>OU342429.1:15755939-16355939 GCA_910589575.2 Carcina quercana | reverse complement strand
ACGTGCTCAGGAGGCACCAGTGGCCCCTGTGCAGCAAGAGGTTCTACGAGAGCAGCACTTTGGTGAGTCCTATAGACATGAGCCTCAACCGACACGTGCTCAGGAGGCACCAGTGGCCCCTGTGCAGCAAGAGGTTCTACAAGAGCAGCACTATGGTGAGTCCTATAGACATGAGCCTCAACCGACACGTGCTCAGGAGGCACCAGTGGCCCCTGTGCAGCAAGAGGTTCTACGAGAGCAGCACTTTGGTGAGTGCTATAGACATGAGCCTCAACCGACACGTGCTCAGGAGGCACCAGTGGCCCCTGTGCAGCAAGAGGTTCTACAAGAGCAGCACTATGGTGAGTCCTATAGACATGAGCCTCAACCGACACGTGCTCAGGAGGCACCAGTGGCCCCTGTGCAGCAAGAGGTTCTACGAGAGCAGCACTTTGGTGAGTCCTATAGTCATGAGCCTCAACCGACACGTGCTCAGGAGGCACCAGTGGCCCCGTGCAGCAAGAGGTTCTACGAGAGCAGCACTTTGGTGAGTCCTATAGACATGAGCCTCAACCGACACGTGCTCAGGAGGCACCAGTGGCCCTTGTGCAGCAAGAGGTTCTACTAGAACAGCACTTTGGTGAGTGCTATAGACATTAGCCTTCCACATAGATCACCGCCACAGAGTGTACATGAGACAGTTTGACATAAGCAAAACGTTTGGAAGGCTAAAATTGAACCACATAGATATATACGGATTTAATACAGTAAATGATATTATGTAAAGAGAAGTGTAGCCGTGATGTGTTCCGGCAGTGAAAGATAATAGCCAGTGAATCGTTACCTTGAGACTTCTGAATGAGCAGGCTTCTTTCGTCGCGAAGACAATGAGGTGAGGCTGTTCCTCTTTATGTATGTATGTTCCTTTACCATGACATGTATGTAGTACGACAAACGTTACTTATTCCGAAAATGATTTTTGGAGTTAACGGAAACGAACTCTAAGAAAAAAGAATGTTGTGTATAAAAGGGAGGAGCCACAGCCACCCATCCACATCTCTCTCCTCATCCTCTCAACACTAAGCCCAGGTCGAGACCAAGCATTGCGAGTAAGATCTTAAAGATCTGAGCGCCTGCCTCACTTGTTGTGGTATTCTCGGGTTGTTTGACTGAAGCTGTGATGGTCGCAAGGTTAACAGCACCAAGTCAATTCAACAAAGAAAACAAAACCCACATATTCTGCCATTACGAAACACTCCATCACACACGGCAGACATAACTATATCTGTCTGATCGCTACGAGTGCTCTGTATTTCGAGTGTACTATATGTGCTACCTATGACATACACGCGGCTGCCAGAGCATGTGGAACACAATCTGTAATGTAAAACGGAAAAATAAATACGATATTCAGTTACTCGTAAATATAGGGCCACATTTTCCCGACTTCCTCATGAACTTGTAGTCTGTAGGGATTTTCAGTAGCTATGGTATATTGGACTGTATATAACGAGTTAAAGCAGGATAGAAATAAGCGTTGACATTTTCTTAAATGTTGGTCCTATCAAGGTACGGACGTATTGGGACTTCACTCACATGGCTGGCTCCGGATTTACATTTGATAGGAACCGTTAACATCAGGCTACGCACGGTTTCCAGTCGTCAAAATATTGTACATTATCCTACAATTCCTTGGGATTACATAGAGCGCTGGTTCGTGGTACTTTCTAAAGCTAGGTTAGGCTACTTAGTATTCTGTCATAATTGGTCCCTCTTTCATCCTAACTTCCAAAATTTGCCTCTAGTATTCCGTTTCGCGTAATTTCCAGGCACTTCACTTGCGGTACCACACGAAAGAGCGACCGTACAGATGTCCGTATTGTTCCCGAATGTTCGTCGACGCGTCCAAGCGACGGAGACACTTCATGATGACGCACAAGATGAGACCCGACGAGATACCCGCGATGAACAAAGACGGCGGCCCGCGGGACGATAAACATTGCGAGAAATAATTTATAGTGGGCGGGAATGACGTTGCAGGCTGGGGTTACGTTAGCGGGAGCTTGGGTGACGTTTATGGGGACTTGGATGATTTTTTCGGGCTTCTGGGAGCCAGACATGTGAGCAAAACTGAGAAACACTATAAGCTTAAATGCATTAGCATTTTTACAGAGATATATAACCATTTTTAGATAGTTAACTGATGAAAAAATCAAATACTACCTCAATACGAATTTTCCCGCTTGCCCAGGTCCGTCACATGCGGTACCACACGAACGAGCGTCCGTACAAATGCCCGTATTGTTTCCGAATGTTCGTCGACTCGTCTAAAAGGCGGAGGCACTTCTTGACGCAGCACAAATTGACTCCCGACGAGATACCGCCGATGACCAGAGAAGGGGACGTAATAGTGAGCAAGGAATAATCGAGGTTGGGCTGACGTTAATGGAGCTGAAGGGTCGTTAAGCTGAAAGCAGCCGAAACACTTACATTAATCCCAGATAATGTTTTGCGAGCTTGGGTAAAGTAAACGTGAGCGTTGGTCACGTTATTGTAAGCTTGGGTAACGTGAATGAGCTTCGGGAGTGCTATTGCGTGTTTGGGTAACTGGAATGTGAGTTTCGGTAACGTTATTGCGATCTTGGGGAACGTTAATGTGAGCTTCGGTAACGATAACTGTATTTGATGTGAATAAACCCAGATGTCATGACTGAGAAAAGTAATTCCGTCAAAACTATACATAATTTAAAATTGTCGTTAATTAGTCGTGAGGTTTTATGATATCGATCGGAAGACTGCTGAAATCGTAATCTTAATAATAAAATAAACAAATTCTACTATTACGTCCTATTAAATTTAAACTGATAGGATACAATCATTGAAACATTTGCTTTTGAGTGTTCGATGTACTTGAAAGATAAGCGCCATCTGCTAGAACTTCTGATAATTACGTAGAGTCTGGACATGCGACGCATACGTGACTATTGCGAGCGAACGTGTGATTGGTTGACTCTTTGGTGCTGATTTGACATTCTTCTTCCACTTCCACACTTCCACAGACTTCGTGCCTTTCTTAATATTCGGGGACCCGGTCCATGCCCAGTATATATGACCGGTACATAAGAAACAAAGATTTTAGATTACATCAGCGACCTGATTATAAAGTAGGTGTGTCCAAGTAATGTTAGAACGAGACATAATTCCCACACAGCAGTTCTTGAAGCCGTATTTTCTTTATTTGCAGGCGATCCATGTGCGTCGGCATAAAGGCGAGCGCCCATATCAGTGCCCCTACTGCCCGCGCGCTTTCGTCGAGTATTCCAAACGAAAGCGTCACATGGCCATGAAACACAAAATCGAGAATATACCGCGAATGGACAAAAACGGCTGTGTCATGGAATGATGTCTCCTTTTGACGGACACTTGACTAGGAAATTATATTTTGAATCTTATTGGAGTTCGAAGAGGTCAATAGACAAATAAGCCATCAGAACTGTAAACTGTTGTGGGTGTTGTTTTAGCATTATATTTATCGTAAGATTAGAGACATGACTAAATTGCTCGATATTTAGTTATTCCGGGATCGGCCCGTGCAATCAATCTCACGGTCAATCACTGTTTTTGAAGATATTATAATATCGCTATTATAGTCACATTTTCAACATGCGGGTTGTGAAATTGATTCATAAACAACGAAGAAATAATGGTTTTGTGTATGTGGATCCTTATGATTATATATAAACCAAGTTACAGAGATTATTCTCCGCTGCTGGTGGCAAAATCCATTCAAGCTGATCAGTCAACATTGGCGATCTTCCTCTCTATGAAAATGGGTTTTGAAAAGATATATATCTTTGAGATCTTTAGTACAGTTTTGCCGTGTCTTTAGTGCTTTTGTGATGAGTAAGGCATCTCATTGGGCAGTGCGATGTTGACAAACCGAACACTTTATACACAGATCAACCTTAAATTTATTATAATGAAGTTATACGCAAAGTAAATTAAGTCTGAATCGATGTGGTTTTTTCACAAATGAATCGAGATAAATAATTAATTTATAATCTCAGCTCGATTCAATTTTGACTAAACCTATTGGTCCAGGTTAGTGGTATTCAGAGCGTATTCAGCGAAAGAATATGATTTTCAGCAGCACCGGATCGATTTAAGATTCTATAATAAGTTGATAGGTCGCATAGATCAAATAGGTTATTTTTACATCATTCTGAAATATTTTTATCGTAATTGTAAATCGTAAAATCGACGTCGCGACTGCTTGTTCACACGGCCGGCCATATTGAAATGAAATGTTTATTCATGTTTTTACAATATGATAGTTTAATAAAATAGAAACACCAAACTACCTTTTCAAATGTACAAAAAAAGCCTTTTATAAGAATTGATAGTTAAAATATTACATTAAAATTATCACTTATATATAAATAATTAATATTTGTATACGTTTTACTACAAAATATATAATGAAATTATGATTGAAAATATATATATAAGCCATCTCTAAAAAAATATTAAGAAAAATTACTGAGTTTGTTACCGCGTAGAAAACGAGCCGTTTTAAAATCGTATGAGTAGGTTCGGAAAATAGCTCCTACATAAAAACTTACAAACCGCTTTACCTCTTTAAAATATTAGTGCTGTGTAATAGTAATGATTCTTCCATTAAATACAGTAAAGAGATTTGAGTGAATATGTGAAATGTATTTTTTTTTTCTAATCCATACTTTTGATCAAGACCGACGAGCCGTTCACGTAGCGTCCGCCATATTCGAAGAGATACTTTTGTGATTCACAGACGTCTTTCGATGCGTCTACTGCTTGACACTGCAATTAGCTTTGTGCAATAATTATCTAAAAATATGACATTAGATTATTGTATAGTATTATTCTTGAATCTTTCATTTGTACAACTATTATTATTTTGTTCAAAACGCCATCTAGGTGCACTCGAGTACAAAAATATGTATCCACTTTTGAACCATGTCACATTCGCTTTTAATTGACATTTCCCTTCAAAATTGGATACATATTTTTGTACTCGAATGTACCATTAGCTGCTTAACGGCTATTGTAGCAGACTTAGTGAAATTCATTTCTGGCTATCATCATCCCATCTACTATTTTTAGTTAGTTACTTGTCAAAGCCAACTATTCAATTTTAAAAGATTTTGGTTGAAAAAATTGTATGGAAGCATATTGAGAGAGTTACGGTTTACTTAAAAAAAACTCTTACAATGTAATAATGGAAGTATCTTTAAAAAATGATTGAGTAGTCTATGGTTGTGCTGTGGTGATTAAAATTATATAATTATATTAATATTTATTCATATTATTTATAGATTTCTTTTGTGCTCATGGGTGGCGTTGGTAGAAATTTTGGCATTGTGTTACATGATTTTCAAACTTTCTTTAAAATTGCAAAATGTATTTAATGTATAAATAATTTATGCATAAATTAAGAAGCGCCCAGGCCACAGGGCGGACATTTCAAACAAATGGCATGATATCGATTTATATTCCCATACATCAAACGGATGACGTTTGTATACACTCGCATGTGTGAGTAAATTCGCGCGCGCCATATTACCGATCCTTAGGCTTCACTTTCTTGAAGGGAGAGGTGAGGTATCGCGGAGCGGTGGGAGGTGGTGAACGTCCGTTCTGTACGTAGGTACTATATTCTGTTCAGAGGCACGAATTTTTATCAAGGAGCGTTATGAATCAAACAGTCCAAAACAAAAATTGTTGGTTTTTGCAACAGCGCCATCTGTGAGCTAATACGATACAACTATCCATTTGAAACAAAGTATAGCGATATCTGCATTTGTTAGTTTTTATACAGATTATTAAATAGATTTTTATCATGTTACACACAGTTATAATAATAACCCAAAGGTTGCCTGAAATAGTTGCTATTTTAGTGTTTAAGCCGCCGTTTGTGCACTTTGTGTATATATTTGTTTTTATGTTACAGTAAAACAATATTTTTTACTATATCGTGTATTTGATAGCAAAGGAATGTCAAAAACAACACCTTTTAGTAAAATAGTATATTCGTTACTATGCAATAGTTTTGATGTCACACTTGCACATGTTTAATTTTGCTCAGAATGTAAAATAGATTTAATAATTGTTGAATAAAAAAATTAATTAATTTAAAACATTGTTTTATTTATATATACTCTCTATACATTTCAACAGCATATTTTATATTACTTAATTTATTTGCCAAAAGCTCTTAACAATAGCTCACACAAAAAATCAATAAGAACTCGATTGAAAAAATTATTATCTTGATAAAAAGTTTCTGTTTTGCGAGTATTGTTTGTTGTACCTGGAAATACATTAACAGTCAGAAAGTTAGTACCATTTCACAGTCACGTTCAATTGGCACTATTTTGATGAATGTACCAACATAAAGATTAGTGGAATGCGAAATGGTACTGTATTACTGAAGTGCATTTGACGCGAACAGTTACAATATGTAATATTATATAACTACAAATGTATACATTAGTACATTTATATTAGGTAATTAATTAGCCAGTGCACAACATTCGTAGTGAATTAGATTAAACAATATTATCAATGAAAAATAAACAGTAATTTTAAATTTCACAGCCATTCTAGCATAGCCACTGAGTTTCCTTGATACGAGTAGCAAGCTTCCATCGTAGAGACATTAATTTTGTAATTCACAAAACTAAGGTATATATGTTAATTAAAGATTTACAGTACGAGTATACATTTTGGAGAGTGTGCGCCGAAGCTATTTTTACTAACAGAATCATGCGTACAGCAAAAATATGGAATGCACTACCGGTTTCCGTGTTCCCCGAAAATTACAACTTGGGAATCTTCAAACGAAGAGTAAATAGGCACCTTCTAGACCAACACGTAACATCGTCGACCTCATCGTCACTTACCATCAGGTGAGATTGAGGTCAAGTGCTGGTCTATCTATTTTTTAAATATATCTGCTAAGCCTTGGAATGAGCATACGAAATTTTTGAAGTGAACACTTCTTTAGGCGTGTCTGGCTCTTTCTAGCTCTTTCTGGGTAAACAAAAATCATGGAACTCACGTCATCGTCACCGAACGCTTCCCATGAGCTATACGTATAAGCTCGACGATACAAGTTACTTAATTTTCCCAAAAATCCCACAGGGGATCCTAGTTCAGGAGCTAGTCTTCACAAAGTCACGAAACCATAGAATTTTCACTTCTATCGGCAGTCCCCAAAGACTGCCCCGAATGTTTTTGCTGCCTGCATTTTTTAACAGTAGAAAGTTTCACAACTTTAAATCAGTTTTAATTTTTTTTAGTTTCAGTGTGTCTGTTCCCTACATATTGTGCACTGGCAAAAATTATACCCGTAGAAGCACCACACCGCACAAACGAGAGCAAACAACTTAAATAGCTGTAGTCCAACGTTGGACAACGTGGACACCAGCAGAACAAACTACTCTTTGGCACGTCTTGTTAAGCTTTACAATAAAAGGCCACGTATGGGGTACAACAAGAAATTGAGACTATATATTATATAGTTAAATATGCTACCTACATTCAATACATATCATTTCATTATCATACATTTATTATCTAAAAATATAATAGTTTTTTAAATATTTAAATGCCATACATAAAGACAAAACTAGGTAAACAGTTTGTCTAATAAAAAATACATTTTAGCGCAAAACTATAATATTCTATTACTGTTATGTGCATATTTGTGTGTCACTCAATCACGTTAAAAAATCTGCACGGACTTGGCTAAAATTAAGCATATAAACATAACTTGACATACAGGCAACTGTTATTCTTGAAATGCACGCAGACGAGATCGCACGCATAAACTAGTTTAAACAAAATTCCCGCGCGTCGATTACATGCATATGCCTATTTGGAAGCTACAAATAAGTACACACATAATAATTAAGGTCCCTTTCACTCCAATAGAAATAATCGTAAACAAAGCAAACAACTGCTCTCAAGCAAAACAAACTATACTTTGCAGTCAAATTCCATACCCGATGTATGGCTTTCAACTGCAAAGTTAAGTATGTATTCATAAACACGTTTCTAGTAGAGGCGCCCCCTTTTATTTTAATTGTTACAGATCGTGCGATACAGCCCGCTGATAGACAGCGGAGGGCAGTAATAGGGTCCCGTTTGTTACCCTTAGGGTACAGCACCCTAAAAAAGGTTATAAACTGCTGCCCTAGTCTTATAATGCAGTCAGCTTAGAGATATTTACTTATAGTATTGTTTGCTTGTTTACTTTTATTTATGTTAGATTGAATCGAACAACATACATATATAAGTTAATTCTAGCGGGTATAGCAACAGTCAATTCACGACAAGCTCCAACCGTTTTATACTGAGGTAACGTCGTGTTATTCGACGGAGTACTCAGTACAGGACGTGCCAAAGTATCACGCGCAGGTACTTAAGTATTAGCCTAGTTATTATCGTTTCGTTTCGCACTGCAATCTGTATGTTTCACATTGCGATCAGTACGAATCACATTGCGATCTGTACGTTTCACATTGCAATCAGTACGATTCACATTGCGATCTTTACGTTTCACATTGCGAACTATACGTTTCACATTGCGATCAGTAAGATTCACATTGCGATCTATACGTTTCACATTGCGATCAGTACGATTCACATTGCGATCTGTACGTTTCACATTGCAATCAGTACGATTCACATTGCGATCTGTACGTTTCACATTGCGAACTATACGTTTCACATTGCGATCAGTAAGATTCACATTGCGATCTATACGTTTCACATTGCGATCTATACGTTTCACATTGCGATCAGTACGATTCACATTGCGATCTGTACGTTTCACATTGCGAACTATACGTTTCACATTGCGATCAGTACGATTCACATTGCGATCTGTACGTTTCACATTGCAATCAGTACGATTCACATTGCGATCTGTACGTTTCACATTGCGAACTATACGTTTCACATTGCGATCAGTAAGATTCACATTGCGATCTATACGTTTCACATTGCGATCTATACGTTTCACATTGCGATCAGTACGATTCACATTGCGATCTGTACTTTTCACATTGCAATCAGTATGATTCACATTGAGATCTATACGTTTCACACTGTGATATGTACCTTTCACAGTGACCTGTATTTTTCACACAGGATCTGTACGACTCACACTATGATCTGTACATTTCATATGATTACCTGTACTTTTCACACGGTGTTTTGTACATCATTTCATACGGTGATCTGTACGTTTCACACTATGGTTTGTAACTATGTACGTTTCACACGGTGATCTGTACGTTTTGCACGATGTTAGACCATTCCACCTTCGACGGGACCAGGTAGAACGCTGGCGCCACCTTCTGACCGCACGGACACTTACAACCTGCAGGGTAAAGTCATCCAGTTAATAAATAGTCTTATTACATTATAAATACCATAAATACATCCTGTCCATCCAACAGCCTTATCGACACTTTCCATCAGGTGACCTGATATCCAAATGCAAACCCATCCAAAAAATACTATTCAATTTTTTTCCCTTTCGAAAAAGCGTTCTGTAGAGAAGAAAGGGCGAAAGAAACTCTACAGCCATCGCATATTTCTGTATATATTATTTATATTCATCCACAAGTACATCATTGAGATATATGTGCGGAGCTCTAGTCTCATGAACTAAATATAAGCGTCCTTGTGGCATAGTATATAAGGGGTTGTTATGTTCTACCCACCCATGACCCAGCTGAAGCTGCCGATCTTGGTTGCGCACTTGGGGCAGTGCAGCTTGCCGTTGGCGTCGTGCGTGACACCCGTCATCCAGCGCATCGGCTCCACGAACCACATGAGGCGGCACGCCTCCGGGGCATCGGCACGACCAACGATGCTCCCGTCCACCATGGTGGCTTCGCTGTAGCCCTCCCCAACCTCAACACACAAATAATACTTATAATGAGTTTTTACTACTGACTTATATATAAGTCTCTTGGCTGTCTTAAGTCGCGCAACATAATACGTTATAAGATTCTCGGTCCCATGTTCATATTTTTTTACAAACAGAATGAGTTTTTTGAACTCTAGATCTTACTTAGCTCTCATCTTTATCACCGAGGGTCTCACCTGGCTGGGTCCGTCGTCGCTGTCCTGGTTGCTCTGCTCACACATCTGGCTGCCGCTGCCGTCGCTGGCGTCACTGTTCTCGCTTTTGGAGGTGGCCTCCACGATCTGACAGGCGAGACTCTTCAGCTTCTCTATCAGGATCTGTCCGTTTTCAGCGCAGTAGAGACCCGTCAGTTTGCTGGGCGGCGGCCGCAGTCCTGACAAGTGATAATACTGTCAGACCATCGTCAGCGTAAACTGCAACCTGATACCGTCAAAACCTTGTCCACTATAAGGCAAATCAAACAGTCGAGTGGACACTACAAGGCTCTATGCTATTTTATTTCCCTTCAATCCCAGAAATCACTTTTATAAACAACTTTTAGTTGTAAAAGTACTATCTTTCTAAAACATCTTCTTCAAAACAATGTCTGGTTTCAGTGAATTGTTTCACTGCCCAAATTACTTAACTAAAAGGACTTAAAATTTTATGTCATCATTTTATTTATTAATTATTATTATTTATTTTACTACAATATTAACATTACAGTGTAAACTAATCATATGTATTATGTGCAAATAAACGTATCTTGATCATAAACTGACCTTTCTTAGCCATCTCTATCTTGAGTTGTTTCGGTATGTGTGGTATGATGTTAGACTGGCTGGCGACGATGCGTCGACACTTCTTGCAGCGGTACACGATGGGGTCGGGGCGTTCCCGGGTCAGCACCGGGTCAGGCTTGATCAGGTCAGAGAACAGCTGCGGGAGGATCTTCACTGAAATAATATTGCATCATTATTAGGCGTGATCAGATAAATCAGACAAATAAAACACTACCAACTACTATGCACCGTATAAACTGAGTGATGCGTAATGTTCCCGTGGAAGAAGCACATCAAGTATCTAGGGGTACATCTAGACGTAAAACTAAATTGGAGTACACACGTTGACACCGCCCGCTTGAAGGGTATAAAGGCGATAAATGCACTTTGTCCTATACTTAACAGAAAAAGTAATGTCCATCCCAACACGAAATTAAAACTATACACCGCCTTAGTCCGGCCCTGTATTACCTATGCGGCTCCTGTATGGAGCAGCACATGCAAAACAAATTATAATAAACTACAAGTAGTCCAAAATAAGGCTTTAAAAATATCTTATAATACGCCATTTCGTAAAAACCTAAAACAACTACATATAGATATCAGTTTACCAACAATACAAGAGTTTATCTACAAACTGTCTAAAAAGTTCTATATATACAGTAACCCGTTTCATTTCAACAACCTCGTAACTAACATTGGCAGATCACGATCAAAAAATTTACCGTATATCGATACTTACAAAAAGTATCGACTCCCTCATCACTACCTGCTCGACCACGATGACGTCGTAGATGACGTGTAGCTAACTAGCTACCGGACCGACGCACGCGCATCCAACGATAACCACCTATTTGTTGCGTACGCTTATAGTAAATGTACCCTCAAAAAGTCATAAACACGACCTTTACAAAAGTTGTGTATTCAGCAACCATTGTTCTGGTTATGTTATAGGTTTTATATGTAATCTAATATGTAATAAATTTCTAAAAGACTAGTGTCGACGAAATTTTGTATTTTATATTGTTACCTGGTGCCTGACTGTGTCGGGTGCTCAGTGATTGTGAATAATTATAATCAATAAAGACTTTTAAAAATCAAATCAATGTTCGAGTTGTTCTAGTAATGCAGTGTAATGCAACATTACGCGGTCGCGTAACATCACGCGTAATGCATTACTCGCATCACTTACACATGTCTATATTAGACGAACTTCTGTTACTAAACCCTAAAATACCATACCATTTTTTTTAATTTGACATCCTTGTCAATTTCAGAAAGTAATTGTAAACAGAAATATGGACTGATACCGTCTGGAATACTCATAAACTATTTTCATTTCATTTCAAAATAAATACCGTAGCTAACCTTGCTTGAGCTTCTGCCCGGCCATGCGCAAGCGGTACTGCTTGTATCGGGGATCGGCGCGGTCGATCCTGCACCCCATGTGCGCGAACAGCCGGAGCTGCGCCTCGAACCCCACGTTGGGATGCACGAAGCGTCGCTTGGCGCGCACCAGCGCGAGCGCATCCTCGTAGCACAGACCGTACTTCTCCATCACGAACGACACTACCACCGCCGCAGAGCGCGACACACCGAAGTAGCTGAATACGAATAATATTGGCCTCAAATATTTTATCCACCTCTATGGCCTAATCCAGTAGTTCCTAAAGTAGTCCAGATGGACCCCAAGGAGTCCACGGGAGACTCGAACCAGATATATTTTGGTCTATGAAAAAAAGTCGTCCGCTGGCCTCATTAATACATTGTTGGACTTGATCAGGAGGTTGCGGGTTTTACTCCCAGTCATTCCCGGTGCAATCTGCACGCAGATGTTGGTGGTAAAAATATACCCTCATCGAACCGAGTATCAGAGGTAATCCTAAAGTAGCGAAAATTTTAGAAAATAGACTGCATTACTTAAGTGTAAACCAGTGCAAGTAATCATGTGGAAACCCATATTGATGTGGCAATTTATAAGGGGACACATCAACATAAAACTTATGAAGCTAATGATGAAAATGAAAATAAAATGTATAAAGTGATTGTTAACTTTATTGTACATACCAATGTACCAGCACGATGCCTCCTTTAGCAATGGCATCCTTGAGGAAATCAATGCAGATCGGCAAATGACTTATCAAGTCTTCCTTCGGTACATCAGCCACTAAAAGAATAAATCAGAATGTATTTTAGATTAATTCTAATGTATTCCATTTTTAACCTAAAACGCAAAAATAGAGGTGTTATAAGTTTGACGCCAATGTCGCCTCTCTAATGGATGAACTGAATTTTTTATGTGAAAGCTAGTTTCCTTGCGGTGGCTCTTAGCTATATTCATTTTTTCTTAATAACCTGAGTAACCCTTGGCATACTCCCCTTCGTCTTCCAGTTGTTAAACTCATTCTCTAAAGAACTTATTCATCTCTCGCTTATGTGTATAAACAGTAGTATATAGTACTCAATACAATACTCACACTTGACATATTTGAAGGTCAAGTTCTTCCGCTCCAGAATTGTCCGGGGCAGTGGCACCAGGTCTATGGTTAGAATGTGGGTGATCTTCAGTCTTTCAAGGGTCTTGCTGTCTCGTGCACATGCTAGGTTCCCTGACAAATAAATTTACTTCTTATTTTCTACACAGAAAAAAATCCAGCTTGAGTGGGATTCAAACCAGGTTCACTGGTCAATCTGTAATGTACTGAACACCTTAGTGATATGGTTATCAGATTGAAAGACTCACATGATGACATTCAACACCACCGGTGTGTCTACCTGAGTATCACCGACATCTGTCATTCTGTCATCATCGAACAATCAAAGAGCATACCTCAACACAAATTATTTCGATGCAGTTATCAACAGGTGAAGCTCTTAACAAAAGGTGGTGTCAAAGAAATTTAAAATAAAATTATTTCATGTTAAAATATAAGCCTTGGTAGCTCAGTTGGGTACAGTGTCAGTCCTTGCACAATCAAGGTCTGGGTTAGATCCTGGCTCGTACCAATGAGTTACAATTTGGTATTTGGAATTTATGTATGAATGGTATAAATCTTTGGTGCTGACTAGATAGTTGTTCTTCATCTTACCCAGATAC
Organism: Carcina quercana; assembly: GCA_910589575.2. Taxonomy (NCBI): domain Eukaryota; kingdom Metazoa; phylum Arthropoda; class Insecta; order Lepidoptera; family Depressariidae; genus Carcina; species Carcina quercana. Next base: position 16,342,120 of record OU342429.1, on the reverse strand, counting down.
AGTCCATCATCAATAAGATCGACGCTGACGTCATCATCCCTGTCGTCCTGCGGGTCTGCCGCATGGATCTGGACATCTGCCACTTGTTTTTGCTTAGCCATTTAACTATAACATTCACGACCTTAAAAACCCTAAATGATTATTATACATTCATTTATATCCTCAAAATTTGATAGGACTGCTTAAAAAACAATTCAAGGTTTACAATGCTTTTTAGCTCAGAAGGAAAATGTTTGAATTCTGTAAGTAAACAAATATTTACCTTGGAAAAAAAATCAATAAACTGGCCCAATTGTAGATGTATCTCACAGTAATTTGGTTTTCAGACCGAATTCCAGCATTTTTTAACAGTCATTTTCAAGTATTCACAGTGATTTCGTTACAAAATGTTAAAAATTCAATGAAATTGTCGAAAATGGATTGGATAAAATTAGTTCGGCGCCAACATTGAATGAACGATTTTGAGTGACGCGGTTCTTTGCTCAATTTTTAGCGCTAGATAAAAATGAAATTGAAACAGCAATATGACAATCGCTATTTCTGTTTCAGCCTAGCTTAGCATTCAAGCTAATATGTTTCATCCTAAAGCAATACTAATTTTGACAGTAGTGTAGTGCTACCAATATTGTCTTGAAAATGATGTTCGGCAATGACGTCAATATTATCAGTTTGCGTCAATGAGCATCCCCTTCGAAAGCCTTTCTAATTTCGAACCCCTCTTTCCTCGGGTTCCGTGACGGGGAAACAACGGGACACTATTACATGATATTACTAAGACTTCGCTGTCCGTCCGTCTGTCTGTCTGTCACCAGGCTGTATCTCATGAACCGTGATAGTTGAAATTTTTACAGATTATGTATTTCTGTTGCTGTTGTAAATAAATATTTAAGGTGGCTCCCATACAAAAAATGTGATTTTTTAAAGACGTGCGTTTTAAGTTATTATTAGTAAAAGGTAAGTAAAAGTGTAAAGGTAGGTAAAAGTAGAACCATTGAGTAGAACCATCTAGAGGCGAGTAGCAAAACTAAATTGAGACCGAAAATCGAGGCGCATTCGTTAGAGGATTGTTCGGTGCATATTATTTATGATTTTCCGTATTTTAAATAACCGTATTCTGTACGGAACCCTCGGTGCGCAAGTCCAACTTGCACTTGGCAGGTTTTTCTTCTTCGAAATGTTTTGCAAAGCAAAGAATTATCTTACAAATATTGTTCGTAATCTCAATGATTGATTTTAGTGTGCCAAATATAATTTTGGAAATGAGGTCATAAAATAGAAATTGAAATTCGTTACCTAGTACGTATACACGCCACATGCCTCTAGTAATAAGTTATTCAACGTAATACTACGTCTTATTCCACTTCGAGACCACCTCGATGGCCTAACCCAAATCAAACATTAGTTAACAAAGTTCGTCATCAATTTCATAATGTCCGATACTTTCTATATTGCATATGGTTATCTTCGGAGCGGCCCACTATTGTATAACCGAGTCTGACTCGTCAAAATACCGCGTTGCACAAACCACCGCGTGACAGCTTTGACTCAGACTCGCGGCGTATGGTTTGTGAAACCTGTACTTTGAACCTGCGGTCGGTCGCCGTGGCCAATTGTATATTTTAAACCATCACTAATACGATTGTTTGATCTAAGTATGTACAAAGTTAATGGTCTGTAACTTAACAATAAAATAAGGAGGAATTAATTGTCTGGATATGTCTAGCTCTTATCTGGTTGTAGGATTTTTCTGTGTCCTCTATGTGCCACTGCCATCCATTTATATGAGTCTAGGGAAAAACGCGTGTTAATTGCAGTGTTGTGTTCTGGTAATGGAAGATAACATAGTACAATCCAGTGTTATATTAACTAGAGACATCTGATTGAGCACGATTCTATCGTAAGGCCTTATCGTTCTATAATATATGATACATCCTAAAAATCAATCGCAATTTTTTTACAATCTTATGAGAATTATTTTACAATGCGCTCTCACGATTACATATCACTGAATCAGTATCAAAAAAGTCAGTTCCTATTTACATACTTCGAACGGATGATGTTTCTATACACGCACATGTGTGAGTACGCGCGCGTGATATTACCGATCCATGAGCGGGTCACTTTCTTGCGGGGTGAGGGGTCGCGGATCGGTGGGAGGCGGTTAACTTCCGCTCTGTACGTAGTACTAGATTAATTTAGAAGTAGCAGGCTGTATGCAGGGAATTGCCAGACATTGCCATTGCCAGGGAATTGGACATTTTGATTTATTTATAATCTGTAAAGATAATCTTTGATTTGTGTACAAGTATGTAATGAGCTCGTGTCGGTAATTATAGATGTATTTAGCGCGAAAGTTACCGCGCATGAAGTCCAAGGCCCGTCGCGTCGCGCCGGGGTGCGGTGCTTGCGCAAGAGTGGTCACCAGCGAGCTAGCGAGCGTCGCAGCGCTGCGCTTCCGCGTGCTGCCATCGCGGCCAGGGGCAGGGCACACTCGTACACTAGCACACTAATTATACATGTTTGCTGTGACGTATTCTCATTCATGGTGTAGGGTCAGAGCGACATATCCCCGAGGGGCGACACCATAATCTTCATAAGTCCACTAAATCGCCAATACAAACTTCCTATGGGGAGATTTGTCATGAATATCACGATGGCGAAGATACATGGTAATAAACGTCCACTGCTGGACGTAGGCTTGTATGTCACATTGACCGGTACCGAACCACTTGCACCCAAAATTTTAAATACCTAGCTTGGTTTATTTCTTTTACAATAAATTACGAGTAGTGTAAGACGAGCATATTTTGGAAATTAGAGTTATTGATGATGTTATTTACGTCACATCTTTGTCACAGTCTTAAATATATATATTTTGTTTACAATAGTTATTAATCTACTTTTAGATAAACAAACACGGAAACCTTTTGATAAGCATACATTTTTTATGCTTCTGTCAATAATTTATAATTTATCTCTTAGTGGGATGATTTCAAGAAGGACCAGCTATAAAAAATAATTAAAAAAAATAAAAATAGTTTATTAACACTGTTAAAATACATAGAATGACGCTAATTATATTTTTGTTACTGCTATGCTTGTTGAGGATCTCTGATTACTGCAGTAGGTAAAACCTGTGTCGCAATAACCAGAAATGCTATGAAACCAATTATGTACCAGAAACTTTCGTATTTATATTAAGAGAAGATAACAGTAATTTCTGAGCTTTACGGAAGCTCCACATATGAAATTTGGGCAGTGAAAACAAGAGGGTTTTATATTAAAACATTATTGGTAAAGAAATTCTCAATAACTTTGATTGAAATCACCTTTTCTCAAACACTTTTCAGCGCATCACCGCACGGTAAAGAGGTAACGTTTTAGGTAAGCTTGACTATAGTAAAGATAAGAATGATTTTCTCCTATACGAAAACTTTTTTAAACTAAATTCACTATAATCGTGTATCGTTACTTACGACGGATGAATATACGATAGCACATCGCTGTCTTGCAATATGTGGCCTACGGTTAGATATTTCTATGTTGTATCTCGTCTTAAGTATTCGTAGTGATGAGCTGCACTTTGATGTGAACTACGATAAGGGCATAAGATGGAAGCGGGCCTCTGTGAAACGAAAATCCAGAAGCCACAAGGCACTGCCTTTGACTACTTTCCCTGTGGCTGTCGGATCTGTATCTATTTACCCTTGTAGACTTATAATATCGTTCTAGAAAGTACTATAAGCAGTCAATTAATTATTATAAAGCCGGAGACGCTAACGAGCAGAAATGCAAGGTCGCCGAAAACATTAGGTCGGTGTCGTAATTAGTTTCGCTCGCCGCAGTCGCGCTGCGTTGTCGAAATATAACGGGCGACTGCATTTTCTAGAGCGTTCTGAAGTATTGTGATCAGGGCTCTGTGTAATTGATACTTGTGCAGCTGGTTGCAGCAACTTACATTTGACACGAAGAGCCTTTCATCGTCAGTTGCATTAGTCTACCCTCTCGGACATGATCGTTCCTCCCTCATCCCTCCCTCCCTCCCGAATCGGGACAAAAATAAGAAGAACAACAAAGTTGCAAGCGATGGCTAGCTCCCTCGATAATACGAAAGATGACGCAAATCCTAACCAGTACCGAAATTATCGAAATGTCATATAGGCGAACAAAAACGACATGATTACACTGCACGAAACATTACTCTCAAATTAGAGTAGTCCACACCAAACAGTAAACAGCTTGCGACAGATCATGCGCTGCGCAAGACTAGCTCACATTGGCACTGTCCAACGTACGCCGAACAATAATAACCGGTGCAACTGCAAGGCGCACGCGCAGCGAAACATGCGCATACGACGGATATTTTCGTCAAAAGACAATTATGGGCTATTGTTAAAAGTAAAATATTAAACTAGCGGCTCTGTGAGCTGTATACCTCGCGGGGCTGTCTTAATGTGAACAACAAAGCAAAAGATTTTTCCATTATGTTCCACACCCACCCCCTTCTCCTTGAATTTTATGCGTCTTAATAATTCATTGCAGTCAATTAAAAATGGCAGAAATATGAATTTTTAATCTCCGCTTTATTGAAAATTTGCAAAAAACAGAATCGACAAAAGTTCCGTTTATAATTATCAGATATGCGAATCAGTTGAGAAATGCGACCCGTAGAGCTTTGGTCATTACAATTGTGTTGATTGTGTACAACTACTTAAAGTTGCTAAAAATAATATTATATTCAAAAAAATTCAACATTCAAAATTGTTTATTGTATCGAACAAAGTTGTTTACAGACACAAGGTTGAGACCCTCTTGTAAGTATAAAAATACCTGTAACAGAGGGTCCCACTCTTCCATAACAAAAATAAATTTAAATTTATATTTAAGGAAATGTTTGCTTAGGCTAACATGCTAATACATATTTCATATTATAACAATAATTGTTATATATATAATATAATAAATATGTATGAGAATTAAATAATTCAACGCGCGCGTTGATGTCTTTATTACTGTCTTTTTCTGTGACCTCTCCTCGCATCGCAAGGCTTGCAATGGGACTTGCGTAGTGGAGTAAAAGTAACATCTGTATCTAGGTACATATATATCAAAAGCATCCAATGTGCATTCACCTTCAGCCGAAATCGAGAACGACATTACGTAAGGTAGGTAAGCCGGTGAGCAAGTGCGTCGTCTCGACAAGCGACCGGCGCAGGCGCAGGTAAGTAGATACACTCATACGAGTACGTCTCCCTCCAGCGCACAACCAGGAAACTATTGTTTATGGCTTTCATACACACTTGGCCGGGCCACGGCTTCCCTTTATTTAGAGCGTAATTGCGTGCCCTCGTTACATTGAGGACAAACTGATTATATACAAATAAAAAGCTGGTAATGACAGCATGGATTACGAAACGGCGAAGAGTGTCTGCCATAAACCTGTTTTTGTGACGTCAACGAAATAAACCCTTTTTTATTTATGCGCGGTGGTCTAGCAGGACTAAGACATGCATGAAAAGTCTCACCGACCAAACCAAGTACAATTTGAGAGATATCCCGCACTGGGAATCGAACCTACGACCTTCGGATCGAATTCAAGGCCCGAGGACTAGGATTAGGACTCGAGATTCTACTGCTGTCCTTTTAAATATTTAATAATATTACCTTTTGTTTTCACCGTAGCAGGGTGTGAGTAAATGTTGTCATCTGTACTACCACCAAACAAACCGAGTTCCGATTAACACTGCTGTTTGGCGGCAGACTTAGATTAATATTAGCTAGACAAGTGGACAAGTTAGTACAAGACACTAGGACAAGAATAATAGCTCCTTATTGCGCCGAGGAAAAACGCCAAATAATTCTTATCTATATTTCTACCAGCTAACACACCTACAGTGTCGCTCTCTCGTCATATCTGCGATTCTTCCGCGACCCGACTGGCAACCGCATTCGTAGGTTTTCTGGTCATTTATCCTTTGGAATGATGCTTTATACCAACCAAACAGAGTGCCTCCAGATGGTAAGTTCCACTGTAGTGTTACCACGGACTTACGTTTACCTGCGTTTCTTTGAACTTCTTCTTCAGATCTCTCATGATCACAGCATAGAACGTTTCCTATCAAGCCCCATACGTAATTCCCGACCACAGCTCGCTCAAGCGTGTCCGTGCGTAACTCACTGACATTACACACGGAAGCCGTTTCCAAATCTAAGTTCTTACTTCACCCTGCACATAGCTCAGTGCATCGCTGCACTTTCATCGTCTGACAGTCCACTGCACGCTGGGACGACCGGCACCCACCGCCGCCGTGGCGATTGTGCAACGTCGCTTGCAACCAGCCTTTCCACGCCAGTGCACTTCCTGATTATTTGGCGATAGTAAATCTTTCTGGTAGATGCAAATTACCTTTTGCTTAGACATCTGTGATAAACAGTTGATTGCTTTGGTGGTTCTGAGGCCCCGACGCAAAAAGAGGGGTGTTATAAGTTTGGCGCCAATGTCAGTCTGTCTGTTGTCTGTGGCATCGTAGCTCTCGAACGGATATACCGATTTTGATGATTTTACATGAAAGCAAGTTTCCTTGCGTGGCGCTAGTTCCTATATATATTTGCATAGTTTTTTAAAAAATTTGTAATCTTATATACTTCTATATATACAGCTAATGTTAGTACGTTAAGACAGGGCTTTTTCTATCACCACTAACTCCGATCATCTTCCCGTTGGGGAATACCCCTTGGTCTCCTGCTGAAAGTAAGGGAGTTTGGTCGCGATGGGTGGTTGTGGGTGGCAAAAATGTGAAAAATATATATCTGTCCTTGTCTAACTCATATGAACTTCACATGAGTAAATAAATTCACATGAGAACTTATGGAAAGTTCTGAAAAATTCTGTAATGATCTAGAAAGATTACATTTACTCTACGTTTATGACGAAATAAATGTCTGCAATAATCGAAGAATCACGCGTTGTCGGTTCCACATCATCACATTATTTGTATGGATATATTTATATGATTTGCCTTCATTTCACCTGGCGGTAAGTGACACAAGTATCAATGTTATTGCGGCGCTATGTTACCTTTACTTATTGGACCACACCAGTGCTATAACACTGCTTTTGTCGGTAGAGAACTAGCCGAACGGAATACCTTCTGTTTAATTTATTATCAGTTACTACACACAATCCAATATGGACCCGCATAGCGAAAGATAGAATAGAGTGGAAATCCTTAGAGGAGGCCTATGTCGAAAGACAAGCTGAAATGTAGGAACGACCGTTTACTGATACTTAATTTATATAAAAATATAAGTAACTATTATAAAGTAAGCATATTTGTAAGGAAATTGTAACAAATTGTAAAATTAGTTCAGCAATAAAGGCTATTTTATTTTATTTATTTATTTTATAAAACACACAAAACAGTTTCATAAATTAAATATATAAAAAATCTCATATTTTTTCAATTATAACAATTCGCTATGGGTTTTTTTCCACTGCAGTTTGTTACCCCTTCAATCCAACTACCTTTTCGTTGGAACAATATTCATTTCTTACCTCACTGTGCCTCTCTCTCACTCGTGTTTTTCAGTAAGTCAAAATATACGACATTGTGTTGTATTGCGGAGCACTCGGTGCGCGTTCGACTCGCATGTATCCAGTTTTAATCAGCAATTTACTATATTAGATAGTTTGTTTTCTTTTGCACAATTTCAACGTTGAAATAAAACAGTAAAAATAAAACAAAGTCCGTACCTAATGCAACGCATTCGTTACGTAAGATCACTTAGCGCGTGCATTGCTGTCTGCGGGGAATAAGCATTATGCGTATTGTTTAACTTGGTTTACTTAAGTTACGTCGCCGTGTGCTTGAGTAATGGGCTCAGCAACCGTTTGAGATGGTAGATAAAAACATCGCCGAGGATTACTTTAAGAAGATGTCATCGTGTCGTGATATACGATGTCGCCATGATTTTTGGCCATGACTTCGGATGCGTCTTCAAAAATCATCCCACGGTTAACTTTTGAGGATAAGTAGTAGTCATGCACATTCCGGAGTTCCAGGGTTCGATACCTAGTGGATACCTACCGGATCTCGGTTTGGTTAGTGATACGGAATTTTCATGAAACCATGGTAGCTCAGTTGGGTAGAGGGCAAGTAAAGCGTCAGTCCTTGAACTATCGAGGTCTGGGTTCGATCCTGGCTCGTACCAAAGAGTTACAATTTGTTATTTGGATGTTACTTTTTGACGGCAAGCAAACATCTCATTTGTTGTGGCGATCGATAAGAGAGTACTGGGCAATCAGCTTATTTTATGCTCCTTTAGATATCTTTCATTTCGGAGTAGCGGTGCAGCACTGCAGATACGTATAAATTTAGAAGATCTTGTAACCTGCTGCTATTCATGTTTTAATCAATGATTTTATGTTTCACTTTTTGAATTCAGAACTTCCATTTTAGAAAGTACATTTTATATTAACTATCTAACTAACACAATATAAATTGTATGAGACGGTAATAGTCTACTAAAACTGGTTATATTTCTTGATAGCCTCGGTAGAGAAAGTTCAAGTAAATAAATGAGGGTGGAAACGGTTAACTTCCTAAGTGTCGACAGTCCTCTGGCGCATAGCACTATACAATTTGTTATTGTTCGTCAGGATAAACTTTATATGAAAGAATTAGCAGTTGGTTGCCAATGTCAATGTTGCAACGACGGTACATTCGAGTACAAAAATATTTACCCTATTTTGTATCATGTTACATTTACCCTTCTTGTTCGTTATCTGGCAGGTTTCCGCAACTCGACGTCAGATGCGCCTATTTTGCGTGATAGGGTGGTGTGACTTACTCATGCCACCCCAGCTCCAACAGAAAGCACGACAACTTATTCGTGTTGTGTCGTCAATTAACGGCGATTTTGACACGGTACAGGTCTAAGTGTGTTACTGAGGTATTGGAGTGGTACGGGAGGGTATGCGTACTTAGAGGGGTCAAAATGAAAATTTCGTATAAATTTCACTCAAAATTACTTTTTATAAAACCAGTTAAACTACGGAACCCTACACTGCGCGTGGCCCGACACGCACTTGACCGGGTTTTTATGTTTATTCACAACAGAGTAAACAGTGAGTGCTACATTCTTTAATTTGCAATAATCATCCATTCAGTTCAATGTCTCTGCAATAATACAGACATCAGCAGGTTCCCACAGCATAAATCGTGACCTGTGTCACACGTTTTACCAGGGCGGGCGGCGGCAGCAGTTCCCAAACAGACGATCTAAAAACCTCTATAGAGACATAATGGTTGACTTGCGCACGAGCATCGATTCTCATACACAATGACGAGCTTTTTGTGCGCACGTCAAACAACTTGGTTATTGCCTCATTACTACATTTATATGGTGAAACAGCAATTAGACGCTTGCGAGATGTTTTATGTATCAATTAAATGTATTGAATAGAAGAGATAAAGATACATTAGTAGAAGAAGCCAGAAGAGGTCAGAATCCGGCTATGGAAATCGCGGCTACAGGAACAGGGCACCATTATAGCACCCAAAGGACATCTGTCTGCGGGTAGTTCGGAGAAATGGGCAGTTTGGAAGACATTAAACCGGCTTAGAGTGGGAGTCGGGCGAACGAAAGTCAATACGGAGAGATGGGGATTTCTGCCTCTGGGAACTAGCGCGGACTGTGTCTGCGGGCCAGAGAAAGACTACCGCACCTCTCTTACAGTGCTCGGTGTGTCCAGCTCCATGCAGCCAAGAAGACCTGGCACTAGCTACTCCCCGAGGTATAAACGTCGCAAGGCACTATTTAGGTAAAATTTGACAATACCATTTATGTTGCTGATCACCTTTACACGAAATAAGAAGAAGTAGAAGATAGCTCTAAGGAATAGAATAATTGCGTGAAAATTTCAAGCTTTGAAAAAATGGACGGACGGACCGTGGATATATTTAGTAAGTGTGGAAAGTTAACTAACCGCCATAATAGGAATCGTGCTACAAAATCAGTGTCTCATTGGTCACTCTTTAATTTTTTTAAAGCCAACCTTTTTTTATCAATTTGTGTAGTTTAAAGTAAGTTATTTATATATTGGTCTGGATTGATCTGAATTTGAAATTTAATTTTCAACCGATTTCAAAATAGGAATAGGTTCTCAATTCAACTGTATGTTTCTTTGTATGTATGTTACGCGATAACTCCGCCAATTGTGAACCGATTTTGGTGATTCTTTTTTGTTTGGTCGAGCATACTTCATAGGTGGTCCCATATAATTTTTTGGCGCTTTTTGATAAAATCAACAACAACCAAATATGTACCCAGATCATTCTACCTCTACGGGTGAACGTTTTTAAGGCAATTGAAGTCGGTTTTAAGTTCTTTTGGAACGCGTTAATATGTCAGAAATAATATACATGTAAAAATATTCAATATGTGAGAAATTTTAAACGCAATCTATTACAAATATTTTATTCCGTAATAAATTGATTTGATTTGAAATTCACTAAACAAAGAACGCGTGATTCTAAAGCTGTGTGATGTGATAATCATACTTTGCCACTACAACATTTCCGTTCAATGTAGAACACAACAAAGATTATTTCTGCGCAGACCAGCATATATTTACGAAGAGTTATAATTACGAATACACATTGAGCTAGATACAAACATACCAAACTATATTGCTATCACGGTCACACAGTGTCGACACCGTGTGACCGTGATAGCAATATTGAGAGTAATGTCTTTCGAAGCGGTTTGTCGATTTGTTGTTAAACGATTAGTTTTTAAAATTAAATGTTCATGAGTGAGTTCACCACCAAAAATATTGGTAATTTACTCGAACCGATAGCACAGGCTGGACACTTCAAACAAACGTCGTGATATCGGTTCCTATCCCCATACATCGAGTGGGTTACATTAAATCCATCATCAGCCGGGAAACATAGGTCTCCAATGGTATGTCACATTGACCGGTCCCGTGCTAGTTTGGGGACGGCCTGGAAGACGCTTCCCGGTACGTGGCCACTCGAGAACTTTTGCCCCGCACTGGTTATCGGTTCTTCGAGCGATGTGGCCTGCCCATTTCCACTTCAGCTCACTGACTCGTTGAGCTATGTCGGTGACCCTGGTTTGTCTACAGACCCTTGTTTGCCGTGTGGTTGCGGCTTAGAATGAAACCACCCCATCGCTTGCCGTGCGGTGTCGTAAGAGGCAACTAAGGGGAAAAAAGAGTTTGGCAAGCGTGGTGATTATGACATATACCCTGATAGTGATACGCCCATTACTGCGGCCCCCAGTCTCGCGGCGGCCCCGCTATTCCTGATTAGATTTGCGGGTGCCATATTACCGATCCTGAGCGAATCGCAGACCGGTGGGAGCCGATGAACATCCGGGAAATCGAACCCTCGAGGTCCTGATTCGTAATCCAACTGTCCGTCGAAGACTACTGAGATGGTTGCAGCACAGGTTACAGTATTGTGTTGTGCAACTGTCGCCGGTGTATCTCCAGCCTAAGTGTTATAACTTACTTTCCCTGCGTCGCGTCTGCTATGGGCATCATAGCCGAGCTCGAGTTCCGCTCTACTTCCGATCACGTCACCGGAATGGGCGCGCAGGTATCTTCAAGGGCTTATGCATGCTTGTTAAGTAACTAAATCTGGTAGAGCTCTCTTTTATCGTGTAGTTTGTAAGTTCAGTGAACGACTTCTCAAACCCTAGTGTCAGAGTTGCTGAGCCGCCATAGTCGACTACCTGTCGTAGATAGTAACCGGTAACATCGGAACGTGCCTTCCGAACCACGGAATCATCTTACTTTTGAGGGGTGATTCAGCCTGCATTTTTTGTAAAAGTTTTTTTACAATGTCCAGGAACTAGGAATTGAACCCGGGACCTGTGCTTGTGTTGCGCGTCTGAGTCTTACACTCAGACAACTGCGTCACGGAAGACCAGACGTTTTCTGGTAGAGGTAGAGCGAGGACGCCTAACACAAATATATTCAATATTTAAGAGGGTATGCTGGTGTCAAAGCGCCCATACAAACGTAGTCCAGTCATATTTTGAGTATTAAGCTATGAAAATCTATGAAATTTTCAAGACACAATCTAGAAACAAATATATGTGTCGGTGGTGAGTCAGATTTTCGTTTAAATATATACTTCCAGAGTTACAGGACGTCAAAGAATTGTATTTTACGGTAATAAAAAGCCCCAACTTTGAACCTGATTTACAAGAGTATGAATCAATTTAGAACAATTTGGAAAAACCACCGACATCTGAAATCTCATTAGTATACTGTATTAAAAAAATGGTTACATAGTATACTGTATCCTTCAAATGATCCCTGGACTACGAAACATCCAAATAACGGGTGGATAACTTCGCGTAGTGTATGCTGTCTCACCGTACGCGCTCGGGTAGGGACAGCTACAAAACAATCCAAATTTGAACGCGGCCACGTGGTCTAACCAACAAAGCCTCTTATGAATTGTGTGAGAATGATGTATGAGTGAGTATTCGTCAATAAATCATTTTTTCCATGTCCGCGTCTCGTTTGCTTATACGCAGGTGGAAGATCAATATTACTTGAAAACTTAATAAATAGTTAGCACTCTCTCTCTCTGACAGTATGCTTTTTCTCTGAAGCGCGTGAAGTTTGAATTAGTATCGAATGCTTAAGTCTGCAGCACATTGTACAGTCCCTTAGGTTTGTGAAAAAATAAAACTTATATGTCAATGCATTAAAGAGATATGGCTGTTTAAACCGTATTTTTAGACAATTTCCTTAGAGAATGCGAGGGATCCAAAACCTTTAGAGTGCTTCTCGTTGACCTACAATCCTGAAGTTTGGCAATAAGCAAAGTCTTACAGCAATTCTTAATCAAAGTCTATTAGGATTAAACACTAAAAATATTGTTTTTTGAAGTATCACTATAAAAATAGCTTTTACAAGATTAACTTTGCAGTTGAAAGCCATACATCGGGTATGTAATTTAACTGTAAATTACAGTTGGTTCTCCTTTGTTGGGTGCACCTTATCTATTATTTATAATTTTCAGTATGTTAATTATTCATATTCTGTACTGAACCCTCGGCGCGCGAGAACGACTCACACTTGGCCGTTTAAAAAAATTATACCGCCCAGTTGAAGTTATTTGAAAAGTCTAATATGACCTAATAAAACCTTCCATATAATATATGACGTAAACAAAAGTACATAGTTGTGTCAGTTCGCCGTCGGCTGCGCGCGCGCCGGTGCCCGCACTAACTATCAAAGCATAGCAATTACTTTTCGCGGTTTTATGCGTATTATTTCCGGTTCCGGTCATGATAAAAGGAAACTTCGCGGAGAAGAAATCTTGGAGAGATGAAAATTGAGATATTTGCTTGTTCGTTCGTTGACTAATTTAAAACAATAAAAGCAATTACAGAAATTCTGTGATGTGGTCTCGCCTTTAAAATAATAGGCCATCTGTGGATCACGAAAAGGACGACTATGTAACAGTACCATCTTAATTCGGCACGTCTGAATGAACATTCCGGAGGTCCAGGTTCGAATCCCAGCGATTGTATTGACAGTCTGCCGCCTAACAGGCCGTTCAATTATGTCGGTACAACTGCACGAACTTCGGACCACAATTTTGCAGCTAGTTGCACGATTCTTTACTGTCATTATGTGACACAGTATTTTAATCCTGTGATTGGATGCCAGCTATCACACCAACCGGGGTCGAAGTGAACGCACGGGTGCGGGAAGTAACATCGTAGCAACAGGGTTTTTAGATTCAGCGAACCTGCTTTTTTGCAATTTAAAATCCTCTCAGATTCAATATTAAAGGAAATCATCTCACAACATTTTGTAATATTATAATTTATTCAGATTAATATTAAACAAGATCGGAGTGCATATTTCGCAAAAACCGATTCCGACACTACCACACCGCGCGTGCTATTATGAAATTATGTCGAGAGTCGGCAGGGGCTACTGCTGCAAGTAGTGACGTATATAAACGTCTACAAAACCCTAACATAGCTCAGATGACTCATATACGTTCTGCGTGTTGATATTGAGACATCACTTCATCATCAGCTGGGAAACTTCCATTGCTAAACATAGTCCTGCCCCATGGTACGCCACAATGACTTATCACGAGCTGCTGCACCCAGCGGTTCATCACGACCTTGACCAGGTCGCAGGTCCATCCAGGAGGTCGACCTAATACACGTTCCCTAGTACGAAGTCACTCAATCTCTCCCACAGAATGTTAATGTCCATTGAGGTTATTATAAAAAAAATTGCTTAATTTTTTAATTTTATTGAACTACTATTTCATATTTTATTGAGTGAAGAATCTTTGAAATTAAGACGGTCATATTCAGATAGGACATTCTTGAACTTAAATAAATCAAAGCCTTCATTTTCAATTTCTACTAGCCATTAGATGAATAGGCTACCTTTAACTTCTAGACGTGTGTATTACAAATCGACCCTTGAACAAACTAACGAAGGCGTGAGTATTCATTGCACACGTAGAGTTACATTATAATTGTACCGGTGAAGTGGACCGCATGCGCGCCGCCGGTCGACGGGGATGCCACCGCGGGCTGAGGAGACGCGTGTGTATAACCACGGTGCTGAAATCGAGTAGGGTTTCTTATTGAGGCTGCTAGAGAATACAACTTGAGTACAGATTTGTATAATTACCATGAGGATATATTCCTGCGAAAGAAAGAGATTGTATAATCACAGGCTACATTGGTTAAAAATTTTGTTTTTCTCAATCTATCTCAGTTATCTAGTGATCGTGAGCCTCATGCAGGTCACATATCATCACGACGTTGTTTATTCACGGGGAAATTAAAGAAATACACCTGAGACGTAAGAAAACACGCTGATAGATTAGGCATGTACCTGAAGTATTACCGTGATTTAAACAAATTGAGAAAACCATATGATACGCTAGAGCCGAGCTAAGGTTCGTCAATGCGCGGCCGCGGACAGTGAAAGTGCTTCCACCGTAACTTCGTAACGATGTTATGTCACCGTGCGCCTGCGCAGAGCCTGCGCACAGTCGCGATCCGACTGTGCCGCCGCGTGCGCACCTCTCACATACCCGCCGCCCGTTGACGAGCGCGACACACAATCATCCGAAACATGATCGACTAAAAATAAACAACGCTTTCAAATAAAACCAACGAAAATTTCGAAATGTGTGTAACATTTTATTTATACCTATAATTAAAAAAACGAAAAATAAAATTGAAGTGTTCCAAATACTTTTCTGGATTTACAATTTTTCTACTGGAGATGTGTGTACGGCATTAAGAAAAATGAATCCGAATATGTCGTCGTTAGTGATAATGTTGTTAAGTGCATGTGTACTGGTTAACAGCGCAGAACTACCATCGAGTGAACCTAAGGAATCGGCCAGGGAAGAAAAACTACGGAGTGCTTTAATAGACGCTTTTCAAAACATCAAAAAAGGCTCCGTCAAAGGTGGAATCGACGAGGAAAGTCCATTGACATCCGACTTAATAGGTTCTATATCGAACCCTGTGACTAACGCGAACAGGAACGAAAAATCGAATGATGAATTCGATGTTTTCTCCGATGACGATGGACTCACGTTCTCGGACGCTTTCGACAAGATAGAACCCGAAAAGCGATCATCGAGCACTGAAAAATCTCACAACGTCCAGCACATAGTCAAAACGACTAAATTAATCGAGCGGACTACGACGAAACCTAACAAAGATGGTATATTGAGCAGACTGAGCGACTCAATCGATTCGATACGTAACACTTTAAACGAATCGAGATTAGGTCAAAAGAAAGAGGTGTCGAACAGCAGCGATCTGCTCGGAATCGAGGATATGCTGAGGGTGTTCGATGCAGAGATCCTGGTGCGACAGTGGGGGGAGATGAGGGACGTGGTGGAGGGGAGGTGCAGGGAACAGATGCAGGAGTACGTCACGGGGCTGACAGAGAAGAAGCTATGGGCGTTGAAGAGTAAGTCAGAACTTTTTAAACTTAAAGTGTTTTATGAAAGTAAAAATGTTAAAGATAAATGCTAAGGAATCGTAGATAGTAAACTCAGCACGTGTCGGTTTGTACTATTTACTTGGGTCCTACCGGCAACAAATGATGTTACGGACACTGATAACATTTTTAAAATTTATGAAGCAGCTTGAGCACAGGTCACACGACAATCAAAAGTGCACCACCAAAATATTTTGTTATGACCCTTGTACTACAAACATTATCATTTATTGTATAATTTTTAATAATTACTCACGTCATGGAAGTATGCAACCAGATGAAATATTAGCTCTTACATTTAAATATTTGTAATAATAATTGAATTCAGACGATTTGCATAAACATGCACGATAATTAACGATTGTAACAAACATGTGCAAATATTTGAAAGTCTTAAATTTATATATGTGTACCTAATTAAATATTGCTCAAAAATAAAGGAAAGTGGCAACATTCAAAAATTCTTAACAAACGACGTGCCATTTATGTAGAAAATGTATGTAGAAGCGCTTAAAGTAGTAGCTAAGTATTCCGTGAAATTTTGGCGTCAATTTCAAATCATTGCATGATTTTTTTAAATAGAACTACAAATCTGAACACATCTTTAATGTGTGTTTATTGTTTTGTTTTTCTTTCACACAGCAAATGCTCTATTTTTAAAATGAGGATAAGATTTAAATCGTGCTAAAGCATTCCCAGGTCCCAAAAACTCTTAAGTTCTCAATTTAACGGCCAAAAATTTGTTAAATAATTTCTTTGTAATTCGTCGTTTAAAATATCCCCTCCGTCCGTGCCCTACCACATACACATATACTTACATATGTGCTCATGTATAAAACACAATTAAACTTACCCGATGAAGTAGTTTTATATAATAAACGTCCCCATAAACCTCAGTTGCACGTCGTTAACATTACATTAAACATATAAAATTAGCCAACATGCGTCTGTACACATACGTATAGTATATGATTCACTGCATTACACGAACTTACGCAATGCACCGTCAAATAGTAATTAAACAAATATAAGTTACATAAAAGACGTTACTTTCGTTTTGAACGGCTTTCTTACCATGCGGTCACATGTTTCCAGTAAAATGCACATCATTGTAGGCGCTATTGTCAGTCGGCTCTCCCACGGCGAGATTCAGAAACGTTTAGAGACGTTTGTATTGCTTTTTGTATTCATGACTATTGTAGTGTAGGTAGACAAGTGATAGACATAATTTTTAATCAATTTTTAGGGTTTTTAGGGTTCATAACTTCAGTTGGGCGTCGTTTGACGTTCCGTAAACACACCCTCCCGTACCGCACCCATATCTCAGGAACAGTCTCAGTTATGTTATGTGTTAGACCTGTAGAACGCTGAATTTTGTCATTGTTAAACATGTTTATCACGCTGACAAAAATGTGGGACAAAATGGTGAACAATTTTTTTTTCTTCAGCTGCACATTAACACTTATAATATCATTCTACTACTACACTATCCGTTATGTATTTCAAAATATAGCTGTTTATTATAATGAATTAAAATTTTACAACTATTATAAGCTGAATAAACTTTATTTCTTTTTTACGCGCTAAGAAAAATAATTAATTTAAAATCATAAAAAAAATATTTACTAGGTTGTGAACCTGGACGCAACCAAGTGCATCCATCCATCCGTGCAATTTTCAATTTGGTACTTTGTGTAAGCAGTTAATATACGGAATTGATTCTTGGATAACTAGAATACATAGCATTTTAACTTCATAACAGAAACCCTTCAAATGTCGGGTAAAGTCGACGCGTTAAGAGAGCAAAGAAACCGATACAACCGACTGCGTCAAGTTGCGTAATGCGTTACAGAAAACTGGGTCACAAAACTAACATGCCAATGAGATCTTGTTTACTTACACCATTTTTATGAAAATTTCGTAGTGATTTTTTTATAAACATATATTTAAGAAAACGCGATAATCGTCTAGATTTGGTCTAAAACAACGATGAAGTTTTTTCAGTGACGAGTCAACTGAAGAGTCTTGAAATTTTCTGAAAGCTGATTTCTTCGCTAGGAAGACTAACCAGACTTAAATTTGCGTTAATTATGTTAAATTAATTTATATTGAGCTCTCTTATAGGGTTTGGTATTTTATTTTAAAGAATCGCAAACTAATTTCGCGTAACAAATCTTGCTCTAACTTCGTTAACGCGGTTTGTAAACTCATTCAATCTGAGCATAAGCCTATTAAAACAAAGTGTGTTTGCTCAGCAACACCAATATTGGCTCACTAACAATGCCCGCCATGACTTGGCCTCGCCTCTAACCTGACCACGGAAATGGACATCATTTCATTTAATAATTCGGTCATGAACTGAGGAATACTTCGGTAATAATTCCGTCAATAAGCATAATAGTGTTTTACAGTGTAAAACTAATACAAAACCCGCTAAAGTAGGGCAAAACTTGTTCGTTTCTTAGCAAAGACTTTCAAAAGCAATGTACTACTAGATATAACTAGCTTTTGTCTCTGTATCCCACGGGAACTACGTTTGCGATCGAGATAAAAGTAGCTTATGTACTTGTCCGGACTTTCAACTATCTCTGTACCAAAAAGCAAGTCATTTTGATTCTCCGTAACGGGGGAAAGAAAAACAAAAACACATAAACAAATTCAAAGTGGCATTTTTATGTCCCCCCATATTATCCAAGTCTGCCAAAGCAATGTTGCCAGCTCTGTTGTGTTCCTATATTTAATGTTACTCTTTGCGATTTGTTATCTTTTCATGGCAGTCTAATTCCATTGTTAGTAGGTGAAGGGTAGGTGAATATTTGTGGTGCAGTGTTTGTCTAGCTTATCAACACCGAACACCGCAGGTCATCTGATAGACTACAATCACACCCCTCTTTACTACTGCGCATGGGAGATAACCACGTAATATTGGCGAATGAATCACTAGCCTCATAATCAGGGAACCTCTATTCAATTGTCCACTCTGCGCAAGTGCCGTAGGCCCCCGTGATCTATAGGGAGCATGACTCACATGAGCATGAGGAACATGATAAAATGACTAGATTTTTTGTATAGGTAAGGAAACGAAAAGGGACATTGGCTAATTTTTTCCCGATCGATTTTATTGTTCCTGAGGAATACTTGTTAATAAAATAGTCCTCTGTAAAAATTTAATATTTGACATACTATTTTTAATTTGACATACTATTTTTTTAAAGTATTCAAAAGGACCCGATTATTCTAAAACGCCGAGATACAAAATGCCGAAGAAGCACAATATCTAAATTGAATTACTGCTTACGCCTATAGATCAAAAAGGCTATGATCTAAGTTTAATATTGAAAATCCAAAATCCTAAGACACAAAATTCCTAACATTCACCAAGAGCAGTTCAATTAAAAACTCAAATGGCTAACTTATAATGCCTAATTTGGGTAAAGTCTAAAACATTTCCTATCATCATTTGAACGATGGGTTCTTCTTCCGTCCATCCGTTGCTTGATCCTATACAGAGCACAGGGCAAAAGTCGGCTCAAGTGAGTGTACATTGTACGAGAAGGAATATAGTTAGCTATCAAACGTCAAACTTAATATTTGTGTTAGTACACTCTCCCAGCCGCAGCACGACCTTGAGAGTGAATTTCTACAGGTTTCAAAACACATCTTCGTTACCAAACACTGCCGCGCTATGTAATCGGTCAGTGTGGCACATAGCACATAGCTTGACCGCTCTGGCTCGTTGCTGATGAATACAGGCATGTGGATTTAGAAGCGCTTTCTTGAGACGCAATCATTAATATTTGTAGCCGAAACTTACGTACGCCTTGCTTTTTATACTGCTCTTTCAGATTTCTAACTCAGGTTTCTAGTTTCCATTCCCCAGGATGAAAGTGAAATCTACTAGGCCTTAGTAAACATGAAGTTTTTTTTGTCTGGCAAAGAAGGCGTTCTTTTCTGTTCAAACAACACATTTAGCAATTTCAATGGCTTACAACAATGTTAATTATATTTAGCTAGGCTAACATTAACAAAAAACTACAAAGTAACTCAGCGAGCAATGGAACGAGCTACGCTCGGAATTTCTCTACGCGATAAGGTCCGGAATGTGGAAATCCGTAGACGAACGAAGGTCACCGACATAGCTCGACGAGTCAGTGAGCTGAAGTGGCAATGGGCAGGCCTCATCGCTCGAAGAACCAATAACCGGTGGGGAGTAAAGGTTCTCGAGTGGCAACCACGTACCAGGAAACGTCTACCAGGCCGTCCCACTACTAGATGGACCGACGACCTGGTTAGAGTCGCAGGGAGTCGCTAGATGCAGGTGGCTCGGAACCGGTCGATGTGGCGTTTCCCGGCGGATGATGAGGCTAAAACTATTTCTTGATACATTTCCTTGATACATTACCTGGGCTGTATTTTAATAGTGACAGCATATTTAGTGTTCTTGTGTTACACCTTAATTTGTTTTTAATATACTAGTTACAAATTAACAAAAGCATTTCGCCCGTGAACACATCAATTACCGTGACATCCTGGTCGAGACAGCGATCAGCAGTTCCCAGTTGGATGCAGGAAGCTGCTCGATCAGAGACTTTCATCTCGCGGAACTGTAGACAATGCCGCGCAATGCGCTCGCGCTCTTAGAACACATAATCATAATCGTGCGCGTGCGCCGTCCGCCCGAGGTGGCGACCGCTTTTATATTATTCATATACATATTTACAAAACAAACTCACTTATTTGGTTGGTGGCATTTTCTATCTCCGCCTAGATAGATACCACCATTTTACCTAAGCAAAGGTTGCGCTGGATCTCTGGTACCTTTCACAACAGTTAACACTTCAGTTTGTCGGCTTACTGAAGGTAGATACTCAGGCGGAAATAGAAAATACTCTATGCTACCAAACCGAGGACTGATAGTAACACCTCGCTCGGAATCGAACCCGGGATCTCCAAGTGTTCAAGCACGTCACCATTAAGACACCAAAATCTATGAAACCGTTCACGCCTGATTGGGTTGCAAAGGTAGCAAACATCACAATCACCCAAACATTATTTAGATAGGCTTTTTAAATCTCTTAAAAACGAAGTAGCATTTCTGAGAAAGGGTAACTTGCTTTCGGACAAGATAATACACGGTTAAAATAGGGTTCAAATTGATGACACCCATCTTTTAGTGGGGCTAAAAATTCTCAATTAGCAAGTTGAAATAGAATCGAAGCATATTCAACACATGAAAACGATTATTTCAAATGACCTTTTAAAAATACAAATTGACAAAAAGATTTAAAAACCTTGAGCATTTGTTGAAATGTAATAAAACAAAAGTAAATGGTAACTTCCTTTGGCAAAAGATCCGACCTCAGTCTATCAGGCACACCACGAGTCTACTATGTGTGTTTATGCTTACTGAGTACACAAGAATGTATTCATAACAAACATTGGGCCAAAATCGAAGGACCGGTCGTAGCAAATACCTGTGCTAATACGGATCTCCTACGACAACCAGACAACGAGTTCCTTGGTAGTGTAGGGTATGAGCAAGGAGATTGTATGGATGGAGAGAGAGAGAGACAGAGAGAGTGTGTGTGTGAGAAAGAACAAAACTCACCGATTTACGACGGGAGGCGAGGTAAGCTGCGAATATGTACATTTCAGTATATCAGAAAGGGACAATATGAAAGACATCAACGCGCGTGTCTCAGATATTAAAAATTAACTTTTTAAATATTATCAAATCTTTTGTGTAACTGGAAGTGGTAGTACATATTTCATGCCTTAAATTTTTATTTTTATTTTACCATAATATCCCATTAAGGATAAAATTCCTCGCGTATGTACAAAAGTGCATACGACTGTCGATGTTGTTAAAAAAATGGCTGATTGAAATTTACCATTTATTTACATTTTATATACACATAATTAATAATTACTTGACAAATAAAGCTATCATATTTGAAACGATTACGGTACTCACAAAAACATCACTGAGTCACAACCGCGGAAGCAAAGCATACTTAGAATGTAGGGTACTAGAGCCTAAACAAATTACCACTTTATTGGTAATATCAGTAACCACCGGCGCCATTAAGTTTTGTAACAAAACTGTGTGATGTAAGCGCGTGCGCATAATGAGACTGACCTATATCGCAGAGACTCTACTAGGCTTGGATCACTGCATGCAATCTCAATTAGATGGCGTGTGACGTGCCTCGACGCGCGGCGCCGGCGCAGCTTCGCGGCATACTACTTTTTAAGCTTAAAATGACCAAGGAAAACTGTTCTATCAGCATATAAGTACTGTTAGAAGTAACATTTTGAGTACTGTTTATTGAAATGACAGCATTTGAAAATAATGGTGAAATCAAGTAAAAGAGTATATTTAAGTGCTACAAAGCAACATAATTTCTTTACATTTAGAAATTGTCCCTTTTGAATATTCACAAATAAATGATTGATTGATTGATTGATTGATTGTGAAACATTACATTTTAGTTCCACTCTATGTACTTGTAAACAATGTCAACCAATCTAGGAAGTTTGTTCTTCATTCGGGACTACATTTTAGACTTCCACCAGGTCGTCGGTCCATCTAGTAGGGGGACGGCCGGTACACGTTTCCCAGCACGTGATCGCCATTCAATAACTCGACCTCCCCATCGGTTATTCGTTCTTTGAGTGATATTATTACCAACGGACAGCCATTTCCTAAATTCCACAAAAGCGCATACATAATTAAACTCCAACAAGAAGTCGGCGTTCGCCCTCAATGCCAGCGTAACATACTCGTAGCTATTCCGCAGATTAACGTGAATTTCGCAGTACATGTCGATTCGCAAACACGTTCCCTTACATAACCGGCACTAGCACAGAAATGGAAAGTGAAACGAGCACGTTTCTCGGACATCCTGCAGTAGCCTTGCTAGGTTGGGGCATGGGGGGAGATCGCGGGCCGGTTGGTTACGCACAGGTCCCTTGATCGGCAAGGTGCCAGGTTCAAGTTGCGAGCCTTCACGTGTGAGAGGGACGTATTTACATGTAATACATACGTACGATACGATGGAATCGAAGAAGATATAATACACTAGATAGATACAGACACACACTGATTCAGCATTCACAACTTAGCAAACACAGAAACACCCGATTGACCCACTTTAAACCTTTTCTAATCTAATGAATAAAACTTGATATATTTATGAGTATTAAATTTACACTTGCCTTTCATCTCATGTGATGGTGACTTTGGAAAGAAAACATGCCATTTCAGGTTCTGCCAAAGACATTTAACATTAATAGTAATCGACCGTACAAAGCAAACAAAAATTTTGATCCTAAATTACCAATTGGTAATAAGTTTCTCAATCTAGTGTCACATCACGTCACGCGGCCGTACAAGACATTTGACATACCATTGACTTTTGAGATTAAAATGTTTATATGAAACGTTTCCCTGCTGCTGCTGGGTT
Source organism: Carcina quercana (assembly GCA_910589575.2). Taxonomy (NCBI): domain Eukaryota; kingdom Metazoa; phylum Arthropoda; class Insecta; order Lepidoptera; family Depressariidae; genus Carcina; species Carcina quercana. Next base: position 16,318,606 of record OU342429.1, on the reverse strand, counting down.
CTGCAGATTTCGTGATAAGGCAGTGAGTGTGCTATGCGGCCTGGTTTAACGAATTCCTGTTGCTCTCGTTGGCTCCATCTGCGACGCAAGATATTGTTTGTATCTAATGTTATGGCTCACGTAATAAACGACCAAATCTTGTATATTTATTTATAGTTATATTACTGCGATCTCGGATCCGGCTCCAGAAATTTGGTAAATGGGGGTCAGGCGTGAAAAATCGATATAAATTAGTCATATGTCTGGGAAAGCGCGTGTTTTCGAGTTGTCACGTGGTCTTATTTCGCATTATTCGACGCAAAATATAGTCGCTAATATCACACAGATGGGTTCAAGCACCGTGGTCAAGCAGCCAAGGTGCAAGATTGTCAATTACAGGTGTCCGGGTTCGAATCCCGGTCGGATACAATGTTTTTAATTTTGTTGTTTTTTGTTGAGCAATTCTCGGTCGCCTCTAATATTATGTAAATACTCTAATACTATGACTGACGTAATGCACTTTTAATTCGTCTCCCAGTCTAGCCCTTGGACAAAACATCTACAGCGACGTAGTGAATCACACGAACACACGATAAAGGAGTAGAATAAGTAAATAACACAGTAAAATCCCAGCGCTGCGGCCGCTGAATACAATACATAGGTTCCCACGTGCGCCATTCAGCTTTGCTCCTCAGATTAAAGTGCAAGTTCAGACAGTGCTGGCTCTGTTGATTTTCTTCTGTAGCCAGCTGAAGGATGGAATCTTCTTTTGATCCTATGTTGTTTGCTGATCTTCATGATTCTGCTTTTTGCGATTGAACGTTGCTAAATAACCTAACTGATTCATTTAACCCTCGCATAACTTTAAAGTATATTTGATTTAAAAAGAACGATTTTTCCAAATTAGTTCATGACTTCAATCGATGTGAGTTTTCTAAGACAAGACGGCATTCAAAGATCGTCGTCATCGCCGAGGGTAACATGTAGGATAAGATACGATGCTGTAGATGCGAGCATCAGGCTGCTAGACGACTGGAAGAAACTCTAACAATTTATGAGTGTCAGAGTGTTACGATGTATTCACAATCCGAAAATACGCGGTAAATATAGATAGTTCATACTTGACATCCAACTTATTCAAAAGAGTGCTAACTTACAAACAATATCTTTTTGGACCAAACTCATCAAATGTGCAACAACGCTCGTTCTACTTATTTTTCTTAATCTAATCAAGCCAGAAGGGTTAAGGCAACTCGTAGCGGAACTGATCATTACACGGCAACCTTACCGCTGAATGAATGCCTACTCAGTATAACAGGTTATACCAATAGGAAAGTACTTACACAAGTTTTACAAGTTGTTTAGTATCAGTACACTTGGCTAGCATCAGATGGTAAACGAAGATAAGGTTTTATACCAGAACTCTTTTTTACTTAGGTGATTATTGTGCCCAACGCGCTCTTCTTTTATGAATTTTCAGGAACTTTGACTGATAAAGATTAAATTCACTTACTACTAATATATTTACAAGTTCGTTCATTCAAGTTCTTTATTTTATTTTTATTTAAACAGTTTATTGTACACGGAAACATTACATAACACAAGAAACAGAAAAAATATATACAAAAGGAACAGCTTATTTCTAAAAGAAATTTCTTCCAGCAATCCTAGGTCAAGGAGAAATATTAAAGAAAGGAGGGCAGTTAGGCGTGTACGATGATATAATAAATATAATAAACGATTACATAAATACGAGATACAAAACAAACTAATATATATCAATAATAATACACTAATACTAGAGCTACTAATTCTGTCATGGCTATACATAACCCAGGCCTCGAGCTTAGTTTGGGAATCAGTTCTCACAACCCTAATGGGTTTTCACTTGACCTTCATCTCACCTGATGGTAAGTGACGATAAGGCCCTTGGATGGTAAACATGCGCACCCAGAAGCCTCAACCTAATCAGGCGCTGGCTATGTTACCTTTCATGCCGAAACACAACAGTGCTATTAACACGGCTGTTTGGCGACAGACTTAGGTAACATGGTGGCATGGAAAATGCCCTACCACCAACCAAACCGAGTACAGATTGGTAATCCCTCTGGGAATCGAACCCTCCTCCTCCTGATTGATAATCAAACATTTAGGCCACGGAGGCGGTTTAATATTACTTGATTTTAAAATAATTATAATTGGATATAAGATCATTTAAGATCTTATATCCTTTCACTATCACTTTCCTTTTTTTATTATTTTCTATTTCAACGTATGTTTTCCTGTTTGCCCCCGCTTCTCGAGAGCGATTAAGTCGAGATTCGAACCTGGGACTTGCGCAACGTCAGGTTATGTGAGCTGGCACAATGACCTACTCCACGCGGACTTTACATTTCGCATTATTGCGCTATCTCTGCGCGTGCGCTCATTTGTGGCCGGTTCACTAATCTTGAGTCATGATATGTTTCATGTCTGTCGATGTAGGTAGAGATATGATGAATGAAGACACACCCCAGACACTACATACAACTGCCGCGTTGTACATTAGGTACATTTGTATATGCGCACGCGCAACTGTATATTTATATGTGTGTAAACTAGTAACAAAAACAGAAAATATTTATTTGACTAAGACACACGCAACACAATATAAAAATACAAGTAACACATAAATTGCGTACAATTAAAAATAATATATTATTTTGTATATATATATATGCATTGTGTTGTAATGTGTCGTCAAACAGGACTAATCTCAGCATCTGCTATGGCAGTAGCAATAGCGCTGGTTTTCAGATAAGCCCTCTAATATATAAAGTATGTCAAATGTATGTGTAAAAGAAGTATATGGACGTGTTAACATATAGAATTATAGATACGTGTGTTTGTATGTACAGTGAAAGCAGTGAGCAAGTGTGCAGTGTAGGTGACGTGTCGGCAGTTAGAAACCTTGCAGGTATGTTGGAACAACACGGCGACCGGGAGGGAACTGCTTCTGATAATCAATTAGATATTATTTAAATTTCATTTGAGCTTAGTTCCCGTAACGGTGGCGGCAGGTTGTTCCAACATTTGGTCGCTGCGTATCTAAAACGTATTTGTTGAGTCCACATGTCTACGCAAGCGTATTCGCTAGTATGAACGAAAATGAAAAAATATTTGTTACATCATCTGAACTACATCTCAATATATACAGGTTTTGGGATACTCCTTTTAAATTAAAGATACTTGTATTAGTAAATTATAAACACTGAATAACTATAATTTTGAATGATACATGAACGTTAATAATAATATCACAACATAGATGATATTCGCAGGTGCTCTACGCGGGTCACCCGTATTCATATTAGAAAAATTACCTTTATTTAAAAAATTGTTAATATATTTCATCAGCCAATTGCAAATTGTTAATATACAGCCTGCGGCAGTCCACTGCTGGACATAGGCCTCTCCCAGAGTGCGCCACTCGATTCGATACTCTGCTCTCCGCATCCATGCAAACAGGAATAAAAGTGGGAGCGGAGAGGAGGTGGGAATACCCTACGTAAGTCGTCTTTCCACCTCGCCGGGGGACATCCGTTTGCCTAAGCGTCGTCTCCACTCGAGAACTCGCTAATATATTTGACTTTAGTTAATTAACAAACCTTATCAAGGTTCATTATAACCCATAATGTAGAATTCCTTTTTAATTATCATTTTTGTAAAATAAGTCTATTTGTGTTTCCATAGGATATTATAGACAATACGGATTGTAATAAACTGTATATCACACAAAAATAAATGTAAACACTATCTTAAAAGCTAACACAATTAAAGACCCGTCAATAATGTCAAGTTAAGTGATCTTACCTTAACCGCTCGGTCAACCGAAACTGCAGTTTACAATTAAATATTAGCCAATTTCTAGTACCGGTTACACACGGCACGGCAATGTAGATAATAGTGTCTCATTACCGTGGCAGAAGTGCTCGGACGTGGGTGGAGGGTCACACACGCGACGCCCGTCGTGACGTGTCCTGGGAACCGATATTCATTGTGGCTCTATAGATCATCATCATCAACAGCAACAGCCTATATATGTCCCCACTGCAGGGGCTCAGGCCTACTCTCCAACAGAGATTGTAAGGGCCATATTACACCACGAGGTACCAGTGCGGATTGGTAGACTTCACACACACCTTTGAATTTATTCGCAGGAGTGTGCAGGTTTCCTCACGATGTTTTCCTTCACCGTAAAGCCAGCCAATGTTATTGATTTTTATCATTCGTACATAAATTCACTTCATTCAACAAATTGGAACACATTGGTACGAGTCAGGATCGAACCCAGACCTTATGGACTGACGCTCTAAAGATACTGCATATTTATAGGTCAATCTCACGGCGACCACTACCCATTGCAGTCGTAATTCCAGTACAAGTCTCTCAAAACTGTCCCAATATACCCTTTGGGAATAGTCGGAAAATAGTCAATAAATGGTAATAGTGGGTAACGTGTGGGTAACGAAGAGGGTGGATAGTGCCACTGATACCATTCTCAGTGGTAATATATATGTAGAAGAGTGTACGAGTCAGTCTAGTCTGGTTTAATATAGTTGTTAAATATTATATTGTGTATACGACTTAGTAACGAACATCTGTGCTCGCTCAGACATTTATACATGATGCCTCGAACTCCCCTCGCACCGACCGGCAACCAGCCATCCTTTGCTTCCGTGTACCCGCTCGTCAAGCCAACCGCAATAGGCTTCCATTATTTCCCTCATCCAATTAGAGTTCATAACGAAGCCATAGAGAAAGTGTCAAGGATGGGGTCTTTGCCCTATAATGTTCAGTCTACATCGCTGCTTACCGTCTACTTTTTCATCGACAATGATGTGGAACGAGCAATGGATCGGTAAACTTATTAGCGTTGATTTAGCACCATTAGGTGTCGCTTTCTAGGTTTTCTTTCGTTGTAGATTCATTTCCTAGCGATGTTTTTATGAATACAGTTCATTTTTCTTTAACACCGTCATGCTTTTTAGTGAAATATTAATTGAATTCTTTATTTGACTCTAATCGAGGAGGCCAATGGTCGTCAGTGGACTGTTCCGGATGACGAAGTCGTGATATTTCCTATAAATATTCAACTCCTTACTTTTTATTTAAGTGTGCGTGATATAGATTCATATTACGTCTCAATTATCATATTACCAATAATTATTCCAACGTACCGATTCATAAGGGAGCTGAGGGAGGCGAGGGTTTGTTTTGTATGTGTGTTGTGTCAAAAACATTACACTTTTAAAACTTCTGATTGTGATTTTCACAAGATATCAGACATATATTAGTAGTGGAATGTTTTCGATGTTGAATCTTATTGTTTTTCGAAGTTATTTTTTTTATTATAATTTTAAAATTTTATTATAATTTATTTTATTGTGGATATATATAGGTGGTACATTGATGTTGGGTGTGATACATAGCATCTCTATATCCTACCCGAAGGCGTACAACATTTGTGAATTATAAATTAAATTAAAAAATTAAATCCACCATAAAGCTAAATTAACAATAACACAGATATTATTTCAGTCATCATCATCAGTCGGGAAACGTCCACTGTTGGACATAGGCCTATTTCATGGTATGCCACATTGAGCAGTCTCGAACCACCTGCATTCAGTGACTCCCCACGACCTTAACCAGGTCGTCGGTCCATCTAGTAGGGGGACGGCCCGGGAGACGCTTCCCAGTACGTGGTCGCCACTCGAGAACTTTTACTTCCCATCGTTTATCAGTTCTTCAAGCGATGTGGGCTGCTCATTTCGACTTATGCTCACTGACTCGTCGAGCTATGTCGGTAACCCTTGCTCGTCTACGGATTTCCTTTTTCCGAATTTTATCGCGTAGAGAAATTCCGTTTCATAGCTCGCTGAGTAACTTTGAGCTTGTGTATTCGGCCCACAGTAAATGACTACGTTTCGGTTCCGTATGTAATCACTGGCAACACGCACAATTAATTTTTTCAGTAAATGGTGGGAAATGTTTTTTGACTACTACAACAACTATTGTTTGTATACTGCCTGAATGCTCAATTTAATATCTGTGGTTCCGTAACTTGAAAAAAGAATGAAAGTTATTTGTATTTATGCATCCATCAGTACGATTAGATAAAGCCAGTATCGTACAAGTAGCAAAGGAATGTTGCATTTGTCCTTTCTTTATCTCGTGTTGTGGTGGTCATTCTGTCTCACTCACATTCCGGACTCTAAACCAGTTCATATTGTTTTATTTGTTTACCAAGTTGCATGTCGACATACATTCACAGTGATTACATTGTCTTCTGGATAAGCACGCTTCTTTCATACGGCTTCATCGAGTCTCACTCGCAGGTGAGAAGAAATCCAGGTTCAAGTCATCTATACTATATATTATAAATGTGAAAATGAGTTTTTTTGTCCTTCCTTCCCTTCGTAACAGAGGGTCAGAATGACTAGATTTTTGTATAAGGATAGTTTAAGGGTAGGAAAAGGGCATAGGCAATTTTTTATCCCGATCAAGTATGTATTTCCCGTTTTATACTTTCTGTATTCCGCGCCTAAGATAATATGCTAGTAGTAAAGAAAAACACCTCATAATGTCAATCATCTGAAAGAAAGTAAATGTTGGAAGAATTGGTTAAATTTCTTCAAATGTCTTTTCATATTGTATAGTAGCTTCTGCCCACGGCTTCGCCCACATGGATTTTAGGATGTATCCTATGGGAGCTACTCGTTCGATCGGCATAAAAGTTGCATATGTCCTTCCTTGGCCTTTCAACTATTATCCCTCTACAAAAAAATCTAGTGATTCTGACTTGAAGGAAGTGCGGCCAGTGAACACAAGCGATTTATTCTGAAATGACTTCTTAAGCAGTCTGTTGTAAACTAAACAATTGACACGGGTGCGTATGTTCCCCACCCGGCGCGTCGCAGGCGTCGGTCCCTGGAGCGTTCGCAGAGAAAGTGTGTCCCAGCGCTGCGCTTGCGCAACCCACCACCTGCCATGTGTGGCGCGCGGCCGCAAGACACGTCCGCGGGTCAAGTTCGATCTGTGATAATTACCAACAAAAAGTTCATAAACTTGACAAATTCTCTACGCCTAGTGACCTTTTGTTTTTTTCTTACAAAAAATATTTAAAAAAACGGTCAAGTGCGAGTTGGACTCGCGCACCGAGGGTTCCGTACAGAATATGAATAATTAAATCAATGAAAATCATAAATAATAGGTCCGGTAATATTCAGCCAACAATGCTCTAGCGAAAATTCTAATCGAGAGACCAACTTAACTTTGCAGCTAAATTACATACCCGATGTATGGCTTTCAACTACAAAGTTAAGTGTGTAAACTATTTACTCTTGCTTGTCCCTGTGGATAGTGTTGATGGAAATGTCGATTAAAGTTGAATGTGACATGGTTCAAAAGTAGATACATATTTTTGTACTCCAGAGTACAATGTCATATTCACCTTTAATTTACAATTCCCTCAACCCACTGCATAACAGCATGAAAGGGTGAAGATGACATGGTACAAAATTTACCGGGATAAAAGTAGCTTTAACAACTCTCTATTGGTGCGTGAAAGAAGGACAAACCTAAGATTTATTTGTTTCTTTGTACTGGTTAATTCATCCAACCTTACGTTACGTTGACATGTTCATGAACCGAAATAAAACGAAACAAAAACTTTTAAAACCACACTATATCTACCTATACTTAGAGGTATATTTAATAACAAGGTATGTTTATATGTCCATATCAATAACAAAAGATTAACAACGCAACTATTCCTATGTGAAGTTAGCGCCATCTAAGACTACAAAAAAAAGCGATAAATACTTACCGGACAACTTATCATGACCGTAAATCGCCTGTGACTTGCACAGCGTCTTAAGTCAATACATTTTGCCGTATTATACCTTACGTGCTCAAGCCGCGAGCGTTATGCCCTAGAGAAAATTATTCATGTCAGTTATATTCATGTAACAGCCACCGATTGAAGAGCCGTCTGCCCGCTTAGATACCTGTTATTCGAGATGTCTCCGACCTCCGAAACGCGGCCACTTCCAAACAAGCTTTGTTCAAGACTGACCTATATTTGATTGTTATTGTTTATGACTAATGGCAGTTATTGTTGGTACAGAGCACACGATACAATGGCAATGCTTGGTTTGTCTTTGGAGTCGGATTTTAAAGAGTAGTGACCGATATTTGAGAACCGGGTTAGAGTTTGTGTCTGACACGCAAGCTGTACTTTATCGCAACGCAGCTTTTTACGCAACAGATCCAAAGGACGACAGACTTGAGTATTCAATATTAATTGCAATTTGTTATCTCCACGCTTTCCTGTGAAAAAGGGTCTGGACAGACAGACAGACGGACAACAAAGTGATCCTATAGGGGTTCTGTTTTTCCTTTTGAGATACGGACGTACGGAACCCTAAAAACCACCAAACAATACGGTTAAGAAGCAGAATTAGTAAATATACCTACTGCCGACTCTTACTATAGTTTATGTATAGTTTGTTTGTTTGTATAGTCTGTCGTCAATGCACATTACATTAGGATGCGCCTGGGTGCTCCTTGCAACACGGCAATAGAAGTAACGCTGGCGACGTCGTGATGAGGGACCTAATGAGACATTTCGGGCTCAAGGTCAATCGTCTTCGGTGCAAGCTTGCGTGATGGCATTCTTAGACGTACCTCTGCCTGCAGTGTGTTCTTGCGCAAGTACAAGTTGACAACTTTGTAGCCATTTCGGACGGACGGTCTAAGAGACGAGGAGTAGCTGATCGCCAACATGCCAACATATGGTGATAGTCAGCAAACGACCTCATATCCTCGTTGTACATTTGGCACGTGTCGTCGATAACATTGACAGGATAACCGATGAAAAGTTCTTGAGTGACAGGACATGGACTCTACAACAAGCACCTATTCACTCTAGGTATCACTCACAACCCTCAGTGCAGAGCACGCTTGGAGGCCGGGGAGACAGCTGCTCACGTCCTGCTGGAGTGCGGAGGAGTATCAACACCTCGCAACGCCGAGTTCGCTCCCAGAGGACTTCAACAACACAAGCAAGCTGTCATGCTTTCTACTGGATCTGGGGTGGCATGAGTAAAGCACACCAAAACAGTCGCATCTGACGTCGAGTTGCAGAAACCAGCTAGATAACGAATAACGAACGAATTTTTGAGTGGTGACCACGTACCAGGAAATCTGTACCAGGCCTTCCACCTACTAGACGGACAGAAGACATAGTAAAGGAGTGGCTCAGGACTGGTCATTGTGTGCATGGGGGAGGTCTATGTGCAAGGACTACGTTTCCCTGCCGATGGTGATAATTTGCAGCCAATATAACAAAACAGATGACGGCACTCCAAAAAATCATTTTCAATCTCTATGGAAAAGAAGTATTTTCTGAATGTACTGACGAAATGAAACGACAGAAACAAGTTTTTTCTTCTTCATATAGGTTCATTTGATCGTGAGTTTTCTTTCTATAAGAACACACACTCTTTTTTAGGTTTCTTTACAATTTTAAAGGATTACCGTCCATGGTGTAAACTGTCCCTTAACCGATGAACCTTGAATCACCTCCGTGACCAGTATTTATAATAAATCCTTGAGCTAGGGTCGGACTTCACTGCACCGTCGTCAAACTACCAGGTTCAAGTCGGTTCAACGACAGAAAGCGTCGCCTTGACTCAATTCCAGAGGTCGATATTATATTTCACAAGACATTTATCGATAATGTTTCACCACAGCCCTTTTATATGCATATTTATCTAAATTTAGATTTATAACGAATTCATTTCGATAGCATCATTAAGCTATCGTTCTAAATACAACGGTATGACAACAATGGCTGCCGTCACAGGCCAATCATTATGTTTTTATATTACTAAAATTACGATATTACTAATGGTGTAACATGCCAGAAATGATTTTCCCAAAGTGACTAAGTAAGTGGGAATGATCTATTTAATTAAAATTTATGTAACCAGTTCTCTTTGCGGATCTGTGTTCTGTCAGCTGTTCACCATTTCAATCGAATGCCCTCCAAAAAAATCCGTTAATCGTTGTCATAAGAAAAAGATACACAAACAATTACACGAAGTCCAAAAATTACTGCAATACATATTTCCTTACTAATATTGTAAATGCGAAACGCCGCAAAGGAGAGAAATAATGACTTATTTTTGGATAGGAATAGTTGAATGTATGTGTGTCTGTCTATCAAGAGCCTTTTGTCTCAGGAACGTGTGGAGATATCAAGTTGAAATTAATATCGAATCCTCAAGTCTGCCGTCCCTTGGATCTGTGAAACAATTAAACTTATATGTCAACGTAATAAAAAGATATAGCTGTATTTTAAACTACATCCATACAAAATGCAAGACAACAAAAACCTATAGGGTGCTTCCCATAATCCTGAAATTTGGTAAGAAGCAAGGTCTTACAGCACAACCATAAGAATAAATTTGAAAACCACAATTTTTAAATTATAACACAGTAAAAATAGCTTTTTTTAACATAACATCGATCATGTAATTCAGCTGCAAAGAAAAGTTGGTTTTTCAATCAGAATTACATTTTCACTAGAGCGTTGTTGGGTGCATATTACCGTACCTATTTATTCATGATTTTCAGTATGTTAATTATTCATATTCTGTACGGAACCCTCGGTGCGCGAATCCGACTCGCGCTTGACTGGTTTTTATCCCGATTAATAGTTCCGATTGGATAGTTCTGAAGTTCACGTGGACTAAGTCACGGGCAAAAACTAGTATTGATATAATTTCATTATCTTAAACTGATGAGAACATTCAAAATAGTTTGCAGTCTATCTTCATCTGACGATAAGGTCATATCCTTGATTATAGATTAGTATATTAGATTAGTTCTCACATTAAAAGTTATTGAGAATCTAGCTATATGGCTATAAATATGTTACCTTTCATTGCTGGAACACAACAGCGCTATTAAAACTGCTATTTGGCGGCAGGAAAGTAATATAAAGATCTCTTGACCCAGATACTGTTTATTTGACAGCCGGCGAGGGTAAACACGATAATAAAGCATGTAATTGCATTAGTTCAAGTGACCTTTTAAATTAAAGTATCACACAAATAGATTGTAATTTGTGTAATAGTGTGTATGTCCCTCAATCTAGCTACGTGAAATTTGGCCAAGATCAAAACCATAATTTTGACAAGGAAAAACAAAGATACCGTGAACGATGCGGTAAAAACGCACGTATGTGAGGACCACAAATAAAACTTAACGGTCCGATTGTATTTCCAACTAAATAGTTTTCAACGCTTGCATTTTCAATTTCTAGCGTTATTTTATCTAGCGATTTTGTATAAAAAAAGCCAAGCTCGAGTCGGACTAAAGGTTCGCGAAAAACGTTTCTTTTCACCCTTAAACGACACATCCCGCGAATGTATGGAACTCCAGCCTGGTTTTGTACACTTGGCCATTAGGCCATTATCAAATAAAAGTGATTTCATTACCATTTTTGTATTATTCTGGTTTAGTTTATTTGTACAAAAAAATTAAAACTGCAATAGGCAAGTCTTAACATAGATAACAAAGATAGCATCAATGTAATGACATTTGATGTTTTCACTTAGAACAAAAAGAATGATTTTGTACAATAAAAAATAGAATAGTATATTTTTTAGAAAAAGTATTATTCTACATACCTGTCTTTAAATTATTCCTTAATTTTTTTAAATAATGTACAAGTGCGGGCCGGATTTGAAACATAGCTATTTTATTATTTCTTGTTATAGCGGCCGTATTACACTACGCTCAGTGAAAATTACAAGTTTCTACCTTGTCCGGGTTCAAAGATACAGCCCTGTGGCAAATGGACGGACAGACAGCAGAGTCTTAGTAATAGGATCCTGTGGGGCACCTTTTGGTTATGGAACCCTGTGCCATGCCTTAGCCACAGATCACTATATATGTATTACGGCCTCAGTCACGAAGGCGATTGCAATTAGCGTAGCGGATGACGCATAGAGAAGGATGGGGTTGGATTCCGATTGAATTGGAGCCGATTCTTGGATGATCACATATTCCCGGGACTCGGTAAACATAGCAAGAAATAGACACAGAAGGCGATTCAGCAAATCCAGAAAAAAAGAAATCCAGAACTCAATTTTACTTTTTCCCCGCAACGCCGGATATTTCCTCTCCGCAAATAGAGTTAGCACACTGTACCATAATGTGGCTATGTCTACATCGCATTTCCTATGCCATGACCCACCCGCCCCGCCCCGCCACGGTGCCGGCCAGGGCTGGTACATCATTATCTGTAATTTCGTAAGTAAAGTCAAGGTCCTAACTTGTACTTAACGCATATATTACGTGGTGTTATGAAAGTCGCTACCTCCGAGGCCGACTGCACCAAACTGATCAGGAAGTTGTCTATTGCTGTCAGAGCTACATATGGACAGCTTTGACCAAGTCTGATGAAATGGGTGGCTTTGAAATTGTTATTTCAAAGAACAAAAGTTTCTTACATATCGTTTTGTGTGACGAAAATTGATTATCTATTAAATTAAACAACTAAAGCCATAAAGTTGAATTAAGATACCGCAATAAATAACTAATTTAAAAGGAAGTCATTGCCATCGAGAGTTTTTTTTAAAAAAACTGTTAGCATCTTAATGAAAAATTAAATGTCCTCCGATACCATGCCCTCACATAAAGCACCCAGAAATGGTCATGGAAGTGCATCCGCCAAGTTCCTCGCGATTAATTGTAAACGAAAATGTCAGCCTACGATGCCGAAAATAAAGTGATATGGTATTGATACGGTATTTCCTCATCGCAATATGTTAAATAGGCTATTAATGTCTTGGACTTATCTTGAACTCAGTTCAGATTAACTTTTATTTGAGAGTTGAAGGTGGGTTGTTGCACTTTAGTGCATCGTTGACCAATTGGTCATTACATTACCATGTAAATGGTTTAACTCAGGGCTGCGCTGGTAGATTGCAGTTATTAATTCTTTACGAGAAATTAACTTTTATTGGCAATGCAAACATTAATTAGTAAGAATCATTTTTAACATAATGCTTCGCGTTTGGTCTCCACTTGGTGATGTGATGAAATTTTAAGTCATTCTGATACTTAAAACTCTGTTTACACCTTACGCCTCATTTAGTTTCACTTTTAAAATAATAATATATATATTTGCCACACCATAACAAAACAATAATAATAAAAACTGTTTATCTAGTCTTAAAAGTAATTATTATTTTGGTGCAGCAAATCGGATACCACGGCTCAGAACTCTACGTGTCGCTAGCTCTAGTTTTCAGCCACCGTCATACATATAGAATCAGATGTATATTTTAATTGTACTGAGGCTTGATGGTAAGCAACATATATAATATTATTAATAAATGTTTGTCAATTATACAATTTCATCATTGATGTCAATACTTCAGATGACTGCAAAAAAACCGTCCTATCAACTTTTAGATTATTATTTATTTTTATTTTATTCTTATTGATTCTTAAATCCACAGCAGCTTCTTTCACTCTACATTGTTAGTTTTGATTGGTTATAAAACAAAACAAATAATTTTCAACGAAATTCTAGTAGTTCTCTACGGAATCACCGCGGCATTAAAGCATGTTTCCTTGAGGAAGTAAGCCGTCATTGCACTACAGTGTTGTTACTTACAGTAATTACTCTCTCATCTCCTTGACAGTTCTCTGTCGTAAAAGTGACGGTCAACAGTCAGTGGTCAACGTGGAGTCAATGTAATGTGAGCTGAGGTCGATGGAAGTAGATATCTACGAATATTCACGATGATTAATCATTTGTGTTGGCAGGGGTTGCTCAATTGGGTATGAAAAGATTTTTATAAGGCAATAAAAAATGCAATCTTTCTTGGGTGGAGCATGTCAATGAGATCAGCAAGAAAATTCACTTTGCTGTTCACTCTCTCAAGCGCTTTCAATGGTTCCTACCATTGAAAACTAAGATTTCTCTAGCCCAAACATTATTGCTCCCTATTCTTGACTATGCTGATTCTTGCTTCTTGGACGTCGCCGAAGAGCTATTAAACAAACTTGAGTGACTTCAGAATCTTTGCTTACGCTTCATCTTCGGGTTGCGAAAATATGACCACGTGTCAGTTTTTCGCGCTCAGCTCAAGTGGCTCCCTATCCGCCTTCGTAGAAATGCTCATATCCTTTCCCTTCTGTACAATATCCTAAATAACCCTTCTTATCCTAGCTACCTAAGTGAGCGATTTACATACTCGCATCCTGTTGACCAACCTTGTCGAGCTCACATTAGGACAATCCTATCCATCCCTTCCCATCACTCCGATTTCCTTTCCTACTCATTCACGGTTCATGCAGCCAGATTGTGGAACTCGTTGCCTCACACTGTACGCGACAGCAAAACTGTTTCCGCCTTTAAGAAAAACGTCAAGGAACATTTTCTATCACTATAAGATTATATATATTTATAGTATGTAAAGTATGTATGTATTATTATTGATATATATTAGTTTGTTTTGTATCTCGTATTTATGTAATCGTTTATTATATTTATCATATCGTACACGCCTAACTGCCCTCCTTTCTTCAATATTTCTCCTTAACCTAGGACTGCTGTAAGAAATTTCTTTTAGAAATAAGCTGTTCCTTTTGTATATATTTTTTCTGTTTTTGTGTTATGTAAATATTTTCTGTGTACAATAAACTGTTTAAATAAAATAAATAAAAAAATAAAAAAATCTATTTGGAGATATTTTGATTTTACATCATATTTTCTCATTTACTTTTCGAATTCGTTAAAGTTTATGTTATAATTTCTTTGAAAAAACACAATGACATTCATTTGACCCCACATTCATACATTTTATAATGACACAGATTTCTAAATACTCAAAACTTAAAAAATGGGATTCACATTGATAGTAGACACTTTTGTTGACATACTAAGGACACCGTATTCATTTCATGGTTTGTATTATTTCAATCAAACTAACACGTGGGTGGTTCGCTTCATAGTGTATGAACTTCATAGTGTATGACGTCATAAGTTCACGCGGTGTCGTGATCAAGGTAGATCTAAAACCAATGAATAAATCTTATAACTAATAATCTTAGAAGCAAAATATTCAAAATAGTTTCTTAGATTTGTGTTTGCATCTAAAATATGTCATAATATAAACGCGAATAATTTTTGGGCATACCCAATTGTTGACCAAAACAGAAATGCATTATTCAAAAATGTTAATATAAATTATCGTAAATGACTATCGTCATCCTCGTTAATTGTTAATTACTGCCCCCGACGGATTTTTTCGGACTGTAATAATATGTAAGCTTCTTTTTATCTCGTTACTTACTTCCATTTAGTCGAGGGTTTCTCAAAAAATTATTTAACCCTTTTCCCATTACAACATTTACATTTGTCGCGGGTATTTTCAAAATTTTTAATTTTATTTTTTATTATTATTTTTGTTACAGCGACCATATAAATACCATAAAACATATTCTGTGACAATTTCAATTGTCTATCTGTTACGGTTCAGAAGCCATATGACAAATGGACGGACAGACAGCGGTGTTTTAGTAATAGGGTACGGAAAGCTAAAAATCAATTTAACCAAACTATAACATTAATAAAAATATTACAAATTGCAGACATCTAAACCAATAAAGAAGATTTTACTATTAAAAAATTGAGACTATTATAAGGTGACATGTCCAGCGCCTCCTTATTGAGGCTACTGAATGAGCACGATTCTATCCAAATGGCCTTATCGTCACTAACCAATAGATTATGTCACGTGAAGATCAAGTACAAATCAAACATTAAATAAAATATCTATCATGTTTATCGTAATTTATTTTCCTAGATCTAGATTGGTCATTATAGTTGAACATTCCCAAAGCGTTCGTGTGCCGTGTGTTCACCGGGAGGCATTCACAGTAAATAGTAGATTGTGTGTGTGTTTGTGTGTGACCCTCGACATTATATATGTATCCACTCGTGAGTTTGAATGATGATCAACATTTATTGGAGTTGTTATTAGACTTAGTTCTCACGTTTCAGATTAGACGAGAGACAAATGATGCGCATAAATCTGATTCTACGGGGTCACCATCATCAGTTAATAACTTTCTCCTGATAATCAGAAATAATATGCATTTTTGTATATTGTACATTAAACACTCTGTCTCCATCCCAATATCTATTCGATTCAACTCTATATGTAAAAAAATTATTACATAAGTAAAAGGGAATACTTAACATTTTTTGAAATAGTAAAACACTTTTGACACGAGCGGGATTTGAACCTGAGTCTCTCGATCCACCTCCATCAAAGTTTCATACTACGAGTAAATTTCTGTTGCTATAATCTTTTAAAATATTATAGCTGGATTAGTGTAGTAACTATCTAAAAATATGACATCAGATTTTGATGTCGCGAAATGAGTGTCATTAATGTACAACTTCACAGTGAGTCAAAATTTTCATTTTAAACGTTGTTTTTTTTTCGATTATTGTTCAAAGCGCCATCTATGAACCATTAGCTGCGTAACTGCTATTGTAGCTAACTATAATTTGTAAATTAATGATATTTATTTCGCGACACTATAATTTCATCTCCTATTTTTAGGTAATTACTTATTAAAGCCAGCTATTCTATTTTAAAAGATTATGGCAACAGAAATTTAGTATGGAAGCATTAGAAGAGGGATAACGGTTAGCTACCGGTCTTGTACCGTTATCGTCGCAAATTGTTCACACTTATATAAGAACTGTCATATAGGGTGTTTAGCGACATCTATCGAAAACTTTCATAATTGTTAGAGACTTGACTTTTAACTTTTGACTAGATTGCTAGATAAATGAGATAAGGTTGCTAGATAATTTTACTGGCAACTACGCCTGAGCAATAAATACAAACACAAAATAATGACCAATTTGGTTGTTGCAGTGGAGGACGCGAGCGGGCGATACACCACGATGTTCTATTGGGGTAACAACTACTGGACGGGCTCAGCGGAGCTGTGTCGCATCCTCAACGAGCAGCACGCACCCACCACGCACCACAACAGTGAGTTTATTACCAGTATTATTAGATTACTAGCTTCTGCCCGTGGGGAGGATTTGGGCAGGTCTTTACCACACCACTCCACCCTATTTCTTTATTTTAAACGAGTCTGGGGTCCCAAGATAGCTTTAGAGTCCGTAGGAAATTCATCCACCTTCAGTGGACGCGTTTCAAGTGTACCGCTGTAGATCCTGGCTAAAATAAAAACAGGAATAACATTGGGAGCGGAGAGGAAGTGGGAATGCCCGTGGCTTCGCCCGCATGGACTTTTTATCCCATGAGAACTACTCGTTCGATCGGCATAAAGTGGCCTATGTCCTTTTTCGGCCTTTCCGTCTACAAAAAATCTAGTCATTCTGACTTTCTTTGAGGTCGTGAATGTATGAAAAAATTAATCCCATGTTTTAATAACTGCTGATCGAGGAGAAGACAAATTTAAAAAAACAAAGATCACAAAAAAAATTTCAGCCATTCTTGAGTTATAAATGGTGAAACTAACCCGACTTTGTTTTATATATTTCTCTATGGTTTCATTTCACTTACGCTATTTCATTCGTCAGCCAGATACAAAAGCCAATTATAGCTAAAAGATTTTCTCGGGGGATGCTTCGAACATAACTTTATTGTAGCCTTGAATTTTATTTCGTTTTTTGAGCTTCGCCGCGAGTTCCTGTTGACTTCCGGCAGTGGGTTTCTGCAAATTATTCGCTGCGGGTGATGTTGTATGTTTACAAGTAATGAACGGTGTATTTAAATGTAAAAGGTTAATGCAATGTTAATGTAAGGAAGAAGGAAGTGTTTGCAATCAAAACTGTACTTACATATTCATAGCTTATTATTTTAGAACAAAAAATTCAACCGCTCCAAATGTTGCATTTATAAATTAGACGTTTCCTAGCCAATGACTCTTATAAAACTACTAGCTTTTACCCACGAATATGTGTGCATGGAACAACAAATTTCTCATGTGAACTATTCACCAGGATTAAAAGAAGCAGATTTCGAAAAAGTCCCCTAGGTAAGCTCAGATAATAACCAACTAACTTTCATGTTTCTCGTATTATTATGATCTCAAATCATCAATTTTTATATCTCTCTCTAATCTATCTTTTATCTTGCGCTGAACTCAGTTCTAGAAAACGATATTGAATTGAAAAAATACATGGCACAGATCAAAATATTTGACCATCAATCTGCTGTACCAAGCGTGAAAAATTCCAATTCCAATAGTGGATCTATAATCACGCTAAAATAAACATTAATAATGGAAGAAAAAACATGATTTTGTCTTTAAAATGGAACAATTTTTGTCTATATCACAGTAGAACTGACGATGGTATGAGTCGGTTGACTGTCTTCATAATGTACCCTATGTGCTTTTCCTACTCTTCAACTATCCTTACATAAAATATCAAGCCATTTTGACCGTCCGTTACAAGGGGAAGGAAGGACAAACAAACCCACTTTCGCATTTGGTATAATAAAGTTGCACGAGTGAATCAAAAGTTGAGATAATAGAGGTAGGTTAGCGTAGTATTATGTTATGAGGAGGGATGAAAGACAATAAGTAACAAGAAAAGAAGACCTACGAAGGTATGGATGGAAGGTGTGAAGAATTATATGGTGTGAAAGGTGTGAGCATTGAGATGACGGGTGATAGAGATGAGTGGAATAAGAAAACATGTGACGACCCCGCTTCAAGTGGGATAAGGACAGGAAGATGAATGCAATTTCGTAATAATGCTACTAGACCGTACAGTCGCCGGTGCTTTATACGAACAGATGTGAGCGATGAAGGTTGATCTGAAATAAAATAACACAGGTAACGATGATAAGTATGTACGACTAAGTAGCTGAGGCTAGCACTTACCGGTGCTGTCCGCGGTGCTGCGGCAAGTAAGTAATCTAAAGTCGATTAGATCAACACTCTGGTGAATGGCTTCCAGTGCCGTAGCCTTTGTGTTAGCTGGTTTGTTTAGAATACGTGTTGAATCAGGCATGCATTAAGCTAGCCGATGCCATCCTAGGGTCGTATAGGTGCGAAATAGAAGCACCCCATATCTTCCCGTCTACTGTGACTACCAACGCACCACCAAGACGTGGTGTTAACCAATTCTCTCATTAAAAACTTGGTCGAATCGACAAATGAGAAAATGATCCAAGACCCAACACACCTAAATGTGGAACTGCGCTGTACAAAAAGAGTTGTTACGAGTATATTATGTCAATGAGTGTTTACAATAAGATTCCGAGGTATATAAGAGAACTGACGAGAAGCTTTCTCGAGCGTAAATTGCGGGATTGGTTATTAGAAAAGTTAAATAATTCCTGGATAGAAGTCGAGAAGACGATAATTTACGCAGCAGTAAGTAATGATAGTTTTAAAAAAATGTGCATAGTTCTGTAAATAGTCATATAAATTAAAACCATGTTGTTTAAATATTCGCAGGCCTCTAAAGGTGGAATGTGGGAAACTAAACTTTTCCGCCTGTCAGCAATGTACCATGTTCAATGCAAATAAACTGAACTTAATATTCGACATAGCGATCTATGAATTAATCTCATTGTTCAGCAGTTGACTTATGAAGATGCCAATAATGTGTTAGATAAAAAAACTATTGTAATTTACAAAAACCTAACTTCGTCTCTGCCTGCTAATACCTTAATCTCATTTAAGTGTATATCAATGATCTTGAAGTAAAATTCATACTGTTTATTACATTATTACGTCACGTTGCATTTAACATTCTACTTATTACATAAAACAACCACTCACTCGCCAAGGTTCCTCAACGAAATATGCAGAGATCTTATAGATATTTTAGATATAGATATGATATACTCGTAGGTGTTTGCACGAGTACAAAAGACTTCAAAGGTATGCGAAATGTTTTTACTTTCGATTCAAATAAATCACAAAGAAATACATGGTACAAAATACATGGTGCAAAATACATGGTGCAAAATCAATTACTCGCCAGATAATTTTAAAAGTAACTTGGTTCTTTTTCTTTTCTTAGTGATAATAAACATTATAAATTTGGTATAATTTGTTTGAAAAACAAATAAAATTGTAGCTTTCGAAAAAAGATAGACATCGTAAAGTTTGTTAATCAGAGACACATGTGTGACACTTTGTATATTTTCTGTTCACGATATTCATCGTTGTACTGGACAGAGGAAGTGAATATCTTTGTGGTATACATTTATATGTATATAAAACCTGTATATTAATTTAAAAAATCTAACAAAAGACACCCACACAAACATTGTACTAAACAAACAAACTTACAACCATAACCTACGAAACAAAAACTATTTACAACTGCGAGGAACGAGAACCAACTACAGAAAGAGGAGTATTTTGTTTGAAGGTGTTAAACTGTTCAACGGTCTTCCAAGGGAACTACAAGAACGGAAACTATCTGAATTCAAAACAAAACTGTTTAAACACATTTAAGAATAAATATTAGTTGTTATTTTTTTAAATATATTTATATTTCTAGTCTATAAAATCTATAAATCTAAATTTCTGCATGCCTTTTTACTGTTGGTTTTTACACATTAATTATTAGTCTTAATTTCTCTATAAGTGAAATGTCAATTTCTTTTGAGAAAAATAAATTATTCTTTAAACCGATGTGCGGTATTCGTCGTTGGTAGCAGCTTCATAAGTGAACAGTTCAACAATGAGCTGCACTGATAGATCGCCGTGTTGAACTTTCCATGACAGGTGGATTGCAGATAACAGTAAGATGTGGTTGTTACATATTATTATGTAGATGCTACTGCACATCTCCTGAATAGTTAGTGTCTCTTACGAACACTTGCGGGATGTCATGGCAACCTATTCTAAAGCTGAAACCACACTGGTAAATACAGTCATATCTGTAAACTAAATTTTTAATAAAATGTAACTGCAACAATAATTCTCTTGTGCCATGCACCTGTACAAATTGCGTAAAGATTACGCACCACTGCGTGACCCCATACGAAAGATTTCGACGCGCGGGACATTTTCCTTAAAAAAATAAAAAAATATCGTGTAACTGGGCTAGCAAGAGTTGAGTAGAACTACTGTATACTTGTACTACTGTTCTATTATTGATGGAAACTTAAAAAAAATGAATCTGTCAGATCTATATTTAACTTGTTGAATATTATATTAAACTTTCTACGAAAGTGTATGATTTAGACAAATCTATGTTTTTGTCATATTGATTTTATCCGATAGTTCTCTAAACTAACCTCCGAAATTTTATTTCCACCTAAATGTGAATTTTTCTGCGGTGACTTGAAATAGCCTTTTATTTTAAGACAACAAAAGTGGGCTAGCGTGTCAATAGCTTTTGTAAAATCTGTGGGCAGAGGCAAGGCCGCGCCGCGACGAGGCTGTTTGTAGAAAGTCATCGCCTTTTGTAAATAAAACTTAAAAGGCAATTTCCACTTACGACGATTATTTAATACAAATACAAGTGAGACTCACAATAATTTCAAATAAATAATTTTTTTATCCGTCTGCATGGACTAATGGTTACACACTTGAACTAACAATCCAGATCAATCACACACACACACATTTTTCCAAACTCCAGGCCACTTGACATCGAGTGAGATTGTGGTTAAACTTTGGACTACTGTCCACAACTGTCCATAGTACATTCGAGTTCAAAAATATGTATTCACTTTTTTATCATGTCACATTCACCTTTAACTATAGTTTCCCTCAGCACACTGCATAGACACAAGAAAGGATGAATGTGGCAACGTTCAAAAGTGGATATATATTTTTGTACTCGACTGTACAATTTTTTTTGTTATAGTTAAAAAGTTATAGTTACGCAATACAAACAGAGGGAAGAGACATGCCGTATTTTTGTGGAGTCCTTGTTTATTTAAATATCTTTGCGTATAGATACCTCTGGTCTCCTCTCTCGTTTAATAAAATGTAACGACAAGTGGTATAGTTGAGAAAAAAAACTAGTGATTTAGTCAGTAGTCACGCAAGCTCCGGAAAACGTCCGCCCGCCATCGATGTCAGATAGGAAGGGTTGCCGGCAAGAAGACACTACCATAGAGTGTTGGCGTAAGGTCACCGTTGGCCTGTGTTGCCACACTTATTGATATGCCACAATAACGCATCCCGTGTGTTTGCAGAGAGCGGCGGCTCGCAGATTTTCAGCGAGTGGCGCGAGGACGTGTCGATGTCGGGCCTGGGGCCGCCCTTCCGCACCGCGTTCTACACCGCGAGGCTCTCTGTCAGCGCCGATCTGCCAGAGATCATAAGGACGGTGAGTCTATCCTGTCTAGACATCTTATATTTCCATTGAACACGACAGTAGGCTACCACTAACACAAGCCAGAAGGCACTACAAAGGTGACCTGGCCTCCGTATGATAGCAACCTCTTTTGAAACTCTTTTTTCTTAATCGTATAGTGGCTCTTCGAGCGATGAGAGGAGAGAAGAGAGATAGAGGAGAGCCACCTATAACCGGAGAGAGAAGAACCGATAACCGATGGGGAGTAAAGGTTCTCGAGTGGCGACCACGTACCGGGAAACGTCTACCAGGCTGTCCCCCTACTAGATGGACCGACGACCTGGTTAGAGCTGCCGGGAGTCGCTGGATGCAGGTGGCTCGGGACCGATCGACGTGGCGTACCATGAGGGAGGCCTATGTCCAGCAGTGGACGTTTCCCGGCTGATGATGATGATAGTGGCTTGTCTGCTCCCAGAGAGCTCAGTAGTGGACCGCGTTATATAAGGCCTATTCTTCCGCAGTCGAGAAACACAGTATGATCAGTCAGATTAGACCAACGCTTAACTTCGACTACATCATCATCTAAGACTCGACAGAGCGTCAAATGGCTCGATGTTTATACATTTCTTAACAAATATCCCAATTCCACAAACTTTGTGTACACATCGCAGACTTTTCAATTTTTGTGCGCGATTCAGCGTAGTTACTCTGACTATCAAAAATGGTTTTAAAATAATAAATATAGGCGGATAATTGGATAGCAACCACATGTCATGTAGGGTAGCTGAGCCTGCGTCGTCAGCTTACTTCTGAGTGAGACGCTTTCCACTATCCTTATCTTCATTCGCTATTAGGTGGGATGACAGCCAAGTGCCTAGCCATTATACATTAAAAAGTTCAAATTTTTTCTGCATTTATTCGGAAAAAATTCAATTCCCCAAAGTAAATTAATATACTAATGAATGTTATGACCTGTGTACAGCGCCGCACCCTGCACCTGGGTCTGTGCCTGCCCCGCGCGTGCGACGCGGCCGCGGTGCGCGCTCTGCTGGACACTGCGCGCGCGCCGCTCCTGCGACACTCGGTGCTGGGCGTGCGCGCCCCAGACGCCGGATCATACACATATATACACGACCCAACCTTCCAAGTACTACTGTAAGTCGGACATAGATTTTTGTTCAGTATCTTCTCTATTCGCTATATAATTCCACAAACTTTTTAATGGCTAGTTATTTTTAAATTGCAACATGGGATGGGGCTGCTATTAGCTCTAAGCCACACAAATATAATATGACAAATTGGATTCAATAGAACGTCGCGCCACATAACTCATTGGTAACTCACTTGCGTATGATAAACTACAAAGCCTGGAACACACGCCGTTAAATATCAAGCTTTTCGGTCTTCTACAAGCTTTATTCTGATGTTTGTGCGATCGTATTACACGACCTAATTCCACCATCCACTTTTTACAACCGGTCAACCAGAAGTCCAGCTTGGTTCCACGGTTGCACCCCTACTTGGTTGACATTCCACCATTTCGCACGGAGCGTTTTGCGTTTTCATTTATTAGGAGTGAAATTACTTGCCGCCTTCTGTGTTTTCCAAGCGGTACAACCTGGATATCTTCAAGGCCAGAGTGAATAGGATGTAACACATCATCGCTTAGCAGCAAGTTATTTTGTAGTCAAACGAAAAACTATCTAATATATAAACAATAAACTGAATACCGATCGCTGCTATCGATACAAACTCCAAATTTCATCAGTACTAAAAAGTACGAGATGATATATCTCAATAAAAATACTCTTTACCCTACGAACAAATAATAAGGCTTTACCTAATAATCTTTCATAACTGTGTGTGTAAACTGAACTGTCATTGTGTTTATATTACGGAGTCATCATGTCCAAAAACACTTCATGACATGCGATGTGTTAAAAACAAAGTCGAGAAGTTTTTATTAGAACATGAACAAACATTGCATTTTCAATTCACTGTGACATAGCACAATGTATTATACCATGCCATGTAAACATAATATATTACACGTTTACTTGTTTAAACTAAGGACCCAAGATTGCTCTGACCTTTTAGTGCTAAAACCCAGTAATATTATATTACAAAATATGCATTCAGGGCACGTATCGCCCAAAACAATCATCCGCCCACAGCATAGAGACAATTTTAAACAATTGCAATCGTTGTACCTCAGCCCTTAACAGTGATGCAATTAGAGTTCAATTTATTTTCTGACTAATCATCATCGGTGGATTGCATTGCATTGCATGCATGTAAAGTGATGGTGAAAGTGATGGGGGTAGGGTATGGTAGAATAGGAAGATAACGTCCATTTTTAGTTAGATTAATGCATAAACATATATGTGAATACATACGGCTTATTTCTCTTCTATATTTAGCCCGTCTTGCAAATCTAAAACTTGCCTTGTCTTACAATTATTTAAAGCAACAGTCGAAAATACAAACGAAATAATAATAAAGAGGCAAATATGTAATGGGCCCCTTAATCTTGTCCCGAATCCATCTCTGCCCTCCGTAAATAAGGGTCATTACATTACGAGAAGCCATTGCACGGTGTCGCAAGTGTTACGCGGTGTCCGCGCAAGTGGAATGTCTGAAGACAGTGCTTGTTTGTTTCACGATATGTTTTTAGGCGTGTGTCCAAATGGTTGGGTAAGCTGCATATAGACATTATAGCTGCTCTTTGTATGATTGCTTCATTTCATTACTGTGGACAGGTAGGCAATCGCTTATTATGTATGTGTAGTCGGGGGACTGTGCCGGCTTAGCTGACACCATGTCATCCCGTGGGCATCGGAGAATCACAACTGGGAAGAAATTAAGGAGATGGTCGGCGGCATTTACCCGGTATCAAAGTCCAATAAAAGTATTCAAAATAACCTGTCCACTAGGCTACTGTACATTATAAATGCTTGCCTCATAGATGCTACTAGTTATATGATAAATAGTGATATTGAGGTGTCGTTACCGAACGGAGCTTCATCTCATAATCAACAATAAATTAGACTTTGACAGAACCGGCAATTGTATCAATAACGGGGTTCTACTTGGAGTTTTCATCGGGAATTTCGCGTGGTCCTTCGATCCGGATTCGATATTTTCTCCCGACTTTGTAATATTTTTGTTACGGTTTACTTGATTAACTTTTTATCTTACTGCAATTACCAATCAGTTTGCTAGGGCTAATCCCTAATCCAAAGTCATGGGGATCTATAAAGGCTCGTGTCCAACTGTGGACTTACGCAGCTATATTATATCTACTTTTAAAACTGTATTATTATACTTTATAATCTTTTCGAACGAACGGATATTGAGTGAAATTAAAACCTCCTGCTACAGGGGCGTGTGCTGCTTCGTGGGCTTGCTGCTGGTGTCTGCCACGCTATACGACATGCGACTGGCGCGCGAGGTGCGCCGGCGCAGGCACCGCGCGCACAACATGCGCGCCGGCAGCGACAGCGGCACCAGGGACGACCTCAAGCTAGACCTCAACGGACTTGACGCCATCACTGTCTCCAAAGGTCAGTTCAGTTACAGTCATTTTTATTATAAACAACTACAAAGTCTAATTGCTCAAAAATCGTACCTTATAGCTTTCTATGAGGGGATTGGTCTATATTTACTGCTGTAGATGCTGCAGACTATATCCTTAGTCGTCTTTTACGACACGCACAGCATGATTAGGCAAGATCCCATTCTGAAGCTGAGCGAGACCACAAGGCATTTACAACAACATTGGATTTACAATTTCTATTTCAAAATTAAAACGTTGTTTGACAAAATCTTCATAGAAAAAGAAAAAATTGAAGACATGTTACACAGCATTGATGATGTTGATGACGAAAAATAGAATTAAATGAGTCTATTGTATGTATCTAATGACTGTATGTTCTAGAGAGTACAATAGAACAATAGGTGAATGATACTCAATTTTAGAAACAAAACTTGACAAAAGACGGTCGTAATTTAAACATAGCTACCATATATAATCATATGAAGCAACGCTTTATTTTTATACCTAAACCATTCGCGTCGGTCAATGATACAAAATTGATGATTTGATAGGCGAAATGCCTTGCAAATCAGAAAATCGGTACCTGATTCGAAAGGAACTAACAACCCTTACTGTCCTAAGTAACAACAAAGCCAAACCGATCTGAATTCGTTTTCAGGATGCTGTCGCGAATAATAATTATTAATAAATACTAGCGATAGCAGTCCAGTGTTTTCCTTATCACGGCTCACACATATATACATCTGAAACATAGCGCAACGTATTCCCAGAAACACTTTCTTCAAGAGTTTCACATGCACTGCAAATGTTCCTGAATTAATTGTGATATGTGCATGATTATATCATAAATATTATATTGACCTTGCAGGCAAGTCGATGTACAACGTGAACAACAACATTGCGATCAACAGCAACAACTCGGAGGAGAGGCTCACCGGGGAGACGTCGTCCACCGACGAGGACCTCAAACTTAGTAGGTCTCCAACAACGATACCTGAAGAGAATGAGAGATGTAAAGATGTCCATTTTGGCGCCCAAAGTGGGACTATATTGATATCCAATGAAAGGTTACATTTGGGTCCAATGTAGTTAATTTGGCACCCAATGTGAGGTTATATATTGGCACTCTATATAGCTTTATATTTGTGAGGTCACATTGGCATCCAACGTGAAGTCATATTGGCGCCCAACGTGAGACCAACGAGTCAATGTCTATCTATTTGTAATGATCTGTAAAATTAGTTTGAAATTGATCAAACTTATTGTTGGCTGGAATTTATGAGTCGCAATGAAGCAATATATCTGAATAAATGCTTTTTTATATTTATAATTCTTAACATAACTTTGTAATGCTGACAATATTAATATTCCTAAGTCTAGAACAAATTATGGCAGAAGTAATATAACGTTTATGGGAGCGAAAATATTTAACAGACTACCAAAAGAGATAAAAGAATCGAAAAATTTCAATATTTTCAAAAAAACTTAAAACTTAATGTAAGTTTTAAGTTTTTTTGAAAATATTTAAATTTCATAGCTCATATAAAAACCTCATAGCTCCTAATCCGACCCTGTGCAACAGGCCGCTGCTATGCAATGCCCGCGCTAATACCCGCCGACTGTTTTATTTTGCGCCTTGTTTATTTTGTTGTATGTACCTACCCACTAATATAAAGAATATTATCTAATGTTAATTTATCTGCTATCTTTTTGCTCTAGCTCTAAGTTTTCTCATTAAGTGAAATGTAATTTTATTTCTTTTGAGAATAAATATCTTTAACCACAACATTAACAAATATAACCGTAACACGATGTTAATGAATGTGTGTTTCAGGCGTGTGGTCGCAGCTGCTGCTCTCGTTCTCGATGAAAGCTAACATCCTGCAGATCCTGGACCAGTCTGTGGGCTCGGACACCGTCCCCGTGGTGCACGGGCTCCGGTGCATGTCCATGGTCTGGGTCATATTCGGGCACACGTGCATTGTCGTTTTTAAGGTATGCAACTTACTGTAGTTTTGCAAACTTACGTCCGTTTCAAGTACTACGAGTACTGTTGATACTTGCTGCACACGGGTTGCTGGGGGTGTTTGTAAGTAAAAGGTGGGGCAAAACTAAGTTGTGATACTAAAGTTAGTTGCTAAAGATGCGCATTACGTCACCCCAGTGGTAAAAATTACTATAATTATAATTTTTAGTTCATAACAGTTGTAGCTTGCCCAATATAATTGTTTCTTTCTTAAGTTTTATTTCGAATGTATCGCTTAGAAGAACAAAAATGATAATTAAAATGTGTATGTTTTCAGTATGCTGACAACACTGCCCTGCGAGCGATCTTGGAGAAAAGCTTCTGGTTCCAGCTCATAATCAGCGCGGTGTACAGCGTGGACACGTTCTTCTGTCTCGGGTCAGTTTCTTTTGCCTTTGCTTTAAATGTCTACGTTTTATTTAAGTCCCGGAGTGGGCGCCAATGAAGCTATCATTCGGGAAACATTCATATAATAATTGAATCAGATTTCTGTTTGTATATTTTATATATTACATACTTTTAGAGTTCGTAAAGCAAAAAAATGAATACGTGTCAAACAGACTAGATTTTTTTAAATTAAAAAGTTTTCCTCTTTAGCAACATTTTAACTATAATGTCGATCAATAACTCTAAAACTCTATGTAAATCAATATTCAAATTATATCGCTAACGTCTTAGCAGTTTACATAATTTTTCACACAGATACAGTACGCTAATTTTGCAAGTGTTCGTTCGTCCGCATTCTTTCCGGGGATTTGTGGGATGATGGAGTGGGATTCATAATTTAGTATTCCAAAATGTTCATCATTTAATCAACACATGATTCTGATATTTTCCAGTGGCATGCTCGTAGCGTTCCTGTACTTTAGGACAAATGCGAAAGGCAAGCTGGACCTGCTGACCAAGGGACGGAGAAAAATGACATCTGGCGTGCTGCAGTTCTTGGGTCTGATCGGATATAGATTCGCCAGGTAATTTCATCACACAAAGTGAAAGTAAAGTACAAATGCTGTATTCATAAAGGTTTTTGGTAAAGGTTATAAAGGACGATAAGGTTATTAGATGGAAAGTGTGCTAACCTAGTAGCCTTAAAGCTAATGTGGCGGTGGCTCTGTATCGTTTGATACTGGAACACAACAGTGCTATTAAAACTGCTGGTAGATGCAGGCGGATATATATGCCATAACACCAACCAAACCGAGTACCGATAAGTACCGCCAGTGTGGCATCGGGGATGATACTCACTATAGAAAATTATCTTTAACCCACGGGTTACGGATGTATTTGCTGACGTCACGATATTCTTCGATTTTAATCATTGTTGTCTGGGGAACCAAACATATCGTCAGAAAAGGCGGCCCTAAACCGAGTTGTAAGGATTATCCATGACTGTTGTGCTTACTCCAGTGTTGTGCTATATATTAAATCTGTATTTCCTTAGATTGACGGCTCCGTACCTGTTCATGTTGGGAGTCGTGGAGGTGACGATGAAGTGGTTCGCTCACAACGCGGTGTTCGAGCCGCCGGCCATGGACCACGAGACCTGCCCCAAGTACTGGTGGAGGAACCTCCTCTATATCAACACCCTCTTCCCCGTCGATCAGATGGTGAGATTCGTTTATGCCTTGCTAGTCGTGAACGACAATACTGCAGACAACGGTTATTGCTCGCACTGGCTACACCACACCTAATCCAAAGCAACGCCATGCAATGCACCAGCACAAATGCTACCTAAAAATAGTTGTTCATTCTGCTTTTTATGTATGATGAGTTTACCTGATGGTAAGTGATACAGCTGTTGGATAGTAAGCGTGCACGTACAGAAGCCTCAATATAATGAGTCGGAGGCTCTGCTACCTTTCATACCGTAACACAGCAGTGCTATCAACAGTGCTGTATGGTGACAGACTTAGATAACATGGCGGTAGATAGTCAGGCGAACATAGAACATGCCACCATCAACCAGACCGACTACTAGATACTCCCACTGGGAATAGAACCCGGAACCTCCTGGATTATAAGCTAAGCCAGTAGGCCACGGAGGCGGTTTGTTTTGTTCTGTGTAATTTCTATAGAATATTTATAAGTGTATGCACGCAAGTACATATCTACTGTTTCTCTGTAAATCTCCCAAATTCACAATTACAATATGTATGTACCAGGCCTACTATTGAGGATTGTTTGGTAAGGGGGGGCGTTGAGAAAAATACGTAGGAAAATTTCCTAGCGCCCCTGTTTGTACAACCTAACCAACTATAAAAGACACCTGCCGAAGCACAGTGTTAATGCTATTGTGAATGTGTTGTTGACAGTGCATGCTGTGGAGCTGGTACCTGTCCGATGACACGCAGTTCTACGCAGTCAGTGCGATATTGCTCATCCTCGCCACCAGGTATGGACACCTCAGCTATTATGAACTACATACTTTTCTCTCAGTCACTACCACTCTATGTAAATTTTTAACAACAAATCAACAAAACCCCTCCCTTATCGCCACGTCGAATGGGCTTTCTATCAAGGGATTAACCATTATCACCACGCTTACATTTATAATCACAGTAAGATGTTATTGATACATAGATATGAGTGGATGCAGCTGGACATTCCCTGATATTTTACCAAACGACACCTATGGTAAGTGACGATAAGACCGTCATCTGCAAAACGTGTACACCCAGAAGCTAATGAGGCACTGGCAATGCTTCCTTTCGTACCGGATCACAAAAGTGCTTTTAACAATGCTTTTCGGCAGCCGACTTAGGTAAAATGGTGGTAACTAGCCAGTCTGACGTAGAAAATGTCCTACCATCAACCAAACCGAGTACCGATAGATACCCCCACTGGAAATCGTGCCACGGAGGCGATCCAAACATTTGAGCACTCCTGATTCCAGCCACTTCAAGCTCTCCGCCAGCCTGACGGGCGTGTTCTTCGTCTCATCTCTCATCACGACGGGCTACGTCTCCTGGAGCAACGAGCATATCCCCAACAGCGAGGATCCCTTCACTCAGTTCGACAAAATCTACGACAAACCCTGGACCAGGCTCGGGCCCTACCTGGTCGGCATGGCCACCGGATGGATCCTCTTCAAGACTAACTTGAAGATCCGGATGGGAAGGGTAAGTTTATAGACGAAAAAAGACTTTCAGACTATGAACTGCTGAGGAAAAGCAAAAACAACATCGACACTGTGGCCAGTGGTTGTCTGGTAGATTAATTGTTCTCGAAATGTAATCTGCAAAAAAAATGCTACAAGAAGTACCTACTATCTACAGGCTTTGTAGTTCAAAGTCAAAGCATTTATTGCATATCACATTACACATTTACGGATGTTACTGTTTTCGTTCGACAGCAATATTTCCACAAAAATCATTGTGGCAAGACATTCTATCCGCATTTTCTCGAATCGGACTGACTCTCATCTCGTTCTCCTTTCATGCGTTTTTAATGTATATGTCCTGGTCAGATATGGGCGTGGGTGGGATGGGCGGTATGCACAGGCACTCTGCTGTTCCTGATCTTCGGCCTGTACGCCACGGAGCTGGGCGTGGTGTCAGCGGCAGTGTACAGTGCGCTCTCACACTCGCTGTGGGCCGCCTGCATCGGGTGGATCATCGTCGCCTGCTCCACAGGACATGGAGGTGAATGCTCCCTAAGTTCAAGAATAACATCGATCAAAAAAAAATTTTAAATGAATAAGCATCATCTATGCCAGTGTTTCCCAACCGGTTGTCGGCGGACTATCAGAAGTTCGTGAGGGCAAATTTAAAGTCCGCGAAGCAAAGTTACTAATTCAAAAATAATAAAACTGTATGTATAATGGGTTTGCACTTGGCCTTCGTTTCAAACTGATTGAAGTGATTTATTTAGCGTCACTGCACCCAATAAGAAAGTCATACTGTTCCCTGGAAAATAAAGTATGGAAATTACGACCAACGCGTATCGTAGACTATATCGTCGCTTGACATCAATAAAATCCAGCTTAAATAAAATAAAAATGACATACATATACAGAGTGGCAAGTCTAGCAGAACAGGTGCCAATTGCTGTATTTTAGAGGGTACTTTCAAATTCTTTATCTCTACACATTGACATCTATAAATATTTGAACATCCAAAAAGTCTAAGAAGTCTCTGCTTATTGGGCACTAAGAGCAATCTAGCCGTTCTTATACTAACTCTGAAGTTCCTTCGAGTTACATTCGGCCGTAGAGCTGACAGTGTCCTTGAATATAAAGAAATGTAATCTAGCTGGGATTAGCTAAAATTCACAACGTGTTTTTTAAATTGTTTTTGATGTCACTGCACCGGACCTACTATATCGCTGTGGAAGTCGATCACCCAATAAGTTACGTAAATTTATGGGAAACGATCCATTACCCGGAAGCAGCGGACGCTTTGTGTAACGATTACATGCATTATTACAATATGAAATGTCCTGTTTGTTTGCAGGCTGGGTGACGTCGGTGCTGTCGGCGCCCGTGCTGTACCCGTTCTCGCGTGTGACGTACTGCGCCTACCTGGTGCATCCGGTGGTCCTGCGATACGTGGCCATGCACCTCACACACCCAATACACCTCGGGGAGCTGCTCGTGGTAGGTGCCGGCACAAACACATCCATATATCTATCTAATCTATACAGTTGAAATAACGGCCACTTGTGGAGAAGTTGCATCGCCAGGGCCCTGAGTTTCAGTTTCTCCCTGAGACTTCAAAGAGTCTGTTCTTGCCCTCTTCCACGGCGCCTGTATGCCAAATGCCTGTCAGCTAGATTGGACTCATTACAGCTGAGATATTGAGGTGGAAGTGTCTATTATAAAGAAATAATAAAGGAGAAACTCTCAGCATCCTTTAGTCGTGTCCGGCAATGTTGCCTTATTTACTGCCAGTATTGACAACAGCAGAGACACTGTATGCCGAAATAATCAATCCAAGGACGATTGCAATGCAGACGGCTGTCATTGCACCAAATCTAAGGTACCCATCAGACCGTGGTTATCTAAAGTGTCTCGTAGTTACCTGTTCTTTAGATTAAAGTTTCAAAGAGTCATCAACTCGACTGTGCCAAGACACAAATGTTGATGTTGTGTATTCATTAAAATATATATATGCCACCTGTATTTCCTATTATTATTATAATTTCACAATTTCTACTGACAGTTCGTCCTCTTCCTGGGCCTGACTGTAATCTCCTACTTCCTCGCGTTCGTGATCTCCGTGGCTTTCGAGGCACCCAGCGTCACCATGCTCAAGATCCTCTCGCCGCAGAGGAAGCCACATCGAGTGTGACGTCACCACTCTCCAATCACCATGAGTGAACGATACCGGCGCACATGAGCTCTGAACATGACTGCCTGAGAACTGATAGTAATGGTTTATTCAAAACCGCCTCCAGTATATGGCCTCAACGTCGACAGCTGCAAATGTCCTTTATTGGACATTAGCTTTCATCATATTTAAAACGCCAAAACGGTCTTCCTATTCTATGGGATTAGCATGGTCACCACGCTTGCCAGGCGGGTTGGTGATAGCAGTAAGACGTTGATTTAGGCAGATTTTCTCATGGTCGCTTTTTGGATACACAAACTGATGATTCAGGTGTCGCATGGTTCCATTCCCGGATACCAGTACCTGATTTAATTGGTGTGAAGCTTTTCTATGTTTGTGTTCCGTTGATAAGATAACGTAGCCATTGTCTCATCGATTTAAGGCTTCTGCGTAAGCACGCTTGTATCTTAGGCCACGGTCTGGACGACAGCGTTCAGCGAGGCGGGCGGCGGCGGGCTTCACTTAGATTTAGCTGATGTAGGGCCAAAAATAAGACCATGTGAATGAACAAAAATATTTGTATAATACATGTAAAAAATAACTTATAGCTGTTGGTGTTTAGTCAAATTAGAATGCGTTATAATGTGTTGCTTACCAAATGAAGAGAATAAAAATGTTTTAATTTAAAATGAATATTTATAAATACTAGTGGTCGCCCAGGGATCGAAATTAGACCATAATTAATTTAAAACTTTTAACAAAAGATTCTGCACTCATTCTCTATATAAACTACAAGTGTGCGAAATGTCATACTGCTTCGTCCGCGCAATTTTCGTTAAAAAAAAGGGTACAACGTTTTTGCTTCACGTAGTAATATATAGAAGATGTTGTAATCATTCAACTGTCATTTACTAAACAGTGACGTCACAACCTAGTAAATAATTCATGGAGAGTTTCGATTAATTTTAAAGTAAGTACGCTGGACGAAATTGATAATAGTAATAATAATGGTGACTTTTCTGTTCTCCGTAACTATAGTTTCAGGCACTATGAATCATTAACATTATAGATAATTAATCTGCCAGTGCTCAAATATCGAGATGATTTGAATAGGCGTTTAGAGCTCGTCTTATGCCACCACCAACTGTAGTGTAGTAGTTATAGAAACAGACTGTAAAAATTAATTATGTATCTAGATAGATTATTAAGACAAGTGAAATGTCTATGGAGAATGTGATACAAAGTTTATGTAGTAAACACAGTACAAAGTAACGAACAAAGTTAGTAACAAAGACTTTTTTAAATAAAGAAACTACAACGCCGCCATCTTGTCTATAAAAACAATGGACGCCATTTTGAAAAAGAAAGCAGCCGCAAGTCGGACTCAAAACTGAGGTATCCTGTGTCCGTACTTTGACTGTTAGTAAATATCTGTTAAATTTATGCGTTTTTCTTCAATTCCATATTTATTTATTCAAAATTATGGAAGGAATTGGTTTTTTTATTATTTTTCTTTATTAGAGAGTCAAAAACTACAACGCCTTATGCGTCTTAAAGTTTTGCCTGACGTTTTCATGTCGGTAAATGTTCTAAATGAAGTCGTTTCAAAACCGAAAACATTTGCTAAAATTTAAGAAAATTATTCAATATTGAACATTTAAAATGATTTGTAGTGTATTTGGAATGTATTTAAAAACCCATTCTCTCTATTTATTCTTTTCCCAATACTCTCAGTACTGATACAACAAACCACTTGTTTATAGTTGTAATCTATTTTAGATAAAATTGTGGCGCTGTATTTTCTAGTTTTGTATTGTTACATTAGTCAATAAAAACCTTGTTACAATAATTTTTTCGATCATCATGACAATTCCATTAAATATCATTTGTTGGTAAACGTTTGTTATCCAAAAATGTATATAAGTAGTTTTAAACTTTTGTAAAAATGATAAGTATTCATAATTATATGTAAATAAGTTGTAAATAGTACTTTAGTTTTAAGTTTTTACTGATTACACATTTATTTTGAAATTTAAATGAATTGTTTTATTTATATCTTAAGTATACATTAATATCCTATGCATAAAATGTATTTAAAAAAAGATTTATGTTGAAATGTATTCATTGAAGCGCATGCCACAGTTATTTTTTACACGTATTTTATTTTATTAACAAATGATATACTGGATATCATTTGAAGCGTTGTTTGTCCGCAGCTTTCACATAAAATCTTTAGATTATGACGGCTTGTTAAGAATAAAGTGCTTCAAAAAATATTAAATATTGTGTTCGGTATCAAATAAGTACATCCCGAAAATATGCAGGTTAGATAAACGTACCTAACATATGTTACCGACGATAACATTTTGTAAAACATATGAAATAGGTCATAGTATTCATAATAAACAGTTTGAATTTGGTTTGAACACATAAATAAAATACACCTTTTGAGAAAAATATTTTGGCTGTTAAAACGTAATTTTTCCTGCGACATTTACTGACGTGATTTCGTATAATCAGATACATTGTCTCAGATAAAAACAGACAGTACATATATTAGGATATAATTATGAGGGAATATATGAATTTAATTTACAAATTATACAGAGTACTTTTTGGGGGTAAGATTTTTTCCTACAAGGAAAACGCAAAGGCAAAACACCATACAGCCATGTCTTTGATAATGATATTTTCTCTTAGAATTTTAAGGTTATTAAACAAGTTGAAATGGTGTCAAAACAATGAGGAGAAAATGAAAATGAATATTTTGGCATTACATAAACGGGACAAAAATTTTGTTAAATTCTGGAAGGCAACAAAAAGTCTAAATCACAAGGGAAGTGCACCTGTTAGTGTAGACAACACGCAAGGTGACAAACAAATCGCTGACCTGTTTGCGCATCATTTTAAGGTAGATCCACTACCTTGTGAGGATGTACCTGGCACGCATATCCGTCCATCACCGACACTAATGACCTTTGATACGCCGCCATTTTCGGCAACTGATGTTGCAAAGGTCGTTAAAGACATGAAGCGTGGTAAATCACCCGGCATTGATGGACTGAGTATCGAGCACATTCTCTTCGCTGGGGACGGGATCTGTGAGTCTCTAGCAGACCTGTTTAATGTGTGCATGAGTTTTTGTCACCTGCCCAGCAACCTAATGAGGACAGTGGTGGTTCCAGTTCCTAAAAGTAAGACAGGGGATTTATCAAGCCTCTCGAACTATAGGCCCATTTCATTGGGTACTATCATAGGTAAAGTTCTTGAGAGACTGATTTACCCCAAAGTACATAAAAATGTCATTATAAATGATGCTCAGTTTGGTTTTCGTCCTGGTCTCTCAACAGACTCTGCGATTTTTAGTCTTAAAAGTACTGTGAATTACTATACTAGTCGAGAAACGTCTGTATACGCGTGCTTTTTAGACCTCAGCCGGGCGTTTGACCTTGTCAATTATAATTGGCTTTGGGAGAAGCTCTCCAGGTCTGAAGTACCGAGAGGAGTCGTAGATCTGTTGGGGTATTGGTATGAAAACCAAACGAATTGTGTGAGATGGGGCGACTCGACGTCTAATGACTACAGATTAGACTGCGGAGTACGTCAAGGTGGGCTAACCTCTCCGGACCTCTTCAACGTGTTTGTCAATGATCTGATCGTGGAGCTGAGGAGCACCAGGATCGGTTGTCACATTGGCACGACTTGCTTAAATAATCTTAGCTATGCGGACGATATGGTGCTTCTTAGCCCCTCGATTCACGGCTTAGCAAAGTTATTGGCCATATGCGAGAAGTATGCAGCACGCTATGGCCTTAAATACAATGTGAACAAAACCGAACTCATGGTTTTTAAATGTGGAAGAGGCCCGGAGAGGGTGCCGTCTGTGTATTTAGATGGTGCGCCGATACGTAGGGTTGGACGGTTCAGGTACTTAGGACATATTCTGACTGAGGATCTTCGTGATGACGACGACATAGAGCGGGAGCGCAGGGCTCTGGCCGTGCGGTGCAACATGCTCGCGCGTAGGTTCGCCAAGTGTAACGATGACGTCAAGAACCTGCTGTATAAAACATACTGTCAATGTTTTTATACGTGCCAGCTGTGGGTCAAGTACACAAAGCGTTCCTACAGTACCATCAGGGTCCAGTATAATGATGCATACCGTATCCTGATGAAACTGCCACGTTTCTGTAGCGCGTCGGGCATGTTTGCCGCAGCCAGAATACCTGATTTCTTCGCTGTAATGCGATCCCGAGTAGCATCATTCTGGGATCGCTTGCGGTCGTCTAATAACGAGATAATCAGTACGATTTGTGAGCGCCTGGACAGTCCAATCTTCCGGCATTGGCTTTCTGTGCAGCGCGAACCGAACCACAAGTAGAATAAGTGCTCACTACGCACTGTGTTGTTTATGTTGTATATTGTATTGTTATTGTGTTTTCTGTGTGTTGTTATTTAGTTTTTTATGCATTTTTTGTTTATATTGTGACTATGGGTTTATTGCCCGAAATAAAGAAATATTATTATTATTATTATTATTATTATAAACAAGGCCGAAGCCATTTCTTCAGTTTTCTCAATGAAATGTATAAGAAGGACAGCCTTGGTTTCAACTTGGTTTCAACATAATTCGAATGAATCCATATGCCGAATGTACTTGACATGGTAAAACCATTTCGATCGCGTCGAAACCCTCACAATTTTGCGTATTTGTTACTATAACACCGTCCGTGACACATTATGCACTATATGGCACCATTATAACACAAAAAACACACATAACAGTATTGTTAACAAATTACTAAAATTACAACCTTACCTTACCTTGTGCCACAGTCTAATGTCTAATGACTAATGGCTAAGTGGGCATGGGCTTAATGGCGGCTTTACACTATGGCCCAGTGACGTAGCCGTGCTATGGTTGATACGCAACTAAAATACACAAAAAAAAACAATAAAATTTACACGATTGCGAATCTCATTTGAAATCTAATCGTTTCTCGAGATCGAGTATTATTAGCCTCTGAGGCAATATAATATATATATATTTAGATGTGTGTTATTTAGCTTTTCTCGCAATTTTTTTTGTTATATACAATTTTTATAATTTGTAGCGTACCCAGCTATAGCGTTTATATCTTCTTTGAACGCAGTACTGTCAAACATTTTTAAAGCTGGCAACAAAAGCATCCGAAATTTGAATTTGTCTCAACGCCAACGAATTATCAACGATTTTTGTCTTGTGATTGTGGTAATTCATTTTTACGTGTATTTGTACAATAAGAAGCTGAATTTGTGATAAAATTATACGTTTTGTGTCGTGGCGTCATGGCGTCGACCGAGAAAGGTTTGAAGAAAGATAAAAACCAAAACATTCAAGTTTTTGTGCGATTGAGGTAAGCTTAGCTAAGTCATTGTTTTTGGTACCATATCTTTTTATAAGTCGCTATATTTTTAATTCTGAATCAAAAAGTTTCTTTAAAACACGATCTCCAGCTTTAACATTTGATATTTTAAATTAAAATCCACCGAAAAAAATATCTCATGACTCACTAGATTTTGCACCTAAGCTCTATCACAGACCTAGTTAGGTTAGTTCTACCCAGAACAGCCGTCTACAATGCAATACATAAAGCGACTATCTTCACAGAAAAGAAACAGTAGGTCGATGATGAAGCCAATGCATTACAGTACTAAGAATATTTATATTAATGTCAGTATGACAATCTGACCATAACTTGTACTTATAATATTACTACTACTTTAGGCATCAGACCTCTACCCCCAGTCTGTATGGAAGAAAGTGATAATGATGCAGGTTAGGGTGTACAAAAGGGGAGCTGAGGAGTAAAACTTCGAAAATTTTTATTCTTAGTGCCCCCTTTTGTGCACCCTAACCCAATATTTATTTTTATATAAAACTAGCTTTTGACTGCAGCATCGTCTGCATGTAATTAAGAATTTATCCCACAGGAACTACTTGTTTGATTTGGATAAAAAGTAGCCAATGTCCTTCTCCGACCCTTTAAAGACTAGAAGCAAACAGACTTACTTTCTTATCTATTATATTAATATGAATACACGTATAGTTTTATTTATTAATAAATGTAAGGAAACAGTTTCATTCATTGGCAGAACTCATCTTTCTATGGAGCTATATTTCATTCGCTTTAACTGTAAACTTCTAAAACAATTAAATATTATAGTTTTGTAAGTCCAATAACACTTATCAGTTTCTTTCTTCAAGTCTCCTTTTATTGGCACTTTCACTATATAAACCACTTATGGCATAGAACATACCTTGCTCTCCTAGTTAACCTGTAAAATCAGGTGAGTATCAGCTAGTTGTGAATAATGAGGAATGTGTCTTCAGACCGGTGAATGCCCGCGAGCGCTCCATACGCTCCATCCAAGTAGTGGATGTGCTCAACAACAAGGAGGTGGTGGTGAAGCAGTCACAGCAGACGTCACACACCAAGAAGTTCACCTTCGATAGAGCATTCGGGCCCAATGCACAACAAGTAAGAATTGATTGTATTTTATCCTATTACTGCCAATTCATCTTACTTTTCAGACAGTCTGGTGATTCAGTCTACAATGTCTTATCCAAATTGGGGATAGTTGACTGGGGACATTGTCAAAATCATTTGATGTGATTTTGCCGGGAATCGAACCGGGAACCTTCTGCATATGTTGCAAGTCTGCATCTAGCACTCAAACAACTGCTCCATGGAGGTCATTATTGTTTTCATATGTAATTATTATAGGTGGCACAATTTGACTGGATCAACTACTACAATTTGACTGGATCAGTTGCTTCTTGATTTGCAACCAAAACAATAATTCCAAAACCAAAACAAAGTGTGTGAAAACTTGAAATATTTAGTTTTGTCTATGTTTACTATGCCTCAAGATTTGTCTGTCTAATTAGGTTGTTCCCTTGCTAAGCATACCTTTATCTATAAATAATGAATACCTACACTATAACATAAAATGAAAATGTCTAAATCTCTTCTCACTAATGCATGCATCACTCACACAGGTGGAGATATACAAAGAAGTGGTGAGCCCACTGATTGCTGAGGTGCTGGCCGGATACAACTGCACAGTGTTTGCATATGGACAGACTGGCACTGGCAAGACACACACCATGGTTGGAGAAAACTCCGGGGAGGGCACCACTTGGCAGAATGTTTGTATCTACCTGGTTTTAACTAAACTAACACTTTACTGACACAGCTGGACGAGTCAGTAAGCTGAAGAGGCAATGGGCAGATCTCATCACTCCAAGAATGGATAACCAATGGAATTTAAAGGTTTAAAGTCGTAAAAGTCGAATGAGGGATAAATAATGAAGGAGTGGACAATAGCCTAGATGTAGACCGGTGACCTGTGTACTAACAACATATTACTATGATCACTAATCCGCCTGTCGAGCATACTGATTATGGTACATGCTCTTATGGAAAAACAACATGGTGATCCAAGAGGGAGACTCGTGTCCGGCTGTGAACTTACATAGCTGATGATCATTGTCACAATGTAATACATAGCAGTACATACAAGTACAGGGCTACAGATTCGCGTTGCAAATATATTTAAATAATGACTTTTGCTATGGTTCTATAAGGAGCAACTTGGGTAGATGACTACAAAAAATTATGATCATTTGAAAAGATAAATGACTGTCAAAGATTTTTTGGTACGAATATTACTTTGTAAGTAGTGCAACCTCAATACAAATCTGTCCAAAAGTGTGACAGCTGATCAGCAGGCTATCTGCTGCAGCAATAAGCTGGCTTTTTTGGCATATCACAAAATGTATTTTATCTAGAGTTAGTTTTAGTTTGGTGTGCCAAATTTCTTTCTTTCTTTTCCTACCCGTGATTACTTACAGATAAAACTTGGACATTCTCGGCACGACTGATCCACAAATTTAATGTCGCTCAGCGGGCTATGGAAAGGGCTATACTTGGAGTGTCTCTGATGAACCACATTCGAAACGAAGTAATCCGTCAAACAACCAAAGTGACCAATATAGACCACTGTATTAGCACTCTGAAAACCGCTGGAGCAGAGCTAGTCCTCGAGTGGAAAGTTAGGGTAGCCGGACGTAAATGGATGCGGAGAGCAGAGGACCGAATTGAGTGTCGCACTCTGGGAGGCCTATGTCCAGCAGTGGACTGCTGCAGGATGTACATGATTTCGGCAGTAGGTGTGACATTGTGTTATGCGCAGGACCCCCTGGCGGGTATCATCCCGCGGTCGCTGAGCCAACTGTTCGATGAGCTGCGCCTATCCAATACGGAGTACACGGTGCGCGTCTCATATCTCGAGCTGTACAACGAGGAGCTTTTTGACCTGCTGTCCACCAGCAACGACAACTCCAAGCTCAGGATCTACGAAGACGTTGCGAGGAAGGGATCCACCATCGTCAATGGACTTGAGGAGATCACGGTGAGACACTATAATTATTTTTTACAAACTTGTTCACAGCTTTGTCTGTGGTGACTTCAAAAATCACTTTACAAGCATGCATGCCGAATTTCCACCTAGTAGCATCATTCACTTAAAGGCTACTAATCGAGCACACGTTAGTCGTCACTAAAGATCAGTTGAAACAAAGGCCAAGAGCCAATTCTATATTTTTAACAAATCCTGGCCCTGTGTATGTTTCTATAGAATATCATTTAAGTCAGACAGAGTCCTTCAGATACAATCATACACTTATTGCATGTATAATGTTTGGAATAGTTTGTTCATCGTCCTCACATAAATCAGCATACTCGAGCAGTTTGGAGGCCCACATAGCTGTATTTAGTTGTTAGTGACAGTAACCAGTATGTATGCTTGTACAGGTGTACAACAAGAACGAGGTGTATGAGATAATGGCGCAGGGACAGGAGAGGAAGAGGGTCGCCTCCACACTCATGAACGCACAGTCCAGGTGGGTACATGCCCTTTAACGAACCTTCATCTTCCCTGTACAAAAAATTAAGTCATTGTGACTTACGTTACGACCAGAGGGAAGGACAAACACACACTTTCATACTCTTAAACGGTTTAAGAACTAGTCTTTTTTTTTCGTAGTGGGTTAATTTTGAACACATACAGCAAGAATAGTGTTTGGTATAATACATAGGTGTCGGCGAATTTGACAGCTCATCAAAGTGCTGGTTCACTGTGTAGAAATGGACCACCACTTTCATATGTACATGTACTAGGTAGTAACTGAGAAATCTTTTATCATGAACATGCATAACATACTTCTTTATAGAATTATTAATTTAATAAGTTTTATTTACACGTCAATTTTAAATGTAAATAAAAACAAAAAATCTTGTATACTCATGCTTTTGGCCATATTGAATTGTATGACGTGTGCATATGGCACTCATGACAAAGAAAAAACTTATTTGCCACATTTATTTGTAATCTAGCCCGGGACTCGTGAGGGAAATACGAATTACACAAAATACCAAACTCACAACCTTCTTTAGCAATGTTTCGGGAAAATAACGTCAGCCCAACCATATAAAGTTTGGTTGGTGGCAGATCAAAGATACCACCTACCACCAAACAGCAGATTCAATAACCTCCATCACACTAACTTGTGGCTTTTGGTTGAATACATTTCCACCTCATCATCACATACCTTTATGTGAGATGAAGGCCAAATGCAAGCTATTTAAAAAAGCGTGCTTAAAGTCCATAGTAAACTATATCATAAATTTATATTGCAGCAACCCACCCAAAAACAAAGAGCCAGATATGATGTAAGTCTCTGTATGAACATAGCAAGTAGTATGTTCATGTTTCCTCTTTTTGATCATGGAAAGTCATGTCTTTGAAGGTTTTGGGTTGGCTCCTGCAATATATCCTTTATGAGGAAGCATGGACCTGATTAGAACGATACAAGTTGAGTTAGTTAGTAATTATAGATTCAATATATACTAAGCTAAATTCATCACCACTTCTCCGTTGTCAGGTATTAATTGCCTGACAATGGAGAAGCATAGGCATTCATTTATTTGCAAACCTCGTTGAGTAGATTGAATGACGTCATAAATACTTAAAATAAATATTTATTGAATGAGGATTTGAAATATTGCTAAGGCTCATTTATTACAGACGGTCTGTATTCGAACCTCGAGTCAGTCCACTTGTCACTTGTATATAAGGATAAACTTAATTTATAAATAATTTCACTCACGAGATATAACCTCAAAATTCTTATTTTGATTTGGAATTACTCTTAAGCCCCAGTTTATATATCTAAAACTTTTGGTCGTGTCATCTACGAAATATTTACTATTTTTTGCCGACGGTGGTAAAGACACAAATCGCCGCAAGAGTGGCCGAGTTTTCACAGAATTATAATCAAGATCCTTTGCAGTTCAAATGCAGTTGCCATACAGTGGTTAATATACAGCTGTGCCGAAATATGTGTCATTTTTGCAGTCGGTCTTGTTCCTAATTGTACGTATGATTTCAGCCGGTCGCACACGGTGTTCACGATAGTGGTCCACATGAAGGAAATCTGCCCTAAGGGCGAGGAGCTGGTGAAGATCGGCAAGCTGAACCTGGTGGACCTGGCGGGCTCGGAGAACATCTCCAAGTCTGGCTCCGACAACCCCGCGAAGCGCGAGCGAGCGCGCGAGTGCGTCAACATCAACCAGAGCCTGCTGACGCTGGGCAGGGTCATCACCGCCCTCGTAGAGAAACACCCGCACATACCCTACAGGTACTTAACACTAGTAACGAAATCGTCCTCAGCCGGGATGAAGCGGCCTGCGTGACGCAGGCGCAGTTGAGCGTTAGGTAAGACTCAGACGCGCTGCACACACGGAAGGTCCCGGATTGACATTATCGAAAAAAGCTACTAAATGCTGAAAAGAGAACATTGCTTTTAGTGTCGTTATGGATCTATCAAAAAATTGTTCCTGCTTATCAGTGCCATATAATACAATACTTGAAAATCTTTGAGAACCTGTTATTAGCCTCCTAGTAAGCTACCTATTTTTTACATTTGTGCTGATGGTTTTCCTGAAATAAATAATAATAATATAGCATAGCTGTTTGTGCAGTAATTACCTTAAAATAGGACATCGAATCGTGTGTCGCGAAATGAGTATCATTAACATACAACTTAATCGTGAATCACAATTCTAATTTTTACACTTTATTTTTGATTATTGTTCAAAAAGCCATCTAGAAAATATTATTTGCGTACCGGCTATTGCAGCTAACAATAAAGTTGTAAGTTGATGATATTCATTTTACAACACATTATATTACATATTACACACACTTAATTTTAATTACGTATCGAAGTCAGTTATTCTATTTTAAAAAGTTATAGCAAAAGAAATTGTGTGTAGAAGCATTCTAAATGGATTTCCGTTAATAATTTGTTTTCGCAGAGAGTCTAAGCTGACTCGGATCCTTCAGGAGTCTCTGGGTGGGCGCACAAAGACGTCCATCATCGCGACGGTGTCGCCGGGGCACAAGGACCTGGAGGAGACTATGAGCACGCTGGAGTACGCGAACCGAGCCAGGAACATACAGAACAAGCCCGAGGTCAACCAGAAGCTCACCAAGCAGGCCATGCTCAAGGGAGTGTACGAGGAGATCGACCGGCTCAAGCGAGAGCTGGGCGCGGCCAGGGAAAAGAACGGTACGTAGTAACTGTTTACATTATTACTTAACCTCAGCGGTGCAGTTACGACC
This sequence comes from Carcina quercana, assembly GCA_910589575.2. Lineage (NCBI taxonomy): Eukaryota > Metazoa > Arthropoda > Insecta > Lepidoptera > Depressariidae > Carcina > Carcina quercana. Next base: position 16,273,652 of record OU342429.1, on the reverse strand, counting down.
TTAACACTAAAAATATATGAAATAGATTCAAGATTCACTTTATTGACCTAGTAATATGAACATTACACTCGGCACGTCAAAATATTACATATTTGCATATTAAAACTATACTTAATTATCCTAATTATATTAACCTAAACATTTAAATAGAAATGACACATTATATACACGCTGTATATCCTATTGATGAATAAATTGAATTGAATTACTTCAGATGCATGAATTGTTTTCATTTTAGGCGTGTACCTTCCAACGGAAACGTTTGAGGAGATAACGGCGAAGCAAGAGGAGCAGAAGCGAGAGATCCAGGAGCTGCTGCTGAAGATCCGCTCGATGGAAGACGAGAAGGAGAAGACGGAGGCCCTCTTCAGGGAGACGAGCGAGCGCGCGCAGCGCACCGAGGCCGACCTGGCCGCGACCAGGGTGCAGCTGAATTACACACAGTCGGTGAGTCGATACTACAGCGTACCTGGCCGTGTACTGTTTAGGAGATTATATCATGGTAATGAGTGAAGATAAAACGTATTGTTACGTAAATATTTGAGCTTTTGAAAATATTCTTATTTTTAAGAAATGAACAGTATAACTGTTCACAAAAAAACTAAAAATAAGAGTTAGGGTGAGGCCAAACGAGCGTAATTTTGTGAGTCGTGAGTCGCAGAATTTCGGTCGCAGAAAATCTGTTACATTCGGTTTCATACAAAAGTCCTATTTGATTCACACGGCAACGCAAAATGAGTTGTCTGCCGACTCACGCGCATTATTCCGACCGAATTGAGTCCGCGGGGCGTGGGGGGGGCGACACGGGCCGAGCAAACCGTTTACCCAGCATCTTTTTCTGCTATTATCTTCTTCTTTGTCTTCTAAATATGCTTCGTAAATACACAAAATTTTCAACGGTTCCATCGCACGACACAAACATCTGCTTTAAAAGTTGGATAGTGACTGAATAAAATGCGCTCGTCTGGCAGTCCAACAGAATTTCTGGAAGGCAGATTTTCTGCGACCGAAATTCTGCGACTCACGACTCACAAAATTACGCTCGTTTGGCCTCACCCTAAGTGAACATTTAATGACAGGAATCAACAGCGTGAAAACAATACAAAATAAAGCTTACAGAAATAGTTACAACAAAGTGAAATGCTTTATCGTGATATTTTGAATGCAACTAAAGTCATCGTCAAAATTTCACGGACTAGTTTGACATAAGCACGTGTAGAAAAGTATGTCCAAAATTGGTAAATTTTCAATACTCATGGACTGATGATAATATTTCATTGAATGTAGGCTTATCAAATAAAATTGTACATCTGTCGGAACCGCACTGTGTGGACTGTGTCAGCGCGCGTGTCCGATGTACTGTCAAAGTAGTGCGTGCAATGTTTGCACTGACTTTAGATGAACCACGATGAGTATACGAGGTAACGTTAGATGTTGTGTACAGCGTCTGTCGGACGCGGAGCAGACGGGCATGGAGCAGAAGGCGCTGGTTGGCCGCCACGTGGTTACGGAGCGCGAGCTGACCGCGCAGGCGCTGGAGGTGATCGCGGCCGCCGACACCCTCGCGGGGGACGCGGCACGGCTACACGACACCGTGGCAAGACGAACGTCAGTAATTACACCAGATACATTAAGGGACATTTCAGTCGACTTGCATTTGTTATCATTTAAATTGTTGTTTAGTACGACTTATCGACTGTACAGTCTAAATTTAGAAGTAACCATTATTTCAAACATATTTTTAAATGTTGAAAACAGCGCGAAAAATTCGACACGGGCGGAATTTTAGCCTGCGTCTCGCGCCAGCCCGGGGCGAACGCTTGCTAATATTCCTATAAATGTCGCAAACTTGGCGGTTCTTATAATGGTGAACAATTTTCGACGCCGACGGTATACGACTGATAGCTTCATTGGCAAAGCGTCTGGACTGGCGTGAGACGCAGGCTCGAATCCCGCTCGTGTCGAAAAAACTTCACTATTTTCTAAATTCTTATCGGCTTAAAAAGATTCATAAACTGTTTATGAATAAATAAGCTTGAAAAGTGTAGTCCAAATCAATTTTCAATTCAATTTTATATTATACAAGTATAATAATGTAATAACTGAAATACTGACATTCTTACAACGAATAGACTAAAGATTCATATAATGACTTAAAGTCTCACAAATTATATAAAACTTTTTTGACGTTACATAAGCGAGTTGAGCCGGTCTTTGAATGTGCTGTATTTAAGTGAACCTCGTGTGTGTCACCAGAACTGTGGAGCTGACTAACCAGGAGCTGATATCGTCGTACCGGGAGGAGTCGACCGCGCACCGGCGCAAGATGATCGCGGACGCGCAGCGCTGCACCGACAGCTTCACAGAGGCTCGAGAGCACATACAGAACACTCTGGGTATGTACACACCTGATACACACGAATTTTGTTCATTTGGTATGTCAACACCTGTTATAATTACCAGCAAACTATTTTTTTACTATAATAATAACTAGAGTCAGTTGAATTAAAAAAAATGTTTTTATGATATTAAATTTTAATTTCCTGTCCATGTCAATATTCATGTGAATTTTTTTTATTTGCAGACGATCACACAGACATGGTTATTCAAATGCAAGAATTGAATACGAAGGAAATGAAAGCACAAATTGAAGTGATCACCAAATATTTGGACGAGGTAAGTTGACATACATTCTAAGAATTTTTAGAGGGAATACTTGATTGTTAATGGTTTTAATTTTATATATGAATTACTCATTTCAGTGGTGCTACTTAAATTACAGTTCATTTGGTTCGGACATAGTAATCTACATACTTTGGTAGCTGGTGCTCTCCAAAACGGCAACATGTGGTTTTTTAAGTTTTTAAACACACACTTTGTGAAACTATATTGAAAAGTTAATCATTAATTTGACTGCTTTACAATTTCTATATCTTATGACAATAATTTTCAATAAATTAATTGCAACAAAAGGCTATCGAAATCGAGACGAGCGTCGATATACCGCACTGTTTCTTACCCTTTCACTTTTTCGTGTTATGATTAGTGTGGAAGTGAGGGAATTTGTTAATAATATAAAAATCATGACTGTGTGTGTCAAATCCATAGGTGTGCACAGGCCGGACACTTCATATAAATGTGATAACGAAATGTTTCACATTACCTAAAGAAACACTGTTTTGCGCATGCCTAATATGTAGTTTCGTTGTGTTTGTACAGATGGAGGGCACCGCGTCCACGAGTTCCCAGTACATGTCTGAGGCGAGGGAAGAGTGTGCGGCGCGCCTGCCCGCTGCCACCGCGGAGAGCCGTGCGCGCGCCCAGCTGGCGGTGGACGAGCTGGTGCGTGCCGTGCGCGCCTGCGTCGAGCGCGTGCAGAACGCAGACGTGGCGCGCACCGTCGCAGACGCATCACAAAAGTGGGTGAGTGGATCAGCGGCACCTGCAGGGACGAGAGAGGTGCGCACGCGCAGATGTGAGAGATGATGTTATCACTTGTTACGAGAAAAAATCTGAAAAATTAATACTTTTTCTCTTGCCCTTTATCTCAACTGATGGTAAGTGAAGATAAGGCAGTTGGATAAAAAGCGTGCTCATCCAGAACCCTCAACCTTGCTTGCTATGAACACATCAGTGGTATCAACACTGCTGTTTAGTGACAGGCTTAGGCAACATGGTGATAGGTAGCAAGGCGGACATAGAATATGCCACCAACGAAACCGAGTACCGTTAGGTACCAAAATTTATGTTGTGGAGACATTCGATAGTCAGCGTTTCGAGGCTGGTCTAGGGTTCTCAGCTGATACAATCGCAAACAAGCACCAAGTGACACTCACCTTGACCGACGCTCCGCCGCGCCGGGTTCTAGTCCAGAAATCGATTTCTTCCAAAAGGGAATAAACAGTTCACTCCAGCTGCACTCAACTCCAGCACAAAGTAAGTTTACACAATTAACAACACAGGCTTTTTTATGTAACCGCCGCCGCCGTGAGGGGTTGTGGGAGCGACATCTGGGATCTCAGATCCATTGGGAGTCGACACCGGAACCTACAGAATGTGAGACACATCATTCTATGTAAATGATATAAATATATTTACTGTTTGTAGTGTACGGAGGCCAGCGGTCGGGTGTCGTGCCTGTGCCGCTCGCAGGCCGCGCACGGAGGGCGCGCGCGCGACCTCGAGGCGCGTCGACTGTGCGCGGCCCGGGACGCGCACGACGCGCGCCTCGCCGCACTGGAGCAGCGACGGGCAGCCGTCGCGAGCTGCGTAGCGGTGAGACGACACACCACCTGACACAATACTGACAAACACACACGACCTAATGAATATAGTTTAAAAAACTAAAATAAAGCCATGATTTTGCCACTTAGATTCCTGGCTTGATTTATTAAACCCTTATCACCAAGTGTACTACTTCTGTGTTGCACTCGTCAAACCAAACCTAATGAGCCCAAACTCGAGGTATCTACTGGTATCCTATTGATGAGTTCCATTTTCTACTTCTTGATTTCATCATCAGACCCTTGTCATTGTCACTCAGTGACAAGACTACACTCGTCAAACCAAACCATATGAGCCCAAATTCCAGAGGTTTCCTATTGGTTAATCTTATAAATTTGTTTATTTCTCTACACAGAAAGTTCTTAAAATAATATTACATTTTTACAAGTGAACGTAATATAAAGTGTATAAAAATATTTTTTAGAAAAAAATAGATCGTGTTGAGTCCCTCCGCGCGGATATCGACAACCTTCACTGTAAGATGACAACGGACAGAGAGGAGACTGAGCGCGCGCTGCACGAGCTGCTGGAGAGGGAGCGGCGCGCGCTCGAGGAGCGCATGGCGGCGCACATGGAGCGCGAGCGGGCGCGGCTCAACCAGCGACTGAGCGAGAACACAGACACCATCAACAAGTACAAGGTACGTGTCATACGAGGCTGACAAAGTATTAAGGGCGCATGCCTCGAGGAGATCGGCGGTGGATTCATGAAAAGGCGGATCGTACGGGGTTTTTACTGCATGGCACTCAGTGTAAGCAAGCTTCGCAGATTCTGTGAGGAGGACGAGCAAAGGTACACATATATTCTGTGCAACTTTGCATCACAGTAGAATCAGACGCCTTGAAGATAACACTACCACAGCGGACAGCATCAAGGCCTCCAACCGAGACCCATAGTATGGTTTATGACTGAGATTGATCTTAGGAAGGGGTTTTGATTCTTCTAGTCTTTTAGTTTTAGTAAATCCTAAGTGAATTTTCATTTTGTGTCCCTCAGACCACACACTCATGGTTAAGTATAATGTCCGCCATGTTCATACCTGCCACGTAACGTGTTGTGTGACAGAGCTCCTTGGACGAGCTGGTGCTGGAGATCCGCGCGCTCGAGTCGGAGCAGCAGCGTCTAGGGGAGGGCGAGGCGGAGGCGGCGGCGCGGGAGATGGAGGAGATCACCCGCGCCTCGCAGGAGACCTTGAGAGGGGCACACGAGTTCCAGCAGGAGTTCGACGACGGTATGACTTTATATACGGTAGTGGGATTCACGCAGGAGGTGCCGTAGAAATAAAGCGAGCTGCATCTGCGTTGTTTCTTATTTGTAGGACTCCGTCCCTAGGAAGAACCATAGGCTCACTCGTTGTCTGTACTCTTTTCTCAGGAACGCGTAAAAATATCAATATATAATTAATATCAAATACTGAAGTCTGCAATCAAACTTCTAAATCAATTAATCAACGCAATAAAAAGATACGGATGTCGCCTGCTTATTTTGACGATTCTTGCGAGCGAGCTGAAAGCCTTTAGGCAACGGATATAGATACTCTTTTTCCAGCTGCAAAGTTAAGTTGGTCTAACGCACTCGTTAGATCATTGTTGGGTTCTTATTACCTAACCTATTATTTATACGGTTTTACTGTGCCTTGATATTTTGTGGTAATTTGACAGTAATTTCAGAGACTAAAAATGGGCCAATCATCGTGCTTTCCCTTCCCTCATTACTTTGACTGTGTTGTTTGTATTGGAGATGATGAACAATATCCATCTCGTTGGTTGAACTGTTGTTTTGTTTGACCAGGCACTAGCGCCATCACGGCGGAGATGGAGGCGTTCACCCAGAGCGTGGGTCGCATAGTCTCTCACACGACGGACCGCCTGCTGGAGGAGCTCTGCTCCACCGAGACCAGACTCCAGGTCAGTCACAACATCACAGACCGAATCACAAATGTAGACAGAACGCGCATATTATATTCTATATATAGTTATTTGTAAGCGTCGGTGGCGCAATGGATAAGGCGCGGACTCTCAATCTGAGGGTACCGGGTTCGAATCCAGCCGTGTACCTAGGAGTTGTTTTTCAATTCAAGTACATTATCCGATTGCTTAGCGGTGAAGGAAAACATCGTGAGGAAACCTGCATGTCTTGAACAGGCATGTGAAGTCCGCCGATCCGCACTGGGCCCGCGTGGTGGACTATGGCCCGTACACTCTCTGTAGGAGAGTAGGCCTGAGCCCCTCCAGTGGGGACATATATAGGCTGTTGATGATGATGATAGTTATTTTTGTACTTCTTTGATATCGTATCGTCACGGAGATTCTCGAACAGTCTAGAGATAGTGAAAGAGAGGGGCAGATCCACCTATCCCTTTCATGTCGGATAGCAAACAAAAGTTAGCGTGGAAAGCGCTCGAATAAATTACATAAGGATTGTCAAGTGCGAAAGGGAGACCAATCCATCTATCTCCTTCGTGTCGAATAGCAAACAAAAGAAAGCGTGGAAGATTCCGAAAATTGAAGGTCACTACGAAGGATCTAGAAACAATATTGAAGATTAGTTTGTGGACCTGTGCTACCAATAAACTCTGGAACTTTGGACTCGTGTTTCTCTTCAATCCCTCGAACGTGGAAGGCCGCAGCAATATTTTGTGCTATTGGTCTCCCGCAATAAATAAATATGTTACTTAAATACAACCGTATTACTAGGACAGCAGGGCTTACAGTCAATTACTCCAATAACATATTAAAAGTATCTCAAGGTGATGCGTAATGGTACAATGTAATACTGCGCGTTACCAAATGTTACTGTTTTGCGCATGCCTAGTATATATTACTTCTGCTCCACCACGTAGTATCATCTAATCACCAAATGACATTGTCAAATGTTAATATTCGTTGTCAGGAGAACACATTGGCGGTGACGTCATCTCTGGAGTCGGGCGAGCGTCAGGCGCTGGAGACGGCGCTGGGCGCGCTCGACGGCGTGCAGGAGCGCGTGGGCGGTCTCATACAACAGTTCCTACAACACTCGAAGGTACTTGTGGCAGATCAATAAATGTGGTACACAAGTCCACCCTTCTTGCTGGCCACGATTTCAATTTGATATCAATAGCGGGCGGACGTTTCCTTTGAGCTTGTGAGAATACTTAATTTGTTTGTTTACTAAAATACCACACCTTTAATCGCTGTAGTGAATAACCTGTGCAATATTATTAATGTATGTAACACGAATTCTACCAGGAAACATCGCAGTCATCCATATCTACGTACAACGCAATGTTGTCGCGGTGTAGCGACGTGGTCGCTATGGAGCGTCGCACGCGCACCGAGCTGACGGCGGCCAATGCGCGCGCAGCTGAGGAGGTGCATAAGTTGAACCACGACTTGCGGGCCGACCTACACACCCAAGCCGAGACAGAGGGGCGCTATCTCATGAGGGAGTACAGGGTCTACACGCCGACTGGTGAGTGATAGGGACTTAGGGTTTATATTTATACATTTACATTTTTAAACAAAAAGACTGAATCCTGATTCAGGCTCTATTTATATTTCTAGATTTTTCGTTCTACTTTCAAAATTTAGTATTTTTTTGTCGCTCCACTGCAACGAATGTTCTCAACCACTCGTTGCTGGAGGCGAGCGATGAGAATACGTCAACGTCAAACACTGACATTACATTGATTGACATTGACAGTTCCTACAGTTCTGAGTATTTTTCGTTCCGTTTTCGTTGCGCGAATTATCGGTTATATCAATTCAAGAGAATAATTATAGAGTTGATTTAAATTAATAGTTTTACTCTTTTCTAACAAATTGTTTAAGAACTCCTAAGTAACTTTTCGTTGCGATAATTACCACTTTTAATTTTTCTGCGTGAATCAGATAAAATAAAACATTGTATGTTGTATTGGCAACACCGGAGACGAAAGATTTAAAAATAAAAATTGTTTACATTTTTGAGTCTTCTGAATAATTGAATTCAGTCGATCGTGACTTAAGTTGTATGCGTCGATGCACACGAGCCAATTAGTGCTCCTGGAGGTTCATTTATACTAGTTAAAACTTTATTCTTATATGCTACACTGTTCATTAGCTGTAAGAGCGAAATAAATGTACTCGCTACAACTACGAGTACTCGCAATATGTAAACGAGTGTGTCGTTCGTCAGGAGACACGCCGGCTCGTCGCGAGTACCGCTACCCCCGCCGCCTGGTGGCGACGTCGCCGCACCAGCGCATATTGGCGCGGCTCCGGAACCAGCGCCACCAGCACAACACGCCCACAAACAGTCCACAAGTCAACGGGCACAGTCCCAACGACAGCCTCAGAAGCTCAAACAGTCCAGACAGTGTGAGTACCCGGCACTACACATAGACGACATTACTTCAATACGAAGGCTGCCAAAGTTCCCCCAGTGTGGTTCTGATAGTTGCACAATTTTATGTCACCACCATCATTAGCCGGGAAACGTTCACTGCTGGACATAGGTCGTCGATCCATCTAGTAAGAAAACAGCCCGGTGCACGCTTCCCACTCGAGAACTTTAATACTCCCCATCGGTTATCCGTTCGTCGACAGATGTGTCCTGCCCATTGCCACTTCCACTCACTGACTCGCCGAGCTATGTCGGTGGCCCTAATACGTCTACGGATTTCCTCAATTTTTCGTCATTCAAATTGTATTTACCAAGCCTAAATTAAATGACATGGTTATGAGTATTCAATTCCCTACAGGGGTACTTAAAATCGGTTCGGTTGGTGGTTAATATGTCCGCCTGTCTATCTACCACCGTGTTACTTAAGTCTGCCGCCAAAGGATAACAGCACTGACGTGCGTCGGTATGTAAGGTGGCAGGGACAATGCCTCATCAGCTTGACGCTTCTGGGTGAAAACGCTTTCCGTCCAACGGCCCCATCATCACTTACCATCAGCTTGTTTTGTTGTTAACCAATTACCTTATTCCCTTCTTCATAGTCACAATTTGATACCTGAGCAATTAACGATGCTGTATAGGAGACCGTCTCAATGGTTGATTTTATCGATCGTAGATCAAAATAAATGCGATAGTTTTTTGTTCTCTCATCCAGCAACGAATTAACTTGATTTTTGCATTGTGATAGCCTCCGTTCACCTCCACCCACCGATCCGAAATACCTCACCCCGCAAGAAAGTGACCCGCTCAATGGTTGGTAGAATCGCGCGCGCGTCGTCATTCTTTCGATGTATGGAAATAGGAACCGATATCACCACATTTGCTTGAAGTATCCGCCCTGTGCCTAATGTCATGTTTTGTTGCAGGACTGCGCGATAGTTGAGGACCGACACACGAGCGACTCTGACGTGTCCGAGTCCTCGGTGTCGAGCGACTCTGCCGTCATGATGCAGTGACGTCATCGAAACATGACCACCGGTGGCGTAGAAATAATTAGAGTTTGATCCATAACTTTATATTCTTTTATATTCAGCTATTTTATATCAATGATGTCTGATATCTGTCTATTTACATGTAAAACTTTAAAAGTATTGAAATAAAGCTACGACGCGAATATTTATAGAGCTTCAGTAATGTAAAGCCTACTTTCTAACAGGAATCATTGATTGGAAATAAACGGATAAAAACTATTCTTGATTGTAATAAATTCTCTGCACCTATAATATTCAGTCGGTTCCACTGACAGCTAGGTCACAGCTCTAAACAATTTGCTTGTTTCTATTCTGTATGCCACAGCCCTCGCGTAGTATACCTAATACTGCTTGGTTGTAAACTATGTCTAATATCCCATTGATTGGTTCCGATCGAACTGATTCTGTGTTTGATGGAAACTGTTTAAGACTTACCTTAGTTTTATATAGGTATATATTTTTGGTATGTAAGTATTCAATAGTAATTTTCGTACTATCACGTTTAGAATAATATTCTTTACTATTATGCTTTATCTCCGACATTATTTACTAGGGTTCATTTTCTCATACATCATAGAACGCTGAAATTGGGTATCCAATCCAGTTTCTGAAATTTTGACTAGCTTTCCCTAAACCTATCCGTAAATTTCGCTCCAATTCTTCGACGTGTTGAGTTTTGACGACATTGCTAAATCACTGAGTCTCCCTTTTATAATGTTTTAAAAAATCAACTTTCGTTCAAATACACTCTCTGTAAGAGAGCCTGAGCCCCTCCAGTGGGGCCATATAGGCTGTTGATGATGATATAAAACTTAGGTATATGATGTTTATAAGATAGACTGAAAATCGTAAAGGTTTTGAAAAAATTGGAAACACTCAACTGGGTGGTCTCAAAATTTCTATTATAAATTACAGAACTATAATATTAAGAATTAAGAATTTAAAATACCTCTGTAGATATATTTTAAATAAATATTTTGAAAATAAAACTGAGTTTAATTAAACCACGAATGCGTGTGACACCGTATGGTATTAGAACTCACTATGGAGGATTCATGTCATGGGTGGTAGATAATGTTGTGTATGCAGCCGTACATAATTAGGTATTAAAACACTCCTGTGAGAAACTCACATAGTGTTATAATACCCCTCATTACACGACAGTTACATAAATAACTACTATTTTATCATTAAATAATCCCATTATGTGGTAATAACATGTACGTATATTTGTAAGGAATTTTTAAATGCATCTAAATATGTCAAATTTATATCAATTTCTTTAGTTTGGTATGCGGTTGTCTGTATTAATTATGTGGTTGTAGGTTAGTATATTCTAGTATTATTACTAGCTGACCCAGCTAACTTCGTACCGTCTCGGCATTCTTTGTAGTTACCTCACTTGAAATGTAATTAGTAAGCAGTTTTTAGTGTTTTTATTCTGCTATGCGGGGCGGAAAAAATTCCAAAAATCCAAGATCATGAAAATAGAGGCCCAACGTTTCTACCAGACCTGTGCAATAAAATACATGATTGTTATAATAAATAATGTATTGCTGTTAGTATTGTATGGTATCGGGGTCGGGGCGTCAGGACACGCGGTCGGAGAGTCTCCGCAGCAGGCTGCAGCAGGGAGTCTCCACCAGCAGCGACAGCGCGAGCGCAGCGCACACCGTCACCAGCGACGACCCCGCGAAGTACGACCACTGCGCAACAAATACTATTCTCAAGAAACAAGTAGGATGGGTAGCGCATAACATTTCATTATGACTGATGTGAAACTACATAATTATAATCTTATTTGCTTACGTTATCGTCTGAAAACTGAGTGTTCCAAATCGTTCACTGTACGCGGGTGGAATACAGGAAGCCAAGCCGTGTCTAGACAGCACAGAACAGCCTAAGGAACGGACAATGATTTTACTCACGACACAGAGCGTCTGGGAGCACATGGCCGTGTCGGAGGCCAGCAGCATCGCGCGCGCCACGGGCCCGTGCAGCAGCAGGCAGCAGTAGCAAAGCCTGCTGAGCGCTGCCACCGCGCCGCTGTCCAGCAGGCGGCGGGAGAACGCTGCCCGGAACATGAAAATACCGAATGACTTAAGCACAATGGACTTGCCTTAATTGCCAATGGAATTACCCTCACCTCACCTGATAGCAAGTGTAAGTTTAATTCTTCCTAAAGTAATGGTCGTTTTAAAATAATATACGTAGTTCTGTAAATAGTCACATAAATTCAAACCATGTTGGTTAAATTTTTAACAATTTAAAACACTTGCACGCCGCTAAAGGTGGAATGTGACAAACTAAAATATTGGATTGTCATCGTATGTACACTGGAGTACAAAAACATATATCCGCTTTTGAACCACGTCACATTTACCTTTGATTGACATTTCCCTCAACTCTACGTAGGAACAAGCTCGAGTGAATGTGACATGGTTCAAAAGTTGATACATATTTTGGTACTCGAGTGTACCATGTTCTATGCAAATAAACTTATTTTAAAGTAATTTTAACTAGGTGTTAACTAGGTGGGGGTGTTTTTGCTTGCAGGTAGCCCTCTAATAAACAGCTTGACTTGGGTGGGACAGTGGGACTTGGGGACTTGACTTAACATGCAGAAATAGAAAAATACTTATACCGTACTACAGCGCCACCTGGAGTCCGTAAAAGTAACGATTGTTCCCAATACTTAACTAAATTAATTTTTACAGCAAACACAATCTTCCGTCAGGTACCATTGCCTAACTTGATAAAAGTATAATTGTCGAAGTTACCAGCGAGATCAGTGGAGAAGACGAGAGCCGGCCACAGCCACGCGGCCGGCCACACCACATGCAGCCACGACACCACCCAGCCCCTGGTCACCCACGGCACGACCAGTGACGACATGATTGCCAACAAAGACGCGACCCACAGGCAGATTGCTCTCGACTGTGGATTCAGTTAATAACATTATTTTGCGTTATTCCCTGTAAGTCGTTATACAACATTCAACTTATTTTATACCTAACAAATAAATCACTTGCATATTCGTTCCACTTTTGTTTTTGGGCCTTAGTGAAAAGTATTAAAAAAAACTTTTGAAGAGCTTTTGATGATATTAGCTAATATATTCTTGGTTGTCATGAAATATAATAATGATATTGTGTCTTTTTGCAATCCAATTATTACCGCATTATACATTATTTATATTTATAACTAGTTGAAGTACATACATAACTCTTCAATAACATCGAATTACTTGAGAGTGCCACAAGGGTCACTAATTGGACCATGCCTATATAAATATTGTATTTCATTATTTTATGTCAACTTTGCAAAGTCAAAATTGTAAAATGAATAATAATAAAAGAAGTACCTTATAAAGATTCAGTTCCCCACTCATCTTGTGAACGAGCCACCCACCGAACACTCCGAGGAAGTAAGGAGCGATTCGCGCCAACGGTCGCTCTATGACAGTGGCATATGCAGCGTACACGTTTGGCATACTAGAAATATAAGCGTTAAATTAAAGCAATAATCATATACTAAAGCCATAGGCAAACATAAAATGCCTATTTTATATTTTAAACGAAGGTTAAATTACTTTAGTGTTGCAAAAAAGGTTAAGAACTCTCGTTATTGGACATTAAGAGCTCGATGACGCTCGATTCGATTGAAATGAAGACCAAATATATGAGAATAAATCGTATCAGATCCTATATATACTATATTGTCACACATCATAAGAGATAGTCGTCATTGTCGTAGAGTCCTAAAAAGTGTATGCTCAATGCGTCGGAGTTGTCAAATCGGAAGTCTGCACAGGTTTAGGTTACTATCTTATGATCTACTTACTACTGCTCAAACTCTGCGTAAGCTCCGCTGACGTCAGCGGCCGTGGCCACCAAGATGGCGGCGGTAGCGAGCGCGGACACGACGCGCCGCCCCGACACGGCCAGCGCGCACGCGAGCGCGCCGAACACGTGCAGCTGCGTCTCCGAGGACATGTACCAAGAGATCTGCATGCACTGGAACATCAAATATGGTTCAAAATTGAGCACGAAAACCTGATCACTTAAGGATAAAGTAAATTTTGTAATTACTCTATTTAGTTCATCTTTTGAAGAAGAATGAAGCAACTTACCGTACGCGTCAGACACGTCTGCGTTACGTCTTCTAAGATATATGTATCTCGAGGTACTGAGGCCAAATCGTCGTCAAAAGCTATCACTTCCTTCATTTGAACTACCAATAGGAAACCTTAAGATGAAGAGCAAATATGCACTTTTTGGCTAGTGTAACATCGCCGACCACACCGTTACTTTATTATCAGGAAATTAATAGGTAGAAACTCATAAGTCGTACGATAATAATCTGGGTAAATTGTGGAAACAAATTTTAAAACGTCATTAGACACCTGTTCGTCCTTTGGGAAGGCAGTGGTGATGTATAGTAGGTTCCGCCACCAGTACACGTCACAGTTCCTGTGGTCCCCCTCGGGCAGCGCCAGCGCAGACGTGTGCAGGGACACGCGCGACAGTATCGCGGAGAGGTACACCGCGAACGCGTACGATGGTAGCAGTCTGAAAAAGCATACTACCTAATACCAAATTAAGAAAACCTACAAACCCATGGCTAGGGGTCTCTTACCAATCAGAAAAATATCGTTACCTATACATATAATCATTTGAATAAGAATCGGATCCAACAGGGCACTTAATCCTCAGTGTCAATTTAGTTGATCATGCAGTTTTTTCATGCAGAGCAGGAGTTTCTATTATCATGAAAGGAACCCGTCATCAGGTATTAGTACCCAAGGTACGCAATTTCGAAATCACACAGTAAACCAAACAAGGTTTGTCTTTTTTTTAAAATTCAAAAATATTTATTGACTAAAACAATTGAATTAATATGGTGTTGCCAACAGTCTGCCATAGGGGGAGCCCTGTGCGAATTTTTAAAACGTATGTTTACGCGTTGTGTTTTATTCTGGTGCAAATATTATATTTTGTTATGCTGTGAAGAATTCGAAAGAATTCAAAATGAGATATAGAATACTCTGACGTTATAATTAATGGTTTACCTGATAGCTCTGTTGGTCACAAAGCAGATAAACTGAAGTGCTTGCCCGCAGGGGCCGCCGAAACTGACTAGCTCCTCAACGGTGTACTGGCTGTTGAGGAAAAAGAAGTGGTGCGAGCTGAAGAGACCGCTGAAATATAAACATGCTTAAAAAGTGAAGGTAAAGTAGAAACATCAGATGGTCAGTAGCTTGAATTATGTTTATCATATTACCTGACGAAAAACAGCGTGTCAAAAGCAATAGTTCCAGTCATCAAAATGTAGTAAGCGTTGTTGTAGTCATTTATATCACCACCATCATCTGAAACAGTTATCGTACCATCAGCGTTGTGTATATCTGGAAATACAAGAACAATGTTAGCAGTAAGCAGCTCTCACCCGAAGAATAATTCGCGATGATGGATACATGTACGAAAATGACCCAGAACGTCGCTAAAATCCTCAATCCGTGTAAGATACCAAGATCTTTGTTTGCTGTATTGGTATTAAATATTCTTTTCCAACTGTAAGTTAACGAGAAACACAGTAGAAGGCTTTTGAAGAACCTGTGTTCTCGTTTATGTTCTGCAGTGAGACTCGCAAAAGACTTCACCCTAGGGCAAGCCGGCAAGTCTGTTTGTCTCGTATTATTGGAATAGTTGGCATCACATTGCTTCTTGTACTTTCCGCATCTCATACAACTGCCTGTTACCCTCTCCATAGAAACTACGTCAAGCGTAATCGACGGAGGCATGGCGTTTGCTTTCATTACTTTCTTGACCGTCACTAAATTTATATTATTTGAATTGTTGATGTTATTGATGGTCAATGTTTCCATATCTACTACGTTAGATTCTTTCCTGGCCAAAACATCGCAGTTATGTGTCTCGTCTTCGGGGTTTCTCGTTGCTTCTAGATTGTTGTTGAATTTCTGTAGATCGAAGCTCATTGATTTACTGTTGCGAGCTTTGCATTTAACTAGTTTCAGATCGATCAACGTTGCTGTTGCGGTCAGTGCGACGAGAAACACTGTGACACAGATGAGTATAACGGCTCCAATGTCGCTTCCGATGTCGTAGGACCCTTCGACGTGTCGCAAAGACTTGATTTTAACAACGCGCGGTAGAGTTTTGTTGGTTTTCAAGTTGTCGTTGATCATGATGTTGAAGTTTATGATAGAAGCGACGTCTTCTAGGCTGCAGGACCGTGGCAGGCACACTCCTAAAGTGATGTCGTATGACTGAAAACACGTATACATACATATAAATTCGGAGACGGAGTCTCATCTCATAGAGATTTGGAGAGGAGGGGCTTTTGCTCAGCAGGACGGACAGGGGCTAGATAAAAATTATCAGTAGATTATTAACCTCGGCCATGGTAACTTTGGTTAGGTTGAGGGTGAGTTTGAGCACGGAGTATGTGAGTCGAGCAGGGGGCGCGCGGTCGGCGGCCACGAGGCGCCGCAGCAGCGAGTCCCGCCGCACCAGCGCGCGCCACGCCTGCGTGTCTCCCAGGTATTTCTCACGTCGCAGCACCGAGCCCAGCGGCTCCTCTCCTCCAGGCTCTGTCGCGTTCACGTCCCGCCTTGTGAACGACTCGTCCTGTAAATAGTTTATGTGGTATGTGATACTCTTATGTAATCGTAAATTATATATGCGGCAGAACGGCAGACAAATATTGTTGCTCACCTACCGCCACGGCGGTACGGCCACCTAAGACACATGCAGGACATTAACAGTAACTCCTGCGTTTGTCAATAACACCGTAAATCTCTAGATCATAGTCTACACGCGGGCACGACACAGTTTTACGAACAGGCATCTTTGAATTTCTTCTCATGAATAGGTACGTAGATTTATTCACGTTATAAATATTTTTACTATTGTAATCAATCTAATATACATAAAAAGCATTTCAGTGATCTCTTAACAAGGGCGCGTGGGGCACGAGGTCATATAAAATTTAGGAGAACAAGCAGAATTTAGATACATTATATTGGGCCTGATGGGTCCGCACCCTTATTGGCCATGCCACGAACGAAAATAGTAAAGATTTGATGAATTTGAAAAACTAACCGTTTTTCGTATACTTCACTTTTAATTGTCACCCAGGGAGCCTGGCTAAAAACGGTTCTGAGCCTTCAGTATACACTGGAGCTGCAGTGGTGACGTAGAAAGGTGTAGAGAGGGAAAATCGCCACTAAAAGCATTTGGAGAATAATAAAAAAGAACAATATAAACAAGAATATAGGTATGTTTGATGTCTGTGCAAACTCACCAGCTCCCTGCACTGACGCCCGGAGCCCAGCCAGTGTCGGCTGCCTTCGAACAGACCAGCCCGGTAGCGTCCCGACGCGTCCACCGCTGGGGACACCACACATATCTTCATAATTATTTACTATGAGTAGACCTAAAGACTTAAAATCGTCAAAAGACTTTTGTACTGCGATACATAAGTTAAATTTAAATTACTTATTAGCTTATGTAGGCTAGATTGTAATAAATAATTGATTTAGAAAAAAACCTAACCTAGGCTAACCTAATTTACTAACAAATAATGGAAGAAAATTCTAATATTAAAGTATTTGAATTTGAAAATATTCTTGCTGCTTTTATAAAGAAAAAATTAAAAGCATTTTCATTTTTCCGATATAGTGAATACGTGAATTGTCCTAAAAATCACTACACATCGGATATGGTCCTTCGAACCGGATAGCACAACTCGAATAGAATTGATTGATGATAATTAGATTTACGTATCTAATCTACAACGTATCGTAACGTAATCATAGCACAGGTTTCATAATATTTTCACTGCATCTGCGAACGGTCGGCGCACGCGCCAACTCTCACTGAGCAATGCGCCGGCGCATGCGGCCGAAAACGATCTCTACGTCATTGAACTTATGGCACGGCGGATGATTATCAATGGTCTGATTATTTTAATTGAGATGCCGTGTAAAAACACGCGTGTGACACATTGTAGTGGCCAAGAAACAACCAAGACATTTAAATATGAAAAAAAAATTTAACTGTCTGTTTATCTAAGTCAAAATTATATTTACATGTATAATGGGTTTGCACTTGGCCTTCATATCACCTGTTCTTTGGAAGAAAATTGTGCTTATCTAGAATCCTTGACCCAATGCGGCGCTTTTCTACCTTTCATGCCGTAAATGTCAGAGTTATTACCACCAGACCACTTGACCTCATTATTGACGCGTACTAATCCCTAATACCCCGACCACGTACCGGAAAACGTCTACCAGGCCGTCCTACTTGGTGTACCGACGACCGGGTTAATGATAATGATAACGAAGGATGAGCCCATCGAAATATTATGATACTGTGCAGCTTTTGCCCACGCCGTGGCCCTGCGTAGATGTACGTTTAAACTATTTGTTTTGTGTTGATTTGTGTTTGGTGCAGTCCACGGCGGAGCACCTAGTGGAGCACTGCGTAGTACATCGAGAGGGGACTACACCAAGGGCCACACATAAGAAGACATAATTAAATGGTTGACAGGAACGCCTACCTCCTACAACCTTCCTAACAAAGACATTTTTAATAATATTGTTATTAGTGGTCTTAACTGCCCGGATCTCGGGAGTGATGGAATGTTGAGTTTAGCGCCCGGTTAGGTCAGTAGTGATGGTATAATGGCAGATATAAAGTTATGACCCTTCTTCTATCTTCTTCTTCTATACTATAATTATTATTAATATTAATATATTAATTAATTTTATTTTATTTTAATATTTTATTTTTATTTTATCTTTTATCTTTTTATCTTTATTTTATCTTTTATCTATTTATTTATTTTATCTTTATCTTTTTATCTTATTTATCTATCTTCTATCTCTATCTATCTTCTATCTTCTATCTTCTTCTTCTCTTCTTCTCTTCTTCTTCTTCTTCTATCTTCTTCTTCTATATATAATAAATCTGTAGAATCGATGTGTCTGTACATTGATTTTTTTTGCCTAAAACTGATTGAGGGTGATGTAAGAAGTGTAACAGAACACAATAAGACAATTTTTAAACATTTTGTCTGTCTGTCTGTCTGTCTGTCTGTTTGTCTGAACCGGCTAATCTCCGAAATTACAAAACCAAATTTGATGCGGTTTTCACAATTAAATTAGGCGTAGGTCAAGGCAACATCTAAGCTTTATTTCATCAAAATCGGTTCACCCAATAAAAAGATATCTTCAAAAAACCTGTAGAATCGACTTACCTGTATATGGAGAATCGACGCATCTATCTGTACATTGAAAATACTTGCCAAAAATGGTTTAAGGGTATACAGAATACAAAAAAACAGCCAAGTGCGAGTCGGACTCGAGCACCGTGGGTTCTGTACAGAATAACTACAATGCCTGATTAATTTCAAATAGCAAAGACAAAAGAAAGTGCTTTAGTGGTTAATGTTTAAAAGTGATTTTAAAACATTACCTCAGTGTTTGAAGTGACTGATTGATTTACACGTGTTTTTTTTAACATAATCTTACCTGATGTTAAGCGACGATGATGTCTAGGATAATTCACGGTTGCCTATAAATAGTCTATTCACTGTGGCCTTGAAGTTATCTTAATGGTATCGCTTAGGAAACACAAAAGCCGGCAGGGAATTCCACTGCTTAGCTGTAAGCACGTGGTAAGTGACAATAAGATAGAAATTATGTTTAGCCTGGAGACTCAAACTAATAGAGGTACTCAGGTGCTCTGCTACCTCACACCTGTAGAATCAACGTGTCTATCTGTACATTGAGAAGGTTTGCCAAAAATTGTTTGAGGGTGATAAAGGTAGTATAACAGAATACAAAAACCAGTTTAGTGGGTTCTGTACAGAATGGCTACAATGCCTGACTAATTCCAAATAGCAAATACAAAAGAAAGTGCTTCAGTGGTTAATGTTTTAAAGTGTTTTTGAAACATTTCCTCAGCGTTAGAAGTGACTGACTGACAGACGAAACCATGTATTGTAATGAGATTTTGCAAATATTTTCTTTTTATGATAGTTCCGCAAAAAGAATATGTGATGCAAGTTTGTGTTAAAGTTTGCGATTGCCGTGTAACTACACATTAAACTATGATTGGATTTGCAACAAGCACCACTGTTGGTAGGCGGATTGGTGATCGCAGTAAGATTTTGTAGTTACATAGCACCTATACAACTAAGACCTAACGGAATGTGAGGTAAAATTAGCGATGTAAGTTTGTATAAAAAGTTCGTAAATAGTTGTTTTTGTATGGGTTTGTATTTGACCTTCATCTAACATGTTTTTTTTACATTCGATAGGCTTCCGTTTTATTACAATCTCACCTGATGTTAAGCGACGATGGGGTCTAGGATCATTCACGGTTGCATAGAAATAGTCTATTCACTCTGGACTTAAAGTTATCTAGGTTGTATCGCATGGGAAACACAGCCGGCAGGGAATTCCACTGCTTAGTTGTACGCACGTGGTACGTGACAATAAGGCCGTTGGATAGAAATCATGCTTATCAGACTTAGGTAACATGGTAGTAGCGAGCCAGGCAGACAAAAAATGGCTTACCACCAACCAAACTGAGTTCCGATAGATACTGGGAATCGAACCCTAGACCTCCGGGTTGTGAATCGAACATTTAGCAATTAGGTCACTACTCTAATTTTAACGAATAACTGAACATTTTAATATACAAAACAAACTGTTATAGACAAAACAATACATTTTGAACAATTTATTTATTTTTATTTATTATTTATTCAGAACACAAACAGTCGTTTACACAAAATTATATAAACATTTTATACACAAAAAGACCTGGAGGTTCATTTTTCGATACGTTTGATCTACTCGGTACAATATTCACATAACAGACTAACTATAATAAAATCCAGATGGGCATAGAAAATGCCTTCACCATCATCATCATTAGCCAGGAAACGTTCACTGCTAGACATAGGCCTCTTTAGTGGTACGACACACCGACAGGTCCCGAGAAAATGCCTTACCGCCATCCAAACCAAGTACCGATAGGTACTGGGACTTATGGTCAAAACTGTATGTACAAAAACAAAAAAATCAATTAAAACATGGGACCTCAAGGTTGTTAGTACAAACATGTTGCCATTTTTAAGACACGGAGGCAGATAATTTTTAGTAAAAAAAGGTATTATTATTAGGTACACATTTTGATTTTTTAAATCTTATATAAAATTCAAAGTCCTGACTAACTAACTTATCAGACAGCTTAATCCTATGGCCATGAAATTTGGAGTATGCGTTCTTTGTAAAGTGAAAGTATTCGCTAAAAAAGGATTTCTCGAAATTCCACCCCTAACAGGGTAAAATAAGGGATGTAAGTTTGTACGAAAGTCCGTCATTTTTGAAGATAAGTTTGTATAGGAACTCTGTTGTTTTTGAAGTCAATATATCATCAATATCATGAAAATTGATACTAAGTAAGTGGCTACATTTGAAACAAAGAAATACGTGTTCCACAGGTTATTAATTCATTGGTTAATAGTTCATTTTGTATGATAACTCTGATGTTTTGTTAGAGAGTGGAAACAGATAAATACGTGTTTCCGCATATTTTTAATGGGGGTGAATATAAAAATGTATGGGTTTTTGTGGTCGCACTTCTGCGAAACGGCTTGACCAATTTTTGTATGTGAATCTTGCACCCTCTTACCCCCCACCTCTTACCCATATTTTATGTCGATTTTAAAATTGTAGTATGAATAATATCCAAATAATTATTCGTTGCCGGAAAGCGTCACGTCAGTTTCATATTTGTTATGTAATTGATTTATCCAATGGGATAAATCCTAAAGTCCACGCGGGCAAAGCCGCGGGCAGAAGCTAGTATGAAATAAAAATCTTTACCGAAAGCTCAGTCTTCGCTCTCCTAAAACACGATTGCATTGCCAGTTATATATGTAATAATAGTATACTAAAGGTATACCTTTATGCAGTATTACGGAAGCAATAAAGAATTGAAAATAAAGATACTCTATAATTTGTTGTCTCGTCGCCGACGTTAGATGCTAAACTTACTCATCATGTACATCCGCAAGAAGTTCCGTCAGGAAGGCGGCAATCAGGAAATCAAATGGTACAGAACGGAGTAAGTTCTTTATTTCCTGCGCGCACGCTCCGCCGACGTTGCGTGGTCGAAAGTTGCGCAATTTGCAACTGTTCATTTATAGTTTTTTGTTCACAACTGGACATGCCACTTTCTTGCACCTACATGTGTAATAATGGTTGTTTTATCGCCCCGGGGCAGGAGACATCGATCTGGCAGCTTTGATTTAATACAAATGAAAGTTAATCGAGTTACCTAAGTGATCGATGTTGTTGTTGTTATTGGATGCGGAAATTAGACGCTGCGCGTGCGCAGTACAGCAAGGCAGAAAAGCGATAGGAATGACAAGTTTTATCACTCGAATTTAAAAATAAAATACCAATTGTCTTTTTTGGAAATTGGGTTCAGACAAGACAATAAATGTTTCTGTTTATTTAGAAAACAAGAAAATAAAAATTATCTGCTTAAATAATTAAAGTAATATCTTATTTGTACGTTTTGAAACGGATTAATGAGAGACGTCTAAGGCACTGCTCAATGTCAATTTTGTCGTCAATAACATCTTGCCCAAGTTTCTTTTTTATTAATATCTGAATCTTTAATAATAATTTTGGATGTCAAACGGTTGTGCCACCCTTCGATTGAAATTGTTGTGCGGTGTCTCTGGCCGTAAAAATATATTTTAGGCTTCAGCCATTGTTTTACAAAAGTTTACGGCCGCTAGTGAATTTGCTAATAACACTTTTGTTTACACAACTACCCAAAAGTGTCTCTATTAGGAAACGCTACATTAGTTTTAAAAAGTGGATATATAAGAATAAGGCGAACTTTTTTCAAAAGTGTATCCACCGAGGATTAATTCACATTGATCATGAATTTTGTTTGGCGTCATGTACAAATGAGTTTGTATTTATTCTTAGTTTAATTCATCATTTTTCATCGACTTGAATGGATGCGTGTTCACCCCAAAGCCTCATTTGATTGAGGAATTACTACGAGTATGTTTTATTTGCTTGCTCAGAGAATGCTTTTGGACCATCACAAACAAAAGCTGACTAACACTTCATCGAAGTTTTTGAAACGTATTCAATATATATTTTTCAATTCTACTGCTTTTGTTTTCATGTAAATCTTTTTAGTTCCTTTCTGTTAGTCTCTCTCTCTCTTAAAATTAAAGTGATTTTTTTTTGAATTTTTGCTAGTAACGCTACATAAAATTCAACGAAGCAAATACCCTAATTAACACTTAATTACTAACCGTTATATGCCCAGGCGCGTCCGTCGGACAAATCTTTGAAGAACACGGCGACATCCGTCCAGCACTCCCGTTCAATAAACAAGTGCACTCCATTGTTGATCTTCGGCCACACCACTGACAGAAACGAGGGATCATATATGTTGAACAGATTCTCTAGAACATCACCGCGGCTGCGAGATACACGAGTCACTGCACGCGGACGATCTCTTTTCAAGTTTTGGCGCGAATTTATCCGCGCGCATTCGGCCAGTGACAACACTAAAATGAGTATGTAAACTATTTGCTTCATTTTTGCACATTTATTTATATTATATCTTAATAAAAACTCTTTAATAGCCGTTGGTGAAGTATTTTTTGTTTACTAACGTGTGGGTGGCGTGCGTGCCCGCAGCGGCCGCTACCAGCAATAAGCGCGCACGCATGATAGTTATCTCATCGCAACTACAACTGGATACCTACTGCGGTGGACTGCAGTTACTTTGTTAATGTAATCAGTAATTTCTAAATGCCGGACAATAAATTTGCATGCAGTGTCATTTTAACCGACATCAAAAAAGGAGAAGGTTCTCAATTCGACCGGTAATTCTTAAATTTGCCTTAATTAAAGTGTGTGTGTGTTGTTTCAAATGGGGATGGGGGGCAAATCTGTCTTTTCTTCGATTAGTCATAATCACGTTTGAGATTCGCCTTCTAACAGTGGTTTTAGGGCTGTACGTGAGCTTCTTATGGCGCTTTACAAGTACAGCAATTATAAATAACTGTCTCACTGTTGGAACTTCCCTGAGAGCATAAAGTTCGATGGTTGAGAATCTATAGCCCATACACTCTCTGTAGGAGAGCAGGCCTGAGCCCTGCAGTGGGGACACATATTAGTATCTACTTGCGGAAAATCAGACTGATCTATTAAATTATTACACTATACACAAATACACTTACTAGATTGTAGAAATCGTAGCTTTAACTTGGTCTCTCTGCTCGTATTCCGGTGACACAGATTCTCAAACAGTTTTGTTAAATATCCAGTCGTGACTCCAGTTTTCACTTTCAATTCGTTGTGGTTAATAATTGCGTGGGCGATCAGTTAATTTGTTCAGCTTTATTAATAAAATATTTACTTTGATGTTGTTTAAAAAATAACTTACTGCGAACTGTTAATACCAATTATACAGGTTGAGGATCTGTAGTTTGATCTTTTTATGACCTTATGAAGTGTAACTTTAGAATACAATCACCCGATGTCATCCCCTGCGTGTCGTAAAAAGCGACTTAGAAAAAAAACTGACATGGATAGCAGCATCCGCCTAATACACATTACCAACATGTTACTGCGATCACAAATCCGCTTGCCATACCTAACGTGATGATTATGGCAAATCCCTCATGCAATATCTGATGGAAATCATTGAGGGAGCTCATATCCAACAGTGGACTTCTGCAGCTGATCATGTTGATGACCTTCAGTAATCCATTAGCTGTCGTTGTGCTAACCTGTGTATGACTGTCTCTCCCGCTAGAACTACTCTACCGAATCGGAATTTACTATCATATATGGCCAGGTAGTTTAAACCAATTTTTATTTATTTATTTATTTGAATCAATGACAATTTAGTAACGCTTGTTAACACCTAAGTTTAAACGGACCAAAGTGATGACTTAACGTGTTTTTGTTATAGCAGCCCCAATAGGTCAAGTCTGTATCAGGGCGAGCTATTTAATTATAGTTGTTCAATTTTTTAATGATGATGATAGGCGATCAACTGAGGATGAGAGACTACAGGATAATAAAGAACATGCAAAACATATATATAAACGATATGGTTAAAGTATTAGTTCTGTATTTATATTTATTTTGTTAATTTAGATATTCGATACCATAAATTAGTCTAGTTATGGTCAACGTCTGCCGCGTAAAAGTGTAACGAACAAACTGCGTACTGCACGGCGGACGGACACCAGCTGGAGACCCATGTCTCCAGCTAACACTGTAAAAAGAACTAGCTCTAACGGAGTTATGGTTGTTGCTAAAGTATGAATAAAAAGTTTTACTGCTCCTAAAATGCCTTTATTTTTTGGCATGCGTCAAATTCTAGCCCTTAGGGGAAGCTGACGACCCATTCCATCGTTCCAACTAGTCCAACCTCGTAGACAAATTGGGTTCTCTAATAAGTTTGTCGTAGTTTTCATACCTCAGTGCGGCAGGCCGCTCTATAGATCCAATTGGAAATACATGGACTTAGGACCTTTCGGAATGTTGATATGATTTTTTTCACAGAATTCAACTAGCCTGATAACTTTTGTTATTATCTAAAAATCTGTAGGGTGCATAGTTTCCGGGGAAAAAATATTTAAGTTTTTTTGCATGGAGCAAAACAAATTTTATACATTTTCTCAAGTTATCTCATAACCAATCTCTAGTTTGAAAACATATGTATCTCTGAAACTACATACAGTGAGTTTCGTAGAGGACTATTTTATGAACAAAAAATGAAATAAAACAGCGTCCGGTAGAATTGTTCTAGCTCTATAAGAATGCTGACGACCCATTCATTACTTCACAGGAGATCCCAATAAAACAACCGCTCATCAGTTAGTAATTACATTTATTTATTTACCTGTCAAAAGGACAATAATACCTTATATTTAAAAATCCATGTACTTAGTAAATACAATTATCTAGATTTATACGGTGTCAAATGTCTCTGGGACGCGCACACACACACAAACGACGACGCACGGGCTGTCAACAGCGAGGGGTAATGGGGGGGAGGGGCTTTACATCTGTCGCAGCCGCTTGTTCGGCCGCTGTCCGTCGTTCATGTAGCCCCCCTGCTGGAACAAAGCACACCAGTTAATACAACGCATGTATTTATCACAACACGGATTTATCCATGGATTTCCTCATTCCGGATTTTATCACGTAGAGAAATTCCGAGCATACGAGTAGCTCGTTCTATAGCTCCCTGAGGGACTTTGAGCTTGTTTATTAGGCCAACAGTAAAGGACCACGTTAATCTATATGACAGACCAACCACACACGGGACGCCTAAAGAGGGGTGCAGGGGGAAGAGAAGTACACGCTCTGATTGGTCAATTAAAATTCGCGCCTTGTTATAATTGGTCAAAACTAAATTGTATAAGACAACGTGTTCGCTTGCATTAGGCGCCACGAGGGCTGATAGGCGCTTTAACAAGTTATTGCGCGACCCTTCCTAGGGGTGACAAGTTGGGGGAGGCAAGACGGAAAACTCGTTTACTTCCCGTCATCCTTAGGTATGGTCGCGCTGTTTTTAATTGTAAAAAATATTATTAGTTATTATGTACAGACTAAGAAATATTAACAAATTAATTGATGTCTTCATCATAATTCTAATTAATTAGTAACATCAATTTCTCTTCGTATTAAAGTTGTAGACAAGATTGCAGTATCCATCCGGTGATGGAATACTTTTATTAATATTAAATTAAAATTCATAACACTATTTTATTTTTATATTAATTTATTATCATGCAAATGCCGTTATTGTGATCAGAAATCGGAAACAGTGTAGCGAAACATACACATAATTATGTGAATGAAAACTTCGAGATATAGGTTCAATTTAAGTACACAAAAAATATATACAGAATACTGTGTTAGTATGGTGAAATCATAAAATACGACTTAAGTAATGTTCCTCTGTTGCTGCATTAGATATCACGCTACTGTTTCCAGTCCCTGGTTCCAAATGATTACGCAGTTTAGTTTTGAAATGGTCAAAAAATGTAAACAAATTGATTTATTATTAATTAGGCATAATTTATTCAACTATCATGTTCGGTAACATTTTCTGCAGATAATAACAATTGTAATAAATCAGTAAATAATAGAAAAAATATTTTTGAAACCAAATAACCGTTCAGAAACACTCGTAAAAGAAGCTACTAAATTCATTTTCGTTTACTCCTTTGACCATTTCTTGGCAAATTATAAATAAGGCGAATCGAATTAAAATAGTTGTAAATAAATATTTTAAAAAGGAATATATGTCTTAACATTGTAAAATAGGATAGCTGCATTTGAGAATTGTATAAAATTTAGATATTCACACGATCATCCCAAGAAATAAACTTTACTAAAGCCAGGTGGACAGCTTTATGTTCAGCGATTGAAGTTTCCCAGCTGATGATGAAAGCCAGATTTAAAGATGTCGCTGCCCAAGCTGAATTGACCCCTTATTGTGACGTAACAGCGATTTTTCTGTACCCGCCTGTACAACTGCGGCCTTCTTGACCGCTCTGAACACGAGGCGGTTCGCGTCGATACTAACAAAATGTATGCATCGGCGGGACGGAGAGCAACTTCATAGCGGACTAAGCTTTGTTGCGAGCTGTACTGTTCAGCATTCTGTATCTTATAGGTGACGTCATAAATTGTGCTGATCGCAAGGTAAATTGTGTTTCACTGTGAAGTTGTAAAAAGCGCCCTACGCTGACTGTGACGTCTCATCATCAACAGCCTACATATTTCCCCACTGGTGGGCCATAGTCCACCACACGTAACCAGTGCGAATTGGTAGACTTCACACACACCTTTGAATTTCTTCTCAGGAAGTGAGCAGGTTTCCTGACGATGTTTTCCTTCGTGAGGTCATCGTACATAAATAACAAATTGTAACCCATTGGTACGAGCCAGGATCGAACCCAGACCTCGACTATTCAAGTACTCACGCTCTACCAAACTGAGCCACCATGGCAATAACCATATTCATTCCCCAAAAACCTTGTATTTCCTATCTTTGCTATTGTAGTCTAGAAGATTACATATAGACATAAGAAATTTTATATGACAACTATTTTATTTCGATTCATCTGAATTGACCATCACATCTCAGACACAAACAAGACAAATTACCTTCCGTGTGAGAATGTGCGCGTGTCTACACTCTCACCTAGAAGTAGGTCTGAAAAGAATGCACAGAATAGATTAATAGCAAAGAAAACTGCAGACCTCATCACAAACATTCGCTCTACGTCACGGTGTCGCGGTGTCACGGCACTACTGCATTTCTTTGCACATCTTTCTATACATTCATTTCTTACTTGATCGTGTTTGAAATAATAAAAGTGATAAAAAGCATGCGTCAATATAAATAAGCATTTATGGAATTGCAAAAAAATACAGTAACTTAAGGGAATGTCGTTGATAAAATCATAAAAAAATCTTAGGCATCACGTGTTTGGGGCAAAAATTATAAAAACAATAGAAAAAACAAATTACGATTATTTAGTCAAATAGAAGACAGCTGTATGTCTATAGAAATAAGGAGCAAAATCAATGTATTAAATACAGCAATCTTTTTAATATCTCCCAAGTCATACATCATAAGCCAGATTAAAAAGATTGCTATATTGATGACCACCTGAATATTTTGCAAAACAAGAATCAATTTTCCCTGCTTTATTTGCTATTGAAACCAAAAATCAATATTGAAACCTACTCTTTTAGTATTTTTTCTGTTGTTTGGAATTCTCCAAGTTTCGCAAGCTCCGTTCAATCATCTCTACTTATAGTTTACTTATATTGCAAGAGAAAAAGTGTACTATACTGACCGGACGGCCCATGAAGCCCTGCGGAGGCATGTATGGCGCTGGGGCGAAGCCCCCGCGCGGCGCGAACGCTCCACCTCTCCCTCCGAACCCGCCGCGGCCGCCCCTTGCGCCTGCGCAGACAAATTCTTCACTATAATACTTTAATAATCGAATGATACTAGTTTTTTTATTTATTAGCCATAACTGTAGACTCGCTCAAGTATAAAACATTAAAACAAGTTTCTTGTATGGTAATAAAGTTAAAGGGGCAATACACGGTTCAAGAGATACAGCCCGATGACAGACGGTTGGACAGCATCTAAATTATCTATAAAAACTATTGCCGGCCGAGTGTATGTACGTACCTCTGAAGTTGCCGCGCGCGTTGAACACGGCGCCCCCGCCCCCGCCCCCGCCGCGCGCCCTGAAGTTGTTGTTGCGGTTCGCGGGGCTCGACGAGCTGGTGGTGCTCGCGTTCGCGTTAGAGTTGCGGTTCTGGTTCTGGGGGTGCTGGCGCTTGTTCTGTAATAACCACACGTTTTACCATTTTGGAAGTGTCTCTCGCGCAAACTATTCAGTTTAGAAAAAAATATCAATATCATTTTTGCAGACCTATCCATAGATAATCTACACGTATGGGTTTGATGGAAAAATATATTTGAGTTTCAGTTTTAAGTATGGGGAACCCCCCCAATTATTTTTTTCTATTTTTGTGTGAAAATCTTAATGCAGTTCACAGAATACATCTAATTACCAAGTTTCAACAGTATAGTTCTAATAGTTTCGGAAAAAAGTGTCTGTGACATACGGACGGACAGACAGACATGAAGACATAAAACCAAATAATTCTAACTCTCCGTTGTTACATTGTGTGGTAAGTGTGGTGTATAGTTACATTGTGGTGGTGCTTGGTGTCGTCGTCGTCGCGGTACTTGGAGACGGTCACCAGGAAGCCGTTGACGCGCAGCTCGCGGTCCAGCTTGAGCGCGCGCTCCACAGACTCCTTCTCCAGGAACGTCACCCGCACTGCAGGAGGAACGGGAGTGTTACCACAGTTCCAAACGCTTCAATGGCACGGTGGTACATGTGTCAGATGTAGACAGGTACACACTTAACAATACATCAGACAAAAGAAATATTTCAAATCAGGCCTGCTCTTGTACACTACTTAAAAAGCTAAGGAATAATCTAAATATCTATAGAAAAATACTATATGTATAATATAATAATAATAATAAATGTAAGTGACAATGTCAAAAGTCATTTTAGTGACGCCATCTTTCGTGTCGTTTTATGAGTTTTAAATGTTCTTGTACAAATAAACTAGACCAAAATATTCTAAAATGGTAATTAATTAAATCACATATATTTGATAATGAATTACTGTACAAGTAGAGTACGGTGCTCAGTACATTTCTATATATATTATTATACCTTATATATAATGCCAATACTTAGGGTTCCATACCTCAACATGAAAAAGGAACTCTTTTTCTCGAAATGGAGTGGAGATATCAAGCGAAATTAATATCAAATTCTCAGGTATGCTATGGAATCGATTATTCAATACAACAACAAAACAAGCAGAATAAATGCAAATTCTGACACATCCAATGTAGCCCGACATACAAGACTGATTCACAAATAGATACAGCTGCGTTACATCTCGCGTCCGCGTCCCGACAAAACAAACATGTGTAGTTGGCGCCAACACGGACTGATGCAGGCCAGAGCAATGACCAGCTCCCAACCTAACCAGCATTAATATAACCAAACAATGGTTGGTCAGCTCTGCTCAGGTTCAATAATGGTCATTCACTCATCACTGAATAGTATTATTTTAGTTATTACTTTACTTTTATTCTTATTTAATGCATTTCTGCAATCTGATATAAAGTTTGATAAAATACTTCAGAACCTTAATACCTAATTAGTACCTTTTTTCCACTTGGTTTATTATGACATATTATTCAATAACAGGCAATTACCCGAAAATGGCACAATATTATTAATATTTTTGTACAAAAGTGTCCCCTCCCTCATCTCTCCAGTTTTCCTTTGGTCAGTCATTCCGGTACCAGTTTAGTTTATATCACCATCTCTTTCAGCAACATACATAATAATAAATGTACCACTCACAGATCTTGTACTTGGTCTTGCTGAACTCATGTATGTGCGCCACCTCCCCGCACTGTGAGAACAGCAGCCGCACGTACTCGGTGCTTGCCTCGTAGGGCACGCCCACCAGCACCGCGGTCTCGGCGCGAGACTCCACCGCCACAGAGATGGAGCTCCCGTCCAACACCGTGCCTTGCTCCGTCAGCGCCTGTAGGAGACAATAGACATCATTCGGGAAGGTACTGAAGATGGCACACACTTTCTGCTCTCACGTAAACAATTTGTTTTATACTGATCCATATATCTAGTCTCCCGGTGTACTAATATAAGTCTACAATGCTTTAACTTTTCACAGCGATACTAGTCAGACTTCCCCAATGAACAAAACATCACCTCAGCTTCATACTATTTTGAAATTAACAATCAAACATAAAATCTATATAGTATACTTAAACAAAAGTTTTAAAACCATTTCCGCATCAAATTCAAGTAGCATTTAACACAACCATAAGGACATATGTGTACAGAGAGCAGAAAGTCCAAATGCTATCTTGTAAATGCACATGGCAGTAACCAGGGCTTCATAAATTAAATCAACAACTTTCACATTTCTGCTTGTAGTCAAGCAGATAGAAAAGAGGTAGAAACAAATGTCAATTGATTTTTATATGAGCAATAAATTACAAAGAAAAAATGTAATGGGCTACTGTAAAATATCAGATGACCCAGTTTGATGAGTGTCTAATAAATATGTGAGCTTGAATACATTGTCATCATACGACTTAGATTTTTATAGGAATTTAAAAAATCCTCAAAACAGACATAATATTTAAGTTAGTGTTTGCTTTCAAATGATTTAAAAATTAAGTATTTTATGAGATTTTTTTTAATTTTTTTGATGAAGTAATGAAATATAACTTTAATTTATAAAATTAAGCAAAACTTCTGCAATGATGCAACAAAAACTGATTTTTAAAGACATTAAAATTCGAAAGTCAATGGTTACTGCCATATCCGATAACTGAAACACAAAATAAATTGTTCATACTTGAAAGAAATAATGGTAGGTACTTGAAATATCTTTAAAACATCATCATAAACAAGAGCATTATAATAATATTTAAATTTAATAATTTTGAAAATATAACTGAAATATAGCATTTAAGGTATAGTAAATTAAGTTGTTTCCTCCTAAATTGAGGCAACAAATGAAATCAAAATGTTTGTAACTTACATATGCGATTTATTTCTTGGTGGTGTGACAGTATGATCCCAGGATGTGGAGCTAAGCTTACACACGGAATATGTGGCGTCACAACTGTGTACGCGTCCACAATCTAATCTTATAGACATCTGTCATATACTGCAGTTTACTTGGTATTGAAGCTTACCTTGTTCAGTAAATTCAATATGGTGCAAAGTGAAAACATTTATTGTAATGTAAAAATATTTGCAGGATTATGTGTAATTGTGTACAACTTAAAAATTGCTTTCAAATATTTTTCAAAAATGTACATAAACATACTAAGTGATGGTAGCTAAAGAAACCTTAAAAACGTAAAAAAAACATATAAAAGTAAGTTATAAGATAGTTCTGAAAATAGATACTTAAATTAAAATTTAGCTTCCACCACTTTTGTACAAAAAATTTGAAGAGTACAACACAGTAGAGATGTACATGAAGAAGCTGATCTACTACATCACCAGACACAAACATAACAGTTGAGTGATATTCGTTGATGGCCAGTGCCACGGCCAATGCAAGAGTGTGTAGAGTGTAGACCAGCTTTAATGGAACATTCAAATAGTCATTCTGGCATGTAATGTCAGGGCAAAAATCACAATTTGGAAAAATAAATAAATTCTTAGCTTAAAGCAATTACCGCCTTTTCAGTTCAACTGATAAAGGCATCACTAAAAGTAACTACTAAGTCATTTTAGAAATAATAATAAAAATGTTATAAAACTGTTTTTACCTTTTCCAGTGACTCTTTGTTTTTGAATTCGACTATAGCCGATAATGTTGGAGTTGTGGTCAGTTCAGTAACAATGATTGGACCACGTCTAAAAAGAAAGAAAATTTCTCTTGTTAATAAACTCCATGAGCACATAGCCGAGTACAGTTTAGCACCTCGACATACTGCATTAATTTATCAATGTCAAAATAAATCATAGATGTTCTCATCAAATTATTGCAAAAATTCACTGATTGATATTTGAATGTTAGCAAACACATTCCCAAAAATATAAGCAACAAATCAACAATTTATAGATTACTCACTTGACACTCGTGATTTCTCCATGCTTTGAGAACAATTCCTTCAGCTTCTCTTGGTAATCAAAGAGGTAGCTTGATGGTAAGTTCTCAACTAGCACTTTACCAGACTCCACCTTCTCTTCCTTCTTTTCTTCAACTTTAGCTTCTCCGTCTGCGTTCTCAGTGCCTTGAGCTCCTTCATTGCCAGCCTCAGCTCCTTCTGCGACTGCCTCTTCTCCCTCTGCTTGTTCAGTGACACCATTGTTCTCTTCAGTTGCATCTCCTGCATCTGCTACTTCGGTGTCAGGGACTTCTTCAGCTGCTGCCTTAGCCTTCGCCGCTTG
Organism: Carcina quercana; assembly: GCA_910589575.2. Taxonomy (NCBI): domain Eukaryota; kingdom Metazoa; phylum Arthropoda; class Insecta; order Lepidoptera; family Depressariidae; genus Carcina; species Carcina quercana. The sequence continues at coordinate 16,240,308 of OU342429.1, read as the reverse complement.
AGCCTTGGCACCTCGTCCACGTTTTTGTGCAACCATTTTGATTGTTTCACTATTAAATATAAATGTTATATATTTCATTCATGTCGTAGTCGAGTTTATAGTAAGGGTGGTAAGGGTACACATTTTTAAATCTAAACATCAACTATATATATTTGAACCGCATACTCATATTCGGTTGAAACTTTGTTTGAACATTCACGTTATCTGGTATGGTATAAGTATTTCATATACGCAATATGTTTGGCGCCTATTCTAAGTCCTCAAGGACGACCAGTGACGCTCGTTATAGCGCGAAGCTAGAATGCGTAATAGGTATCAATATTCGGTAAACATGTAGAACCCAAGAGCTAAAATTAGCAATATTCTCATAACGGTACTCTTGCAAACCAAGCGAAGCGCGCCATGGATCATGGCGTTTCATTAAGTGGAAAATTTCTCGAAGCCCTACGCCCCTGTACCGCGTCAAGTTATCTTTGATTTTTGGTTTGATGTGAGAATCATTCTTACAAAATGACAACTTACCGTGTAGTTATTAGACTTCGGAATCAATTCAAGCACAATATGTGCCGTAGAGACGCCAAATTACAAGCAATAATAACACGAAACCGGCATCACGCAAGCGCATCCGCCATTAAAAGTGAGGTTATGGATGTTGCTATTGCATAAAATTATGAGAGAGCGTCGGTTCGATTGTAAATTAATCGATCGATTCTGAAAAAAATAGTCCAGAAGAATGTATCCGAACACTGTCAGCTGCCACATGACAAAATTGACAGTGGCAGATAACCTCAAAATATAAATCTAGGAAAACATGGATTTTGTTTTCTCGTGTTTCTAAAAGATTTTGATACGAAAAAATGAAATCTAAATCGTTTACCCTGACGGAAAGTACCACCGGCAAGAGTGCAAAACTCAACAGGACGTTAGATTTCGCAAGTCTATATAAAACTGCCGCGGAAACAAGCGAAAAATTGGAGAAACATAAAACTGAAAACATAAGAGACGGCGTAGGTTCGAAAAGTAAGACAGACTCTCTTAAGAAAAAGAAGAAGAAGAATGAGATAGTAGACGTGAGTTTGATTAACATTGATGGGTTTAGTTTTAGCCAAAATATAAGTAACACATCAGTAAACAAAGTAACTTCTACTCCGAAAGCTGCCCAAAACCAAGGTTCTGCAGTTAAGTCTATAATGAAGAACTCTTCCGCCGTTGATGATGCTATGGAGGGCACTTTTGAGGCTGCAAAGGCAAAATCTAAGAAACGTAATAAGTCAGTAAGCTTCATGCTGGAGGATGGTGAAGAAATAGCTGTGAAAAAGACAAAGTCTGATGACACTGTCAAGACTGAAACCACTTTCAAGAAAAGAAACAAAGATGAGAAAAAACTCAAGAAGATTAAAAAGAATATGCAAGCTGAGAAGGAGAACAATGTTAGTGTAAACATGGACACTGAACAATTAACTGAAACTGTGACTGCTCAAAAAAAAGCTGTAAAAATTAAACAAACTACAACACCTGTCAAGAAGCCAAAAATAAAGACATACAAAAATGATGGTCCAGCTGACAATCCACCTGATGGAAACAATCAGATAGATAATCCAGAAAAGAAGAGAAAATTAAAAAAAATCAAGAAACGAAAGAAGCTTGAAGAGTCCGAACCCACAGAAAATGACAGCAATAATAATAATGATGATACAGAACATAAAGTAAAAAAACTGAAGAAAAAGAAGCGTTACTCCAAACCACAGACAGACTCTACAGAAACAGAAGGTGAGCCTTCTACCAAATCACGTAAGAAGGATGTTAAACCAGAAGTGATTACAGAAGACTTGGAAAATCTAAGTATTGGAGACAATGCCCACACATTGACAAACCTGCTTGATGAAATGACAGTAGTAGACAAGGATAAGAAAAAGAAAAATAAACTTAAGCGTAAAAAGAACAAGTCCAAAACCACAACAAGTGTGTCAAGCAGTGAAACTGCAGAGCTTGAAAAGATCGAGGAGGGGAAAGAAAAGGTGAAATGGAAGAAACGCAAGTGGAACAAAGACAAAAAAGGGGGTATTAATGAGGAGAGCCTTGGGACGACTGTTATAATTGAGAACTTGCCAATTAAAATTGTGGTTACCTATAAACAACTGCTAAGTGATCATTTTGGGAAGCTTGGACTCATTAAAAATGTTGGGTAAGTTATAAAGTAAAGAAAAAAGGTAGTTGGTCAAAGTAACAGAAAACACATCCAAAGACTAGGGAAGAGACTAATATAACTGGACTGTTTTATTATAATAATAGCAAACCATGTACATCACATTACAAACTAATTACTGACACACACATATAAATTGACTTTGTGTTGTGGTTTAGCATCAAAGAAGACATATTTGTAGTTTCATCTTATGCTTGTAGTTCTAATTATTAATTAAATGTTTCAGATTTCATTACTTAGCTTGTGGGGTAGCACTCTCTTTTACAACAATTTTGTATAAAAAAATGATATATATATATATATATATATATATATATATATATACTCAATAGAACATTCTACAATTGATATTTATAACACAAAGATAAGCAATGTCTCATTTACAGTATAGCAGAGGTATACCCGACTGAAGAACCCAAGTCAGTCTTTACGACCACAATTAACTTCTACAGTGAAGGAGCAGCCACTAAGGTCAGGACAAGTGTTTCTTCTTACATCAAATTTGATGGCAAATTTCTCACCATCTATTAAATTTTGATGCTCCATTAAGAGTGTTTGCTACAAATAGATTGATGTCATGACTACACATAAAATAAGTTTTCTTAATTGATAATGTTGTTTTTGCAATTCAACACATTGCATCAGGCTTTTAGTGTGCCCGTACCCATACCTCAAAATGATAAATGGAACCCTTATGAGATCATTTTGTTGTCTGTTTGTCAAATACCTTTTTCTCAGAAACATGTGGAGATATCAAGTTGACTATAAAATCAAATCAATATTGAAAAAAAATCTAACATCTAGGTTAACACAATAGTATGCAGTTAATTTTGCATTCACATTCTATTACCTGTGTGTAATGAACATGGACTTATGCTGCCCTTATGATACCGATGACCGCAGGCTCTGGAGGAAGACAACACGGTGTTTGAGGGCAGTCGCATCCGCGTGCGCGCGCCCCTGCCTCCCACGCAGACCACGCTCGTGGTGCGATCGTACGCGCCCCTCTCCGAACAGAGCCTCAGCTCGGTGTTCCTCAGCGCTGGACGTATTCGCAACATCAGACAGCTCGTCAAGGGGAAGAAAGCCATGGGTGAGTGTGAACTGTACACAACAGATCGATTTTAATTCCACATAAAATCATATGTATCATTACAATTTACTTTACAAAGATAAAATGGTCTGAATGCACTTTATTGCATGCCGATAATACCTTTACATTCCCTTCCATGGTACAGAAAACTTGGTGAGGGAGTTCAAACCTCTTTATTATTTAAAATCATGTCTGAAGACAGTCCTTGTTGCTCTTGTTCGAACCTGCACAAACAGGCATATGGTATTTGACAGAAGATCGTTATTAATAATACACCCTAATAACCAATTCCTTTTATTATTTTTTCAGCGACAGCCTTCATAGAGTTCGACGGTCCAGAAGCTGTTGAGCGGGCTATCAAGATGGCGGAGGACGCCAAAATAGGCGGGAAAAAGATTCACGTGTCCAAGTTTGAGTTGCGCGGCGCCAGACAAAGAAAGGATAAAATGAAAAGGAATGTAGAAAGCGAGAACGAAGGCGACAGCGAAGACTCGAATGATTAGTTTTCAGGATTTGACTATACTTTATGTAGTTATCACCTTCACGTGATTTGATTAGTTTTATAATAAATTAAACTTAGTTCATTAGTGTAACCCAGAAATGGCCAAATATGATTAACTAGTTGTAAAAGTAAAACCAGAACCACTGCCAATTAAAGTATGTAATTCTGAAAGATTTTATAATTCCATGTCATTGGCATTGTTTAGTAATTTGTGGCAGGAATCGCTGCGTTTGCCGATTCGATCAGATTACGCATTTTGTTAGGAAAGGATGACGGAAGAAGCATTACATTATTTCAGTGGTATTATTAGCGCATTATTTTATTGTTTTGTGATGGATATCTACGATATTAAAAATATATTCGTTGATATTTTGTATTTATTTATTTATTACCTAATTGATCAGTTCATCTGTTTAAAATTACGTCTCTCCGAACTTCCATATTTGCAATAATTGATTCCGTTTTAAGAAGTAGATACCTGTTAGTTTTTTTAAATTTATCCACATGAAGCCACACCTTCAATTCCTTTCAAGACAGTATGTGACGGCATTTAAAAATGGAATATTGTGATAACTAAAGGCGAGGGACAACTGTATATAAAATAATAAAGGCTGCCTAATAAAATATTTTTAACAACAAAAACGAATGTTTCCGCCCGGGATCGAACCGGGGACCTTCTGCGTGTTAGGCAGACGTGATAACCGCTACACCACGGAAACTTGATTTAGAGCGGCGAAATTTGGAGATGTATGCTTCCATTTAACATTTAAAACAAGATAAAACTTTCAATATTACTAAAATCTCTTTATCTCTCGGATCGCCCTAGGTAGATCCAAGTGACGAGACATGAGTATTCGATATTAATTTCTATGGGTCTTGACAGATGGACCACAAAGTGATCCTATAAGGGTTCCTTTTGACGTATGGAACCCTAAAAAAGAGTTATATTATTTTGTATGAATACTCACGTCTTCTTCGACATTTTAAACACGATCAAGCCACATATCAGCTGATTATAAATATAGATAGTAATTAAAAGGCCAAAACAAATTGAAACAATAATTTATTGTGTTCCTTAAGTCAATAGTACGCGTTAAAATTATTCATACTGTATACACAAGATCATCCTTACTCTACTGCAATAGTTACATTAAATATTTACAATGATTAATTTATAATTAGGAATAAATTACAATAAAATGGCGCCGCGGCACGACTCGGTCTTTCGATTTGCCGCCAAAATAAGCAGCATCTCAATTTCTTGACGGCGCCAACATCTCCCTGATATTTTCAAATTTAAATTTAGAACATTTGTATTTTCAGCTTATTTAACTTTCAACTACTTAAATTGGCGGCTATTTATACATCTATAGACAAATAATACTTTAATTCATACATATTTCAATGTAATTACTTAATGTCTCGTTATCGATTATTTACTGATATAAATACAAAAATATTTGCTTTTTCGCGCAGAAAAATAATTTATATTTCGCCTACTATTGATGCAATATGCTTTCGTAATGAGAACAATTTACAAGTTTCGTAATGCAACAAATTGACTTAATTTTTAATACACATGTACATATACATTTCTTTATTAGGGCGCAGATTTCTATTGATTACATTATTGCTATCGAATAGGCGATATTTTTTGTTAAGACTCAAACTTTGACATAATGACAACTAACATTTTTATTATTATAAGTACAGTCAATCACAAATTTCAATCACTTCACATATTATCTTAATATATTTTAAAAGACCTATTCGTTTCACTGCGTCACCCGCCACGGCACGACCGTGTACGAGATAAATAAATAAATTAACCGAATATTCAAAATTTACAAATGAAAACATACTAATTTGTTGCTAGAAGTTTTAAGCGTTAACAACGTTATATTCGTAAGACGAACAGAACCAAATTGTTTTTAACCCCCGACGCAAAAAGAGGGGCGTATAACTTAGTTTGACGCCAATATCTTAGCTATATTTGGTAAAAATCGATTCAGCATTTTGAAGAGTATTGATGTTAGCCATTTTCGGCATTAAAATTTTTTTTCATTTGTTTATTGCGTAGGGGGTTTTTTAAATTTATAATTTAATTCACCTGTTTCGACCAGAATTGAACCCGTTTTCTTGGGGGTCCACCGAGGCAACTCGCCCAAGCGTATAAACGCGAGCCCTTATTGACTTCCTTTACAAAGCGTGCACTGGATCGCCTATTAAAAAGCCACATTCTATCCCAGCAATTGGACGAAAACAGAAAACTTTTTTTTACAATCAAACTGTTTCACAGCTTTGTATGATTGTCATTTTGCAGTGAAAAGCGGAAAACCCTGATATTGAAAGCACACCACGTGATCGGAATCGTCCTGAACGACCCTCAGTGTCCAGAGCCGTGTCGCACGCACTGGTCCGCGCCCAGGGGCTTCGGGGGCACAGGGCTAATCACAGCCCTACAGCAAGCCCTAGGGGTGCCGCTGGTTCGGGACTGGGATTCTGAGAACAATCCAAACATCAATATTAATTTCTTTTAACTAAATACACTAGTATTTTTTTACTAAGGTACTCACACAAGGTGATTCATAAATAATCAATTAATTCTTAATTCTAAAAAATCATGAATACTGTAAAACGCCTTCAGGAGCCATTTTTCAAGTTGATTTTTTAAATATTGCGGAGCTCGGAGCGTTTACAACGTCCCGTGGAAGACAGACACTGCTGTTTTGCAGCAGACTTAGGTAGCACCCCTCCCTCTTACGTCTACAATTTTCATACAAAAATTATGTTTTCAATACATGTGACTTACTGTCCGCGAACGTGTTAAAAACTCGTGTATACCGTCAGAGTCGGAAATTGTTCACCATTATAAGAACCGCCAGATTGGGTGTTAGCGACATCTGTCGAACATTGATTTGCATCAATTGTAATCGAGCAATAGTCTAACGTTTCAGCTAATTTCATGTTGCTAGAGATATACACTTTTCGTAATTCAATTTATAGGCGAGAGACGCAGGTGCGAAATCGAAAAAAGTTCACTATTGTTATTAGCTTGAGCCATGGTAGGTCAGTTGGATAGAGCGTCAGTCCTTGAACAATCGAGGTCTGGGTTCGATCCTGGCTCGTACCAATGAGTTCCAATCGGCTATTTGGAATTTATGTTTACGAATGATAAAAATCATTATCATTGCTTTTCGGTGAAGGAAAACATCGCGAGGAAACCTGCACACTCCAGAGAAGAAATTCAAAGGTGTGTGTGAAGTCTACCAATCCGCACTAGTCCCGCGTGGTGGACTATGTCCCATACACTCTCTGTAGGAGAGTAGGCCCGAGCCCCTGCAGTGGGGACATGTACGGTCTGTTGATGACGATTAGCTTAACTGCGCCTGAGCCTCACCCATAGAAAGCCGGGAAACTGGTGTCTGTGTTGAACTGGAAGTTGACCGGCGTCTTGGGAGACGCGCAGCTGTAGCTGAGGTAGTCGTCCGAGGCGTGCAGCTGGCGGTTCACGTTGGGCTCGGATGCGCTGCGCGTTATCTTGGGCATGGCCCGCAGCATGCACTCCAGCGAGGCGAGGATCTGACGGAACAGCGGACGGTGCTCGCGGTCAAACTTGATGCAGTCCTCCAGGAGACGCTTCAGAGCTTGCGGCGCTTCCTGGCGGAGACGACGAGCGTCCGGACGGAGGAAGCCCCGACCAACCATCCATAGGATCTGAGGTAACGTTACAACAACACGTTTTTTATATATATTTAGAAAGGCCTCCGTTTGACTACAATCTCATAGTAGGATAGTTTACGGTTGTCTAAAAATAGCGAATTCACTCTGGACTTGAGTACGATAGTTTCTCATAATTGCAATCTTTTTTAAGGTTCCGTAGTCAAACAAGGAACGCTTATAGTTTCGCTCTGTCCGTCTGTCCGTCCGCCACTTAGCTCAGAGACCCTTACTACTAGAAAGATGTAATTTGGTACGGGTACACATATTAATAGAATAAAACCATGAAAAATACTTTTAAAGGGTGGCTCCCATACACGTAACATAACATGAAAGCTTTCTACACATTAGAAAGAACGGAAGCAACTCTACAGATCGTATATTTTTCAACACTAGTACATCACCGAGATGTGTGCCTGTACAGTACATATCTCTAGACTCATAAACTGGATCCAAGCGTACTAGTCGCAAATGTAATCATTATTCGTATAGTCATCAACATCCTATATACGTCCCCACTGCTGGGGCTCAGGCCTACACTCCTACAGAGAGTGTATGGGACATAGTCCACCACGCGGGACCAGTTCGGATCGGCGGACTTCACACGCCTGTTCATGACTCGCAGGTTTCCTCACGATGTTTTCCTTCACCGTTAAGCAATCGGATAATGTACTTGAATTGAAAAACCTCTCATAGGTACACGGCTGGATTCGAACCCTCAGATTGAGAGTCCGCGTCCTATCCACTGCGCCACCGACGCTTGTCAATAGTATAGTAAGCTTTCTTGATAAGACTATCTTAACTGGTGTTTGGATTAACATTCAAAATGTTTGTTGTTAACATGCAGAATTGTTCTAAGCTTTCTGGGAAATGTTACGCCTCCTATTATTGTCTGTCACTCGCTGGCTGCTGCCGCGTCACGCTTGCTGATATTCAGTTACCTGGTCCTTGTTGTTGAGGTGCGTGTACGGCAGCTCGCCGGCCAGCAGCTCGTATAGCACGATGCCGTATGCGTACACGTCCGAGCGGAAGGTGTACGGGGCCGGCTCGTCCATGCGGATCACCTCGGGAGCCATCCACAGGATGGAGCCGGTCGGCTGCTGCCATTGGATACCGCCAGGCAAGGACGTGTCTGACGAACAACAATCACATTCATTAGAGTCCCTACCACCAGGACCTCCGGATCATGTGTCCAACTGTGTTAAAACTCCGAGGAGATGGTCAAACACGAATGTATACATAGAGTACGGGACCGTAAATATTGCACATCGCCAATCATCGCATTTGCGAATACAACCGAATACTAATTGCCCATGTATTATTAGATTTATTAAATAAGAAAATTTAAATCAAAAACTGAGTACTTATTGTTGTTTTGTTTGATTCCTGCGTGAACTATATAGAGCTTGTTAAACTATTTACTTTATGAACTGGTATTTATTATTGTTGTTTAAACCATTTTAGACAGTGTACAGTCAGTGATTATTACTTATCCCGTTTACGCTGCGACATTGTAGATAATTTCGCGTGACTGGTCATGTAAAGGTTTCCCTTTTTTTCTATAGATGCCACCGTACAACTTTAAATAAAGTGTGGGGGTTTAACAACTCTCTACATATATTTTTATCTGGACGCGACTGTATTCTATGGCATTTGGACCAAGATTGACAAACGTCATATAGGTTGTGTGCGACATAGATAACACTATACTAAATAGAAAATAGCCGATTATCTCTTTCCAAAGGACGGTGTGCTATATTTACGACCTCGTACTGTATAGTGGTAGATGACAAGATTGTATAGATAGATGTATTTATGTCTCACCTGACCACCGCACTTTGGCCGTTGCGAGACCGAAATCTCCGATCTTGACTGACCAGTCGTCTCTCAGGAATATGTTATTCGACTTCAGGTCCCTGTAAACGTTACAATGTACCATATTATCAGTTATTCATACCATACTTACATTGCAACTTTGGCACGCCCCCCGCCCCTCCCCCACGCACGTGCGCACGCGCCCTCTGCCCGAGCATTGCCGCTACTAAACGAGCTGGTTGGCCAGGGCCCGGATGTTCACACAACATAGGCCGGATCATATAATGTGCTTTCAAATAAGGTGTGAGTTATATTGTTAACAATAAGCAAACGATAATGTAGCATTCTAATGGTGAAATAATTTTGGGAATCGGTCCAATAGTTTTTTAATTTAAACGTTACAAACATACAAATCCGAATGAGCGAAGCGAACAAAGGTCTCCCCTTCGACTACCAGGGGGGCAAAAAGCTACTTTCTGTGTGTTTGTATAATTTCGTCTACAGGTCGCATTTCTCAACCGATCTGGACGAAACTTGGTATATAGGTTAAATGAATTTTTTGAAATTTAGCGGTCGGGGATTTTCCATTAGAGCGGTACTTTCTCCAAAAAGTGGGTAGTGGATATCTCCGCCATATGATATCCAATTTCGATGTGGTTTCTTATTATTTGAAAGTTAAGTTGAATTATGGAGCAGAGACACAGTAAAAAATAGAGTCTCAGCGATAAATCTGTACTGGGTACTAAATATATGCCTCAATTTAGTCGATATTTAAAAAGAACTGACTGGCTCTGTGGGGCAGAGTATGTGCTCGCGAGGACTCCAGCTCGCAGAGCCACTAGTGTTAGGAAATGAAATGGTCGACCAGGATTAACAATGCTCACTGTCAACATACCTATGTATGATGTTCTTTGCGTGTAGATAGTCCATGCCCTGCGCGGTCTGCCTCGCCACGTCGATGAGGTACAGCATCGGGAACGGAGTCTCCAGGACGTGCAGGTGCTTGTACAGGGAGGAGCCCTCGCACCACTGCGTCACGATGGCCAGGGAGGGCTTCGATACGCAACCCATGAACAGAAGGATGTTGCAGTGCCGCGTCTTGCGTAGAACTGCAACCTGTGTCGTAGAAAACACATCAAGAGAGCTGATGCAGAGCTCCTTTTAATAGACTTGTTAAATAATCTGTTTCAAGGTTCTGTACCCAAAGGGTAAAACGGCACCCTATTACTAAGACTCCGCTGTCCGTCTGTCACCAGGCTGTATCTATGAACCGTGATAGTAAGACAGTTGAAATTTTCACATATGATGTATTTCTGTTGTCGCTATAACAACAAATACTAAAAATCAGAATAAAATAATTACTTGGCTAAACAACAAACGTGATTTTTATGTTTACAAACTTAACTTTGTAGTTGAATGCCATACATCGGGTATGTAATGTAACGGAAAAGCAAAGTTGGTTCTTCAACTTGACTTTTTCAGGATCGATGTATTTTGTGTAGCTGTTTGTGAAGCGGGTGTGAGTGGGAGACAAATTAACAAACAAAAAACGTGAAGAACAAACAAACAAACTCACATACGCATTTATAATATTAGTACGTCTATGAGTACTAATCGGACTAGTTGTACGTTACATCTCACCTCGTTCTTGAATGCCTGCAGCTGTGCGGGCGTCGGTGTCTTGACGTTGAGCGTCTTGACGGCCACGGGGCCGTGCCAGTGAGCCTTGTACACTGTCCCGAAACTGCCAGAGCCTGACACACAAGGGAACGCCTTAACACGACACAATCATAGGAACAAGTTGAAATATCAAACGGTTTTTAGTTCTTTTTAACCCCCGGCGCAAAAAGAGGGTTGTTATAAGTTTGACGCCAATGTCTGTCTGTGCCATCGTAGCTCTAGAACTGACGGATCGATTTTGATGCGGTTTTTTACGTAAAAGCAAGTTTCCTTGCGGTGGTACTTACGAGTAGCTATATTTGGTAAAAATCGATTCAGCAGTTTGAAAAGAGAACTGATGTTAGGCATTTTCGGTATAAAATTGAATACATTTTTTTCGTCTGATTACTGCGTAGTTTTTGTTTAAATGTTTTGTAAATGTAAACTCACCTATCCTAGCACCGATGAGTATCTCGTCGGCGTGTATGACCCAGTCGTCGTAGCTCTCCCGCGGCGAGAGCGCGTTCTTCCACGACTCGTCGGCGGAGCGCGCGCGCGCCCGCCGCGGACGCATCGTGCCCGTGGGGGACGCCTGACACACGCACACACACACACACACATGGATCACACATTTTCAACAGACTTCAAAAAAGGAGGTGCTTCTCAATTCGACTGTATGTTTTTTTGGAGGTATGTCGCCAAGTGTGAACCGATTTTGATGATTCTTTTTTTTGGTAGAGCATACTCCAGAGGTACTTTTATCGAAATTGATTGAGCGTTTTTTGAGAAAATCAACAACAAAAAATTATATTGAAGATAGACCACCTGATGGTAAGTGACGATGAGGTAGACAATGTTACGCGTTGGTCTAGAAGGTGACTATTTACTCTTCTTTTGAAGATTCCCAAATTGTAGTTTTCGGGGAACACGGAAACCGGTAGTGTATTCCATATTTTTGCTGTACGCACGATAAATGTAAAAGCGGAAAATATGTACCCCTAGATAATTCTACCTCTAAGGGTGAACATTTTTAAGGCAATTGAAGTCGGTTTTTAGTTCTTTTTTAACGCTTTAATACGCTATATATGATAGGCATATATATAAGGTAAAGGAAGGTCCGATGTATCTGTGAGGGTTCTGAGAATGTCAACTAAATAGATGATCTACATTCAGCTCAAGACACGTTTTCTGACGCTGGGCGTTTCAACGATGTGAAATTCTCAAATCTGTGTCTATTGTCTCTCTGAGCTAGGAGCCTCTAACAGTAAGACAGACGGAAAGAATTGCCTCAACAATCGGGCTCCAACTAGATCATTCGGATTCGGAATCCTAAAAAACTTTTTTATTTCATATAATGTTGGTGCATGCAGTATCAGTAATCATTTTTCATGTTTACAATAATAATAATTTAATAATAAATGAGTTGTAATTTAAAATGTTATAATCGTTAGCAGATCTGTTATTTAAAACAATCAGAGTCGATATTTAGACCAGCAGTGTCCGGCATATAAGGTGCCAAGCCTTTGCGCTTCACTTTGTCATAACTTGAATCTATTCTTGAAGTGCGCGGGTAATACTAAAAACATAATTATTATAGATGAGTTGATGTTCTTATGCCACTCCCCGGGTTCATACGAATCTCTGTGCGTGTTACCTGGGTGCTTTGGCTGTGCGGCTGATCCGACCCCTTGTCCTTGTCATCCTTGGTGTGCCGCGATGACGTCAGGTAGTTGGAGGACTGCGGCGAGTTGTTGCACTGACAACACACCGCACAATTCACACACGGAAACATAACCTATATTCTAGCCTTTCTAACATCGTTGAATCGACATAAGACAGAATGAGACAAATATACATTCTCTGTCGCAAATTATATGTCAAAATTAAGCGAGTGAACCTTCAGTACAACTAACAAATAGGGCGCTAAGTTAAAAAGACGTACAAGAGCGACTATTGTCATCTCTTTCTAATACACGAATTGCCCTCGTTAAAATGACGAGTATCCTGTATCGACAAAGGAACAAATAACAGTATGAATACACCCCACAGCACAGACCCAAGCCCCCATGAGGCTCGTAACTCAGGCACACAGGCAGACACTTTCTGACAATACACCACACCAATGAATGTTTCCACGTATGTATATTTTCGCCACTAGCTGGCGCCACTGTGTCTGTGAGTCACTGTGCAAGTCACCCATCCTAGAAATAAGGCTCTTTTGTACTATACTACTAATGTTCAGTTTTGTTAGGTTGCAGTCTCGCACAGACTGGCAACCCCAGACAGCGGCTGTCAGTTGTGGCTTGCACTGTCACTGTCACTTGCTGTTTTGAGGTTGGTCGGAACGAAGCCGGTCTTTGAACGCGCACGCAACTTGTCTGATTTTATCTGAGTTTTTGATTATTTTGAGTGCACGTACACATAATTTTGTAACGTTTAGAATCGGAGTAACAATAACACGAGGACCGTGTACAGACCTGGTTGTACTTGCGCTGGTGCTCTGCGAGCGTCATGGGACGCTGCACCATGTTGATGCACACGTTGGGTGCAGAGTTGGAGCGGTCCTGCTGGTTCAGCGAGCGAGGGTGTTGTTGCCTGATACGTACAAACATACCATACATATTTGTAAGGTTTCTGTTATTTTTTAAATAATTTATTTCAATTTGTCTGTGGCAACACTGTAGAAGTCGAGCTATCAAATTTGAAACGGCAGTTGAGACTCAGTATAAAACAGAGCAATAATACATATAAGCATTTTATATATAAGCTAATGTTAGTACGTTAAGACAGGGTTTTCTCTATCATCACCAACTCCGATCAACTTCCCGTTGGGGCAGTGAGTACCCCTTGGTCTCCTTATGAAAGTAAGGGAGTTTGGTCGCGATGGGTGAAAAATATATCTGTCCTTGTCTAACTCATGTTAAACTTATGGAAACAAAAATGTGAAAAATATATCTGTCCTTGTCTAACTCATGTTAAACTTATGGAAAGTCCAGAAAATTTCTGTAATGATCTATAAAGATTACATTTATGCCAAAATAAATGTCCATCCGTGCGAAGCCGTTGTGGGCCGTTAGTATGGATATATTTTGATAATCACTTCTTTCACCATGTTTTCCAATTAATTTTAAATTAATATGTATGAAGACATGTATCTGTCGTCAACAAAGCTGTAATTAATTAAGATTGTAGAGATTAGAAAAACTGTCGCAATTAAAAATAGCGCTGCATCTTTGCAAATATTATGTAATTGTTATAGTTTTCTAACACTTTCTCTTTTCATGTTTCCAATGTGCTTCTTAAAGTGTATTCACAACATAAAGGTTTCACACAGTTACAATCAGAAACAGTAAATAAAGAAACCCAATAAATAAAAGAGAGAAAAAAAATAGTGGCCAATCTAACACAGAAAGCGTGTTTATATAGAACATGGCGTCAATAATCACCAATGAGCGTCAAAGTCCCTCATCTTCTTTGCCGGTGAGATAGACCTAAACATTAAACATGAGGTATGTTAACGGCAATCCTCTCAGAATACATTCATAATATATTTTACCATCTTTTTATATATAAATCTACAGTACATTTGTATGTCACTGAACTCCTCCTAAACGTCTGGACCGATTTTTGTGAAATTTTGTGTGTGTGTTCAAGTGGATTCGAGAATGGTTTAGATTTACAATTTGATGATTTTTGGTCTTGCATAAAGATACATTACTAAGTTTATGTCCAACCGTGCGAAGCAGGCGCGGGCCGCTATCCTTTTAAAATTAGATAGCCGGCTTTGATAAGTAATTACCTAAAAATAGTACATTGGTTTGCGATGGCGGGAAATGAATTTCATTAACGTAATAATTAACGTAAGCTACAATAGTCGTTACGCAGCTAATAGCCCCTAGATGGCGTTTTAAACAACTGTTTTTAAAATGTGTGAAAAATGTGAATTGTGATTCACTATGAAGTTGTATGCTAATGATACTCATTTCCTACATCATATAACCTGATGTTCTACTTTTAGATAGTTACTGCACAAATTCAGCTATCCAATTATAAAAGATTAGGAATCGCCTTAAATATAAATACTTAACGTTTTTCACTGAGAACTGACTGTTTTCATGAAGTCTTTGGTTAAATTTTTAATATATGTTAGTTAATTATACATAAAAGCGGCCAAAAGGTAACGGAACTACACAAAAAATAAAAACAATTATAGAAAAAAAAACCAATTTAGGCAACCAAATGGTTCACACACTCGCACGTTTTTTGATATCATTTTGTCGTCATTCGCGTGCAATCAGTCACTTGACTACAAGCAGTTAGTATATATATTGTGAGGTTTGTTTTTTCATGTAGATAATCATCTTTTCATCAATCAAGCGTCGGTGGCGTAGTGGATAAGGCGTGGACTTTCAATCTGTGGGTTCCGGGTTCGAATCAGCCGTGTACAGAGTTGGTTTTCAATTCAAGTACATTATCCGCACTGGGCCCGCGTGGTGGACTATGTCCCATACAGTCTCTGTAGGAGAGTTGGTCTGAGCCCCTGCACTGGGGACGTGTATAGGCTGTTGATGGTGAATCAATCTTTTTTAATTTAACGGGATCCCGCTCTATCAAAGTTTCTGTTGCCATAATCTTTTAAAATAGAATAGCTGTCTTTGATAGGTAATTACCCAAAAACAGTACTTCGGATGTAATGTCGCGAAATGAGTATCATTAACATACAACTTCACAGTGATTCACAATTTTCATTTTTACACACTTTTTATTACTCTTGTTCAAAGCGCCATCTATGGACCAGTAGCTGCGTAACAGCTATTGTAGCTAACAATTATTATTATTATTATTTATTATTATTTGGTTGATACACTAGCAGCTCTTCGAGCTGATGCGTGTATATCACTGCACTTGTTTTAATGTTTGTAAATGTTTGTCTAGTCTGTTTTTGAAACAATTCACTGAAGTAGCACTTATAACACTTTCAGGCAGAGCAGCAGAGACAATAAAGATGTTATATTCATTTCGCGACACTATAATTTCAACTCCTATTTTTAGGCAATTACTTATCAAAGGGAGGCCTATGTCCAGCAGTGGACGTTTCCCTGCTGCTGCTGCTGACTTATCAAAGGCAGCTATTCTATTTTAAAAGATTATGGCAACAGAAATTTAGTATGGAAGCAAACGAAACAAACATTTCTGAATTGAATTTACGTCTCTGGTCTCATCCTGCGGTGATGCACTACATCCTAGATACATGTTCAACTCACTTGTTGTGTTCGGGCCGCAGCACGTGAGTGTAACCGAAGTGCGGGAAGTGCAGTATGGCCTGGGTCTCAGGGTTCTGTGCCAGTAGCGCTGCGTAGTACGTGTCAGTCATGCGAACCTGAAGATAAAGATAAGTATTTTGGTTGGTGGTAGGGCATTTGATAAGTCCGCCTGGCTAGCTACCACCATGTTACAAATGTTAAAAGCACTGTTGTGTTCCGGTGTGAAAAGTAGCAGTGCCAGCGCCTCATTAGGTTGAGGATTCTGGGTGCATACACTTACCATCCAACAACCTTCTCGTCACTTACCATCAGGTAAGATTCGTAATATAAACAACTTAATATCCCCGCCTGGCTGACACAACTTTATATAAGTCTGTCAACAAGTAGCAGTATCAATAGCACTGTTTTGTTCCAAAAAATAAGCACTTCATTAATTTGTGTTGTGCAAAGACCATCAAAGATCTGAGGAGGCAAATAATAACAATCTGTACTGTTTTCTTCTGACTGTTTAGAGCCGTCTGCGATATTGTGATGGCACACATACAAGAATTGCTCCTTTCATAGTATAGGTTAAAATCAATACTGACAATGAAATATGCTTTGCACTGCGACTGGTCATAACTATGCATCCTTTATGACATAACAGAGAATCAGCATGACTAGATTTTGTTGTATAGGTATAGTTGAAAGGTCGGAAACATACATAGGCTACTTTTATCCTGATCAAACTAGTACCATAGGAGTAGTCACCATACGAGAATTTCGGAAGTCCATGAGGTTGAAGTAAAAAGTAAATACTAGTGTAAACATACGCATAGTAAATAAACGCACATAAAAAATCTGTAACAAGAAAGAAGAATGCCATTGTACACTAATTGTGAATTTAGGATAAAACAAACCTGGTGGCATATACTGGGCACTTTATCTGCACATCGTTGGTGAAACTTGAAGTTGCACTGCGAGCAGTAGAAGCCATTGAACAACAGCCTCCTACAGCACTCGCAGAACGCAAGTGTAAAAAATGTCTTGCGCGTGAACTGATGTGATATATGAGACATAATGGGCAGCTTGTCTAGTGTCCGCACAGTTACCTGAAACATGGGAAGTCATCATCAGTAACAAACTGGTAAATATTAATAAGGCCATAACTATAACAATCAATACTTTAAAATATGGAAAAGAAATTATTAGTAACAATTACTATGTGTAAGCCATGGTAGCTGAGTTAGGAAGAACCTCAGTCCCTAAACAATAGAGGTCTGGATTTGATCCAAACCAATGAGTTCCAATTTGTTATTTATGTATGAATGTTAAAAATAATTATCATTTGACTTGACTGACTTCAATTGACTTGAGGAAAATGTTTTCCTCATGAGTAACCCTGCACACTCCTGAGAAGAAATTTGTGACTACATGTATACATTTATGTGACCAAAGTAAAGCAGTAGATTAAATAGTATTTAAAAAAACATCAAGTCTCATTTCAAATATTGGTGATATAATTTTTGAAATCACCATCATTGGTTCAAGATTTCCTACATACAAACTCAGAAACTTTAATTATTAAAAATATATGTATATGTCAGCCGTAACCCAATCCAAGTATCAAGAAAGCATCATTTCAAGTTTAACTTTATACTCAAGTATACCAATTTTGATAACTGCTCTGATCAGCTGCTCACTAAAACTTTAAAAAAAATACAGAGAAGCATACAACCATCCATTGATGATCAAGTAATTAATGCGCAGAGAAACAGAGCACTCTTCAGATATACGAAACACAAAAACAATACAGTTTTTGCAGTTTTTGCACCAAACAACAACTTTTCAATAAAATTAAAATAATGTTGCCTTAGCCGTATGATGATAGAATTATAAAACAAATAGAACAGTTGTGGACTGACCTCCTCCGCATCTATTTGCGTGATATCGACGTCCCAAGGAATCACTAGATTGTTCCCTGTCCTGACCACTTCACACATCTCGCAAGTCAAGTTTCGCAGTTTGAGGGCCTTCGAGAGGGCGTGCCGCAACGTGACGCCCTCTTTGACCTGGACGCTGGTACGCTGCTGGTTCGGTAAGTGAGCCCGAAGAAACACTTTCGGTTGCCGCGTAAGCGTATCATACTTTTTAGAGTCATCCTGCAAAGAACACTCTTCACTCCTATCCGGAGATTCAGATTGTAACAACTCGCGCAGAGTCCGTTCCCTAAGCTCTAAATTGTGCAACTTCGACGTTAACTCCTGATATTCGGACAAATAAAGCGACGGAGGATGCTGAAAACCAGCGAATTTCGCATTCAGAGCGTCAATGTTTTCACGGGTCACGTTTATAATACTTTGAATGTTCCTAATTTCATATGTGGGATCCGCTACGTCGTCACTATCGGTGGATGTCGACATATTATCACTATTAAAAGATAATGCAGGTATATTTCCATTAATTTTTCTTGAACAATTTTCTTTCTCTCTAGTAACTGCCATTTCTTTTCTCCTATTATTTTTTTAATTTTTATCTGAAACTCGCGCAGACAAGTTAATAATTGCTAGTGTACAAAAATCTTTTCTAATTGATTTTTTTAAATTGTGCATATAAGTGTATCCGAATTTATTTTCGTTCGTAAATCAGCTTCCATTCGTTCATTATAAAAAGGAAAATATTATGAAAACATCAATAGATACAGAACGAAATTGAAAATGTCAAAAAGTCTTGATTTTACTTGAGGGGTCTAAAAGCAAAGACGCCATTGTCCATGAATCTTATCCAACTCATTTTAAAGAAACTTTAGCAAAGTAACATTTTGTTATATTTTTTATGACAATGATTATTTTTAATGCTTTGGGAGATATTTTAAAATGAAATCAATATGCATTTTATTCCAAATCATTTTAACCAATCGATAAAATCAATAAAACAAAATGACAGTGGTGACTTTGCATCTCTCTTTGGACAGTGGTGAATTTGCGTCTAACTGACATTGGACAGTGGTGAGTATGCGTCCAAGGGAAGGGAAGGACAGTAGCACATTTGCTTCTAAGTGTATTTAGTACCGTCAAAAAAACAAGGTAGATTTAATTTTCGTATTTTATCACTTTATTTTTAATAAACAAATTAGGTTTAATTAGACTCTTAAGTCTGAATCAGGCACTGCAATTTCGCAGACTTCTTCATCGTCAGTTTCAATTGTGTCGTTGTTTGTTTCGGCCCGTAGCATAACTTGTTGGTAGAACTCTAAATCTTCACTTAGTCTTGACTTCCAATCCTCGCCAAAGTGTTTGTTTAGTAGAGAGTCGACATCTTTTATTTTGTCTTTCTTCACTACCAATTTGTATTTTTCAATCGAATTTGGGCTAAGGTCCATAAACGTTTTCCCTCTTTTTAAAATTGATTTGTAACATCCGACATCAGCAGAGTAATTAGGCTCTCCTCTCACATACACATTATTGCTTCTGTTTCGCCTTAAGAAAAATCTCTTGCACTGGTTAAATTGGAAGTGCCAGTTTCCTGGTGGACGTATTATATTTCCGAGAGCAGTTTTCCAATCTTTTACATTGTCCAATAACACAACAGACCCATATTTTTTGAAAACCTCTCTGTATTCTTCAGGTTTTAAAATGGTTTCCATGCGTTTTATTTCCTTCTCAATAAGCCCAAAAACCCTGTCAGGTGGAATAAATGAGTGACCGGGAATGGGAAAAACAAGTTCAACTGTCTTAATATGGCACGGTGCTCTAGTCAACCAATTACTGCACATACCGATCATTATGCTGTTTTTATTCTGGGCGCCGCATCCATCTGCCACCAGTCGAACAGTTTTGATGTTTTCATCGTACACTGTATTTAAAAGTATGCTATAGACGGCCGACGCTATTTCATTTGCACCTTTACGGTGTTCGTCTTCAGTCCAGGTAAACAGCGTTACGTTGTCCTTGTTTAAAGTATTTTCTGGCACCGACTTTACGACTCCAAAATTATAAATGTATAATTGGCGACTGTAATATGCTGCCTGGTCAGAAATTTTCGGCAAAACTTGATTTTTTTGACAATCGAAAGAAAACACAATTAAATCGTCCCTTTTTTCTTTTAAAAGTCGATAAAATGCTTGGGCCTTTAGCATGTGTACTCTTTTCTCTATCATTAATCTTGATTTTACTTCTACATCTGTTGTTCTTTTTATACGTTCAGTTAGCTCATTGCACTTGGAACAAGTATCTGTACGTGGGCTTCCGAAACCTAAATTGTAGCATCTGTTGAAAATAGATCTAAAGTAACATTCACGTACTTGGACTTCGTTGCTTTGATTATACATTTTCCACATTTTACGAATATTTAAAGTAGATGGCAAATATTTTCTCGAAACAGTAGATCTGCAATAGTGAGACTCTAGGCACTGAAATGATTCTATAAATTTCTTAACTTCTCTTAATTTTTGTATATTTTTGGCCGATGAATGATCTCCACCTCTTCTTTCTTGAACTACGCATCCTGTGCTGACAAACGTTCGAGATACTTTTCTTACCCTGTGTTCAGTAATCCCCAAAATATTTATGAAAGATTTTTGGCAAATTCTTATTAACTTCACTGAATCTCTCTTTCGAACAAATAATTGTGTTATGTTTTGTGTTGCTTGGCGCTGACCAACTCTCGGCCGGCGTCTTTTCACCCTTGCCACTTTGCAGTGCTTCAATATAAACGCGTCTTGGTACTTTTTATTTTTTGATTTATAAAATTGTTGGTGAAAGCTTTGAATGTCGAGCAAAGTCAGTTTGCGGCATTTAAACTGTTTATTTTCAGGACCATGATTACATTGTGGAACACCTGGTGGCCGATTTGCAGAGTACCTGAAAAAAGAAATATGAAAAGTCTGAAATAGCCTTCATTTATAGTCAAAAGTCATCATTATGTATCACCACTAGAACCGTTCCATAAAATATCTACACGGAGAAAATAGAAAGACAGGCAGAACACAAATTTTATATTGGTTCCGTTTTTTCACTGATTAGCACCGTATTTCTAGAAATAAGTCGGTTGAGAGGTTGGGTCAGTTAGATTCTGATAATCCGATCAAAAAAATATTATCGCGGGCTCAACAAAAAAATCTTGCAATAATCTGACAAAATCCCAAAATATATTAATCACTTACGTGCTGATGGTACAAACGCATGTTATTGTAACCTAAAAATGCTTACCTTGCAACCTTTGCTATAGCCCTTTTCCACTTCTCAGGGTCTCTTTTTCTTTTACGAGCGCGTTCTGGAGTAACTTCCACTACGTTTTCTTCCATTATTTTTATAGTTTCACACTAGAAATCTATTTAAAAACACGAAAATAGTGGCACACTAATAGTAGGAAATGCAATAGAAATGCCAACTGCGGCCATCTTGAACATGCTGGTTTTAACGGTCTGTGATTGGATAAAATGGACAATGGCGCGTCTGCACCTGGTTTGTTTGGGACAGTGGTATTTTTGCTTCTCACCTCAGTTTTTAAACACGATTTTCTATGGGACAATGGGAACATTGCATTCAAATGTTTTTGTGTAGTAAATTAGTTTTAACGAGCTCTACTAGATGGCATTCATAGTTAAGTTTTTGTTAAAAATGGACAGTGGCGTCTTTGCTTTTAGACCCCTCACTTTTTGTTTGATGTAAAAAATAAATACATGTTTTCATCATTATTTCTCAATTAAATGCATAGTATTTCGTTCGTGACATATTAATGTCCTTTAGAGGTATGTAGTCTCATTTGCCAATACTATTTATCATACCATTCTACGTAAAATAACTGTTTTTTATACTTACCATACTTTCAAATACGTTTCTAATGTTTTAAATATCCTGTAGAATGGAAGGTTCAGCCCGTCGCGTCTGCTACGAGCAGATGAAGTCGATAGTGGACTTCATGGGCCAACACACGGAGTTCGCCATGGGTGTTCTACGAACCACGGAAGCGCGACACAAGTCGAAGCAGCTTTGGGAGGAACTTGCCAAGATCGTAAACAATATTCGAGGAGGCACAACGAAAACCCCTGACATGTGGAGCAGGGTAAATTTGTAAAATCAAGACTTTTCACAGAACACTCCAGTTTTTTACATTCACCCCTGATTTTATCTATGAAGATTCATGTGTTATTAAAAAATTAATAAAAGTAGGAAACAGTACACTAAGCTAACAGAAAGCAACAAATAACTAGTTGTTAGATGAAGATATAACCTTTTTCTAATTTAAGTTATGAAAAGAATCTTTTATTCTTCTCCTAGGTCATCTAATGTGCTATTCATTAAAACACAGTGTTTTATAAAACAATCTTTAATGTTTAATATGTTTTCATTTATTTCAGTACTGGAGTGATTTCAAAAATAAATTGAAAAAGAAAGTGAAAGTACTGAACAGAGCTAAGAGAGTTGGGTCTAGTGAGAAGGGCACCAAGCCCCTCACCAAGTTGGAGAAGAGAGTAATTGTCATCTTGGGACCAAAGTTTGCTAAGACAAGGAGACGAAATTCAAATGGGAACTCTTATTCAGTATGTATGCCTTTTTTTTTTAATTAGAAGACAGACAATCACTATTAGTAGCATAAAAATTATAGTGCTATTTATTACCTGCTATAATGGCATTCCTTATGATCTCACCTTTTGAATTGATCTCAGTCACTGAGTGTAAAAGATCTAAGGCAAAATTTGACCATGTAGTCACAGGCAAGACACTTCAAACAAATGTTGTGATATCAGCACAAATCGAGTGGATGACATTTATATGCACGCTCATGTGCCCATGATTATTTTCATATTCCATAGTACTTATCAATATCTGGGTCATTTTCTTGTTGGGAAGGTGTGCTATAGTCGATCGGTGGGAGGAGAACGTCCGTTCTGTATGTAGTACTATATTAATTCTGTGCCATAGTGACTGCAAAAGATTTGATAAAGATCTTTTTTATATTTATAGTCATTTGATTGATATAGTCATGATTTCAGAAACATCTGCCTGCTGAAGTGAAAGTGGAGGAATATCAAGATAACAGTGACTTCTGTGAGGAGCCTAGTGAAGTCAACGATGGACTCTCAGGTACTGTTGGCAATGTACACTAAGCAGCCATAGGCTGGGAAGAAATACGACAAGCACAGGTTAGCTAGTAGTGAAGTATGTAGTAGTATAATATATGAAATATGTTGTACAAATGAAACAGGAAAAAGCACTACAGACTAATGTCACTTTAACGAATACAAATACTTATTCCACTATTTGGCACCTGTAGTACCTAATTTTACTACAGCTCACTTGACCTATCCCTTCAAATTCAAAATCTTTATTGTGACACACAGGTTATACATGGTGTACAAATTAAAAATAGTGCTCAGTGGTGCCAGATGGTAGGCATACAATAGGTACATAATATTGTCCCCCCTGTACTGTAAAACGATACTCCCATTGCTTTAGCTGCAATCATTCATGGAGCATGTTAACGAAGTCAGAAAGAAAATTCACTTTACCATTCACTCTCTCAAGTGCTTTCAAGGGTTCATACCCTCTGAAAACCTAGATTTCTCTAGCACAAACATTATTGCACCCTATTCTTGACTATGCTGATTCTTTATACTTGGATGGATACCACTAAAGAGCTGTTAAACAAACTTGAGTGACTTCAGAATCTCTGCTTACCCTTCTATGGATTATGAAAATAAGACCATGTGTCAGCTCAAGTGGCTTCTTATCCACCTTCATATAAATTCTCATATCCTTTCCCTTCTGTACAAAATCCTAAATATTAAATTTAGTAATTATTCTAGTTACCTAAATGAGCTATTTATAAACTCACATCCCATGGACCAGTCCTGTCAAGCCCGCATTAGGACAATCCTATCCATGCCTTCCTAACACTCCTCAAACCAACCTCAAACTATCTCATGCAATTGATTACTTTGATCCCCTGTTTAACGTTTAAGATGTTATTACATAAATGTCTTATCTAACCAATTATTTCCTTTTTCAGATGGTGCAAGGGATGAGGAAAGTGAAGAGTCAAGCCCTGAAGAGAATGGACTGGATGAAGAACTGATTAGTGAACCAGCCTTACAAAGTAGGTCGCGTTTGAAAATATAATGACATTGCTTGCATCAGTTTTTCTAATTTAGAAAAAATAGCTACAGTTTCCAGACACTAATTAACATGCGGTACTTGTATGTGAAGTACGAAAGATTTTATTATTTAAAGTGACTGTTTTTGAACTGTTTGTTTTGTTCATTTCATGAAAAACATGTTTTTTCCAACACAACTCTGCTCAAAAGCCTCAAGCTAGTGAGGGGATCTGCTATGTTTCAAACAGGAACACAGCTGTGTTTTTAACACTGCTGTTTGCCAGCAAACTTAGGTAGCTAGCCAGGCGGACATAGAGTGAAAAACATGCAATGCTCTACTAACAACCAAACAAGTACCGAGGGGTACCCCCACTGGGAATTGAACCCAAAACCTTCGGATTGTAATTCCAAGCTTGTAGCCTATAGGCCACGGCTCACATTGCATCGAAGGGCTTCACCAGGTCAACTAGTCAGGAGCCGGATTAGTCCACTGCTTAACAAGATCCTCCTTCATAGATCGCCATGAACAGTGGACATCCCATGAAGGGATTTGCCATGATTACCATGTTCAGCAGCAGATTAGTGATCGCAGTGTAATGTTGGTGAAACAAATATTAAAAATAATGTACAATGTATTAATTCCAGATATCTACCCCAAATGGCTGATAGATGTGGAAAAGAAACGGGCGGACGCCGAACTGATCCGCGCACGGGCGGAAGAGCAGCGCGCTTCGGTCGCCGTGAAGAGTGCCGAAGCAGCGCTTCTCCAGGCCGAAGCATTGAAGAAGCTGTCCGAAGCAGCCAGCATACAGGCCGACGGTATAATGAGGATAGCCCTAGTATTAGAGAGTCGGGGACACAATACACACTTGATGCCCATTTGAATCGACTGCTAGAAGGAACACTAGTGAAATATTTTTGTAACAAATCAATGAATCAACCTATTTGGGATGGTGGAAAGTCAAGATTCAACTTTATTTAAGACGATGAAATAGACATGACAATTCACAATTCTAAAACTATGTACCTGGTACATAAATATTTATTTTCATAAACTAGTAGCTGATGGCATTGAGTTTATCTGGAAGGAATTTCAAGAACTGTTACAGCTGTATGTATAATTGTAAATTGTATGTTCATATATAGTTTTTCAGTCATATCTTGATAAGGGTTAGAATTTCAAAAAACTTTGTTTGGTCAACATTCTATAAAAAAAAAACTTACTCATATGATTTAACTATTTGTTTCTTGACATTTTTAGATCATCAAATTCTAATAAATTGTTTCTATGGTTGCTGCATACAAAAGCCAATGGTGGAGATTTTTAGAATCAAACAAACATTTAATTATGTTTTGGTAATAAATCATTGTCTTTCTTTCTTAGCCTAAAATCAGACTAATAAAAAAGGTTCAGAGAAATAAAATAATTTTATTTATTTAAAGACCAAAGAAGCTAATTTATAAATATTTATTAAAGTAAGTAATATTTGTAAGTGTAAGAAATAGGGATGCAATGATTCGGCCATTATGGTAATCATACCATAAGGATTCTAATCGTTTTTTATTACGATAACAGATACATTACGTTATTTTTTAAAAGGTATCAGATAAAAGTGTTTGCATTCATAATAATCTATATTTAGAGAGATAAATGAAAGAAATAAAAAGCTGCCAAGAGTGCATGTCGGGCCACGCGCAGTGTAGGGTTCCATAGTTGCCCGGAACAATAAGTCCATGGTTTAACGATAATAAAGAAAGTTTAGTGTGTGGCCCACACAGGACGATGTAAACTAGTCTTGAATGGAATTTGTATGAAATTTTCATTTTGACCTCTCAAAGTATAATATGGTCGACTATTACTTGTTAACCGGTCAAGCCAACTTAGTCTTTTTAAGTTTTCTTTTTAAGTTAAGTATACATACTGCTACTGTGATTTTTTTCAGTTTTTTTAAAATCAACAGTTTAGCAGATAGAAGGTAGATCGTAAATATTACAATTATGGATGCAAAACGATACACCGCTTCATAATCATTGCATCCCTAGTAAGGAACAAAGTGTTTGTGTAAGTTATGTATTTTAGATTAAAAATGGAATTTAACTATAGTAAATACTATAGTAAAAATAAAAATATGTTGTTTTAATAATAGCATTTATTCATTGTATCATCATCAAATCATTCATTCTGCCCAATCTAATTTAAAATTCTAAAGCATGTCAAAATCATCTCTCTGAAACAAACAAACAAAAAAATCCGATTAGGGTATGGAAATTATTATTTTGAGACCAACAAAAGTTTATCATAAGATACACAACAATTATTTTCTTTTTAAACAACTATAACAATTTATTGGTGGTAGTAAGGTTAAATGTTGCCATTTATATATTCCAAACAAAATACACTGAACAAATATATCCAGCCAACTTGACAACTGAGTAATATACATACCATTTCATTATACTCCATGACATGTTTCCTAATAGCAGAGCCATCAACCCACGTGACGAAATCCTCCAAAGCTCGTGTGACAAGAAAAGCAGGATCCTTCACCACTTCTGGACCCACTCGTACGTGGCCCTGCTCTATGAACTTTGTTGCTTCTTTCATGTTCTCAGACATTTTACCTGAAAGTTACTATTTACACTTAAAATAAATACTAATTGTAAATAAAATACAATTTTTAAAACAACATTTCCAATAAAGGAGATCTAATTATTATTAGAAAACAGGCAAACACACAATTTATACTATTGATAATTATTTTTTTTAAACATATAATAACCAATCTGAAAAAGTTAAGTACTAGAAATAAATCATATACTTCAAAGGCATTTTCTAATTAATCTGCTGCTGAATAAAAATGCCTGTTACATATTTGAGATTGTGACCATAAAATGCACTAAAAACATTGTTAAGGCCATTAATATTTGACAGGTAAGAGTCATAAATAATCAAATTTTATTAACATACTAATGAAGTTTGTAATATATTACTCACTTCTAACCATTACAACAGGTAATCTTCTGCGGCAGAACGAACTGGCAGATACATTTATAGCCAGTGCAAGGTCCCATCGGGTTGGGATCAGACCCATTTGATATAATTTTTCCAATAACTGTGCGCTGACTTCAGTCCGAAATTCTGCATTGGCATCCAGATCCTTTATCTTATTCGCTAGTTCTCTGATCTCTCTTGATAGCTTATTGTACCTAGAAAATAAATATTTGTAATATCAATATAGGATAAACCAAAAAGCTAATCTTATACGATGAAATAATATGCTTACTTAGTATAATCTTCTCGCTTCTGAATGTGATACTTTTTCATTACTTTAACCTCATTTAGGTTGTTGTCAACTTTCCAGGATATAAAATCTACCTTTTTTAGCAATTTCTGCTCGTGAAATTTTAATTTTCGCACCATTTTATTTTAAATTTTATTTTTAACTAAAAACGTAAACACGTGCACTTATTTATTACTTGATCTGTCACTGTCATCCGTAGAAAGAAGCTGTCACATGTCGTCAGCACTAAGAGGAATGTCAATGTCACTCTTTTGTTTCCATATTGGAATGCATGAAAGAAGCCACTCATAGATATTAAATAATCATAGATCATCATCACGTCCATTCACTGTTTAACAAAGCTACCGTTCGAATATTAAATACAACCAGAATTTAAATGAATCAATGTACTTAATTAACCTTTAATATTGTTTCATTATGATTAATATGCAGCTGGTTTATTCGTCTTTTCGGGATTAAATTCATGTTTGGTTTGCGAACTATGGTTTTAGATAGTGAATACCACCGGATACTATCTAATGCAAAATAGTTTGAATTATACTGTTATAGGAATCCAAAATGTATAGACTCGTCGAGTTGCGGTAATTTCTCATATGTAGGTTCTTTGTGATCAATTATTTCAACATGATTTATTTCATCCACTTGCTTTACTGAAGAATCGATTGCTGAAGTTTGCACAGATATGCTTTGATTTATTGGAGACATAAGCCATGCTGTTGAAGCTGACGTTGATGTTGGGATGAATCGGGATCGAGTGCTGATTTCTAGATCCTGGCAGTTGCCCAAGTTGCAGTGACAGCTGTTAAAATAGGAATACATTAGTAAATTATTCTCAAACTATATAAAACTTGATGGTCATCTTATTGATATTTGTTATAAACATAGCATCCTTGTTGAATGAAAACATTGTTATAATCCTTGTAAAATTCTTTGTTTTGATTTGAGTAACAAGCGCAAGTTTAAAGTTACGAGTCCACCGGAATCGTAATGCCGCCAAAAATATATACAAGTAATTTGTGGAAACACTGTACATTTATCAGTTCGGATACAATTTTATCCTGTTGGTTATTGAACTATTATTTATAACAAATATTTTCGTGGGTATGTACAAAAAACAACAATAAAATAAAAAATAAATTTATTAAAAATTAACGTAGTATTTGGTATAATTACAATAACCGTATATAATTTGGCTCGGAATATTTTCTAATTACAACTAATATAAAACCATAGTAATCTATATCTATACACTACATTACACAAAATACTATGTGTTTCTCACATACAAATTATGATGCTATTTACTAGTGACGGACATATATACTAATAAGTAATTTATCGTATTTTTTTAATACGACTGTGTGTTATATTATTTTGGCGTCATAATTTTCTAAATATATACGTATAGAGTCCGCCCTGTAAGAATTGGAGAAACTGCATAATATACTAACTAGAACATAATCAATACTCATCCTCATCATCATTTTAGTATTAGTTATATTTTTCCGCAAATGTATTTAAAAAAAGTTGTTCAAAACTCGTGCGAAAATGTAGATTCAATCACGTTCCGACTTGTAATTGTCAAAACTCGGTTGAATTTATAGAAATTTCGCACTAGCATCGAAATGTACTATCTGATTCTGATACAAATACTCTAAAAACTACCGCATAGCAATAACGATACGCTAGACTTCATCACCGATTTGAATAAGTAATAGGTAACTTTACCAGCAGTTGTTTTAGGAACTAAAAGTCACAACACACAAACCTAACATTTTTAAATACAGGAGCGCCATACTTCCCTGACGAAGCAAACCGTTCCTACATACGTCATCAATAACGAATTGCGTTCTTTTTAGTTCCTAAAATATATGTCGGAAAATATTACATTATCAGTGGCGTAGCTACCGTAGAGCTAGACGGGGCAGTCCCCAGAGCCCCGCATATTTGAAAAAGTTTTGTAATATCCACGTTGAACCCAAAATTTTTACCTTCATCCACTTAGATGCCTTGGACGGTTCCATTGATGTATCCAAGATAACCTTTTCCATCGTTAAATGGTTAAAATCAATTATTTCAAATATAATTTGAGGGTTGACGTGGAATCCTTTA
Source organism: Carcina quercana (assembly GCA_910589575.2). Classification (NCBI taxonomy): domain Eukaryota; kingdom Metazoa; phylum Arthropoda; class Insecta; order Lepidoptera; family Depressariidae; genus Carcina; species Carcina quercana. The sequence goes on along the minus strand of OU342429.1, from coordinate 16,210,558 downwards.
GACAGACGTAACGTAAATATTTATTATGGCATGTGATGAAGTAGTTCTGTTTTATAGGGCCCCAATTTAATTTTGCCCAAGGGCCCTCGGTTGCATAGCTACGCCACTGCATTGTATTGTCCGTTTCAATCAAATCAAATACATTTATCAATGGCAGCTTCAAGATCAGCTGTTTCTCGACTGCAGCAGCCATTGTGAAACATATATATTATGGTTAGTGCTAGAGAGAGAGGGACCTACAGGGAGCTGGAGAGCGCCTTGTTGTGCAACGTCCGGAATTTATGATTATCGTTGAGGTAGCTGGTGATGAACTCCGGTGGATAGCGCGCCAGGAACAGCTCCATGCTCATGAACCTGCGCACACGACACCACCAACATTTCATCATCATCTAAATTCTTCCACAGTTAATTACAGTCGATACACTTTTTTACGGTTCTTTTCATTTCATCTGCTCAATCTCAATAGTTTAAAAATCGGTCAAGTGCGAGTCGGACTCGCGCACCGAGGGTTACTTACATAAATAATCAAGATACCGAAAATAATAAATATACGGTAATATGCACCCAATAATGCTCGACCAAAAATGAAATTATGATAGAAAAACCAACTTTACTTTGCAGCTAAATTACACACGATGTATGGCTTTCAACTACAAAGTTAAGTTTGTAAACATAAAAAGGTATTTTTGCTATGTTATAATTAAAAAATCCCGGTTTTCAGACATATTCCTATGGTTGTGCCGTAAGATATTGCTTCTTGCCAAACAGAATTCTAAGTTAACGGTAAGTACCCTATAGGTTTTGGTTCCCTTGCATGGAAATAGACTAAAATACAGCTATATTTTTTTATTGTGTTCACCTATAAGTTCGATATATTTTAGAGATCCAAGGGACGGCAGATTTGTGTATTCGATATTGATTTCAACTTGACATCTCCACGCGTTCCTGAGAAAAAGGGTTTAGACGGACAGACGGACGGAGAACAAAGTGATCCTATACGGGATCATTTTTTCCTTTTGAGGTACGGATCCCTCAAAATTAGTGTTAAATATTTCATGTTGGTAAGAAGCCCTGCGTGTGCGAGACTCACACTGTCACAAGTCTACGCAGACGGAGTCGCGGGCAAATTAGTAGTATGTATCGCGTGTGTAACAAGTTTACTTTGCGGCTGTGAGTCGTTTCCTCTCAGCGCTGGATCGGCACAGGTTCTTATGCGCGTGCGCAGCGAAGCTCGACGCCGTCTTCTCCACCAGGCTGACGGTCACGCGCTGCGCAGAATCGAACTCCAGCGGGCACTGAAACATCCCACGACAAATTTATATGTTATATGTATCACGAATCCCACGCCTTCCCTCGGCCCAGAACCAGGCAAGTAGCAGCAATTGGGCACGACAATCAATTGTAAAATAAAATAAGGGTACAAAAACATTTTCAGATGTTTTATTTTATAAGATCTATCTAAATTGTAGACAATTGTCAACGGATAGTGTTTATTGGAAAAATAAGTACTCACAGAGAATCGTATCCACTGCCAGACCTGGTTGCGAGATATCTCGGCGGTGGCGGAGTCCTCTACGCTGCCGAGGTAGAAGAAGTGGCCGATGCCGGCGAGCCAGTGGTACACGAACAGTATGGTGACGGCCACGTTGTGCATGAGGCCCTCGAAGGTCGCGCCGCCGCTAGGCACGCTCAGCAGGTCAGTAGCAGTGATGTTGGCTGTGGAGGGGCTGCTACGCGTACCGGGGTTCTTCTTCCACAGCTGAGGATCGCATGGCATATTTGGCATTGTTTTTTTATATACATGAACACAATAGATCATAATCAATAAAACAATTAAAATCTTTTATTAAACAACTAGCTTTTGCCCGCGACTTCATCCGCGTAGATTTCGGAAAGCATCCCATGGGAACTATATGATCGATCTGAATAAACAATAGTAGAATAGTAAAACATTTCGACGTGAAGTAAGTACAAACTAACTCGCTTTCGCACTAATAAAATGGATGTATGAATCCTTTCTTGCAAAATATTTTGGCTGTTCAAACACGCCATTCCTTTTCAGAATTTCTTAACGTGGAAATATATGTCAACAACCTACTTTGTTTCAAATTCAGGCCTAAATAAGGCTGTATTTGTGCTCCACGGTCGACATTAAACGCGTCGATTAGATGCATATTATAGTGCAACCGACCGTAAAAAGAAACATACCTCGTTGATGTGGGGCACCATGCGGGAGTCATACACCATGAACCCGTCAACTCCCGCCTCTATTTCCTTGAGTTTTGCCGCCAAAACTTTCTTTATAGTTCGCTTCGACCTGAAACAACACAAGCCACAGTTTCTCTATCCACCGATTTCCACCATATCTATAAATTGGCACCGATGTTACAACATGCCGTTATAAATTCAAGTTATCAATTCAACATGGCCGAATTCATACGCCATCTTGTAACTTGATGGTGACGTCACCTAAACATTCAACAATTTTTATTATCATAAAGACTGATAGAGTCTCACTGACTCCTTGTCGTCGTCTGTAGATCCTGGCCGCAGGACTGCGGCCGCCATGCCGCCAGTGGCGGGGGCTCCGCGCGCGTGGCACGTGCTCACAACCAGCCGCAAGTAGCTGTCCAGGAACTGACGATCCATGCTCACGTACTTGTTCCGGTCGGGCAGCAGGAACTCCTCGCGGTCACCTGCAACAAGACAGATGACAGAGCTTCACAATTTCAGGGCGAACGTATTTAAGTGAGTCTGTTCCTGAGGCAGGTAGAGAGAGCGGTACGGGAGGGTGTGTTTACTAAAGTTTGCGTCGTTTGACGTTGACGACGAAAAGAGGTCGCGCAAGTTCAACTAAACTTATTTAGCGAACTGACTGTTATAAATGTAATCCAGGTTACAAAAGTTACTTGAGTATGTCACCTTTAAAATAATTTTGTAGGCATTCCAAAGTTAAAGAAACATTTCCTAAGGAGCGTGGAACCTCGTGAAGTGACTTTTTTTAAATTTACACATTCCAAATTTGAAATAGGCACTACAAGCTGCCAGCATGTTCTTATTTTAAATTATATCTAATTCGTCTCAAAACTTATGATCACACGAGATACTTCTCATATTTCACTGTTACAAATATTTTAGTCAACGGGGGATACCGTCAGATTGACGACCTCAGAAGTTGCCGACATCTTTCAGGGAATACCTCCAGGAGAATGTACACAAGTATACAAGTGGGTATCTGCGAAGTCTTTATTGAATTATGTTTTTTGTATATTACAATTCAATTTGTTCGTATTCAAATAAAAAACGTCCTCGCGGACATTGTGTGACAGATATGCATTTGTGCGTAGTAAAAACTTGATAAAGGTTTCCTTAATTGTATCATTTTTTACTTACCGGTTGTTCAGTAATGGTTCAGTGGCTAAGAGACTGACTGTCGAAGATGGAGATGTAAGAGAATGTCCGTCAAACACGTTACTACAGCCTTTCAAAATTCAGGTATCCTTAACTTTATGGTACTATATTAGAATTAATTTTGTAGATAAGTCACATTATCCTGATCTAGTGTGATCTAGTTCCCGTGGGATACTTTGCGAAGTCGACGCAGACGAAGGCGCGAGCAAAAGCTAGTTGTTACATAAGTAAAATATTCTGTTAGTCGTAGGTGGGGCGATTCTATTTTGAAGAGGAGCCCACACGGACGTTTTAAACAAGCCAATTTAATAATATAAACTTACCAAATTTATTAATAATAGATGCGCAATAATCCCAAATGCCGCAGTTCAATCCCAGGGAGTGTGATCTGAGCGCATACAATATCTCCTCCAGTTCGAAAGTGGAGACGATATTCTCTATCAAAACACACGCCTTTATAGTTCCCTGTGGCAGGCCCAACTCCGCCTGACTCCACACGAATATCTCGTTCCACAGACCTGCCTCGGATGCTCCCTCCAGCTTGGAGAGGTAGAAGTAGGGACCGGAGTTAGCCAGGTATAAAGGCATCGCATTGTGATACATTAGGATTGCGAAGTCCACGAGTGGCCCGATCGTTTCTTTGCCGTCGATCTGGAAATACATTACGTATTAAACTCTACACCTAGCGAAATAGCAAGTGCACAGGACCGGACTGGAACTTCAAATCAGCCTGGGCATTATAGACAGAATCAGCCCTTTCCGCTTTCAATCTCCATAATAAAACTGAGAATAGATATGGAAATTAATGGAGAAATCAACATGAATATCTATAGTTCTTGCATACACTTTGTAATGTACTATTTGGTGATGAGATACAAAGGCAAGCCACTTTTCGGCTGTGTGTTGTTTTTGCGACGACGACGTTCTACTAGTTCAGAGCATCCAACTAGTACGAGTAGGTATATATAGCAGAGCTAGCGCAAAGGTGACAAAGGTATTCTATCTATACATGATCGAACAAAGGTTTCAGTGATTCACCTGTCCGGGCCAACCATGACACGGCGACCGACCACCCTGCCGGCCTACCGGCCCGTTGGGCTTTTGCCCGATCTGCCCTGGGGCCAGTCCGGGCCTGAGTGTGTGAGTACCTATCGGTACTCAGTTTGGGTGCCCCTCTCCACTAGTCAGAAGTCATAGCTGTTTATTTGATTTTCCAGTGGACTTTTAAATTCAGGAAGAGTTTTGTACAAAGCATATGGCGCCGCTATCATACCAGGATATTATGCTCGATCATATTCCAAGCCCTCGGTCTAAGCATGAGGACTGGACAGGTGTTGATGCTGGCAGGGGCGCCGGGCAACTCCCCTCCCACAGCCAGGATCACGTTCTGGTACGCCAGGAGCTGGTTCCTCCACGTGGGACAGTGCCCATCATCCAGGTCTACCTGTATGCCCTGGACATCAGCATTCAGCGAGGACACAAGGTGAGACATGTTGGAAGGGGACACATCGCCAAGGTCCAGTTGCCGGTTCCTGTTACAGTTAATTTATTTAGACCTACATTTCCGAGACCATAGATTTCAAAAATCAGAAAGTTTCATAATACTGAAGTATAATGGGTTTGTGAATATTTTTTGGAAGTTGGGGACCACATTTTTAAATGAAACATAAAAAAATTGAAAAAAAATTTATAGTAGGACTTGAAAAACACAATGAAAGTTAATTTATATGGACATGTATGTTTAATATATTATTTTGAGATATATATTTTAGTGTCTAGAGTTTAGACTGCAGAAATAACTTTGGTTTTGTATAGAGACTAACTCATTTTTGCTTTCGATAAAATGAAAATGCAAAAAGGATGTGAGCAGGAAGACAAATTTATATTTAAAGTGCATCATATTGGTTGTAAATTTCAAAAAATCATGACGATTCTATGTCCCGTCTGAGCGCCCCCTTTTGTGCACCCCAACTGGTTTCATATTGTACCTACTGTATTTATGCCGAATAAACTATTTCTAATCTATATGTCATCACTGTCAACAATACTTAGCAGTACTTACAGTAACCTCGAAGGTAAAGGCGCAATTTTCCAATTTTGGTCTTTCCTCTCTGGAGATGTTCTAAAATCTAAACACCTTTCTCCCGTAGACAACTCCACCGCCCTACGTTGTCGGTCTTTGTACAATTTTTCTACTTTAGAATCGAAATGCCTATGTAACTTAACAAGAAACTGCACAGCCCCTGGAGAAAATATTGTTTTTTGAACTTCTTCTAACTTTGGCGGAGGAGATTGTGTCAAAATAACGTGTGCCATTTTATAGTTTGTATTGAATAAACTGTTTGTGAGAAACTGTGTGATAATCTAAACAGAAATGGTTTTTATATAACAACAACTGGATGGCAAAAACAGAAAGTAAAATGCGGAAACTGTTTTGAAGTTTGGACTGTTGGACTTTTTGTTATCAGTGATTATTTGACATTTGTTATCACATAGTTCGAGGAAGGTCAATAACCTTAGTATAGAACCAATAGACAAAACCTTCCGACCTTGCATTGTATAGGCACCGTATTATCTATCAAGGTCGCAGTTGGGTCGCAGTAAATGGTTGGTGGTGGTTGGGCCCGGTGCACCACCCCCCATGTCTCAAATCACTGAGCAAGTAATCACTTGTCTCAAATAACAATAATTAAAAAAAACCCGTATAGTATATTAGTCTTTGGTGACCAGCGTACTATAATGGTAATTAAATGCTCCTAGCTATAATGACAGAAACACACGTGTCGTGTCGTGGCGCGCCAGAAGCAGATCATACAATTAGTATAGTTCTCGGGTATAGTTAGAGACATATTTGTGTGTCGTGAATCTAATGTCTTTCTCTCTCTCTCTCTCTCCATACTAAATGTATGAAACCGATGCTTCTGACGCGCCACGCCACGATAGTGTATTTCGCGCGTAAAATATATAGTCTTTAATGTCATAGATACAATAATTTTAATCGGGACATTTTTATACCTTAAAAGGGCATTTTAAAACTCATAAAAAATATTGAATGATGCGAGTTTCTTAATATTGGCCGTATTTATACGTATCGTATTCTTATTTTTTTAATCGATGTTAACGATAAGAAATTGTGCAGACGAAATGGCGCCATTCACTCAATTTTGACACATGATTTGGAAAAGAGAATGAATACTTATCTCATTCTATCTTAAATATGTGGATTCAATAATGTTAGAAAAACATAGTCTTTGGGTCCTGTGTAAAACGTAGTGATTAGTTGCCAGTGGTCCGTGCATAGAGCGTTATACTTTATATTATATCCTCTTTCTTTGCAAAGAGACAGTAAAACGTAGTTCTTATATCCTCTTAGCAAAGAGCATTCGAATTCATTCGATTGTTTTGAATTGATTTTGATTTAAAACTGTTTGTTTTGTTACTTTTATTATCATTTCATTTGTACTAATTACAATTAGATTGAGTGATTGTTTCGGCATCTTCACGAAATGGCTTCATTACATCTCGGCAAAGATGAGCAAGTAACACCATCCATCGCCGAACTTCTGCAATCAAGTGTTAACTTGGAAGCCATACAAATGATGACTTCCGACTTGGATACAGAAGTTGCGAATTGTCAGAAAACTGTGGTCGATATTCAAGCTATGTTGCGTTCTCTAAATAGTACAATATCTAAACCAATACATATGGAATTGAAACATGAAGAGATATTAGAAGGCAGTGCTCCAAATTTGCTTTTACCAGACATGGAAATGTGTCAAGATATAGATATTGCCGATACTATATATGCGATGGTAGAATACGTTGAAAATTTAAAGCAGATAGTAAATACAAGTCAGGGTCCAGAGTCAGATACACAGTTTTGTCAAAAATATATTACAAGTTTGGATTTATCACAATATACAAACAGCTTAGAACAGTTTCGGAAGCAACTAAGTAATGTAAAAATAAATCGAAATGACCAGTTGCTTAGTAGAAATGAGGAGCTTGAAGCTAAGTTGGCCCAGCTGTGTCAGGACGTGAACATGTTTACTCAGGTATGATGCGCATGGTTTCATTTCCATACAAAAGTTGGTGTACATTCCCAGGTTAATCACAAAGTATTGCGTGCAATAAGTTACATGTTAGGTGACTTATTATTTATGGCATTGAATGAATTCCATAATTAATTTGATGTAGATATAGATACGTAACAAATTAATAAGACAATGTTTTTTTATGGAGTAAATATGTGTCTATCTGTATATATACTGTGGTGGACTGCATGGTAACATTGTGCTATGTTAGCCCCATGTATGTTACGCAATGCAAAGCAAATGTGCTTTGCCCGCACCCACCTCTCTTAGATGGACTAAATATAAATTGTTATTAACTGTTAATTATGTAACTAGTGCTAAATTGATATTTAAAAAATGTCAATTTATTTCTGCATTCATTCAATTTTACTTGAATTAATTCAATTAACGAACAAGCTAGTGGACGTTGTCTGTCCACATAGCACACCCCAATAGTCACACCAATAATATTTATATCTAATTGCATATTTTATTCAATTGCCGTAAATAATAAACCTATTTAATATCATTTATCATATATTTTCCATGAAACACTTTGTCATTGACTTGGAAATTGAACTTTATTATGGGACCCAACTTCCTTAAATGATCTTTTTGGGTTAAATGGGCCCATTATATACATTTATGAAATAATTTATTTCACATGTTAAAATCTTAAATGTGTACTTATTCCAGATGGTCCAAGCTAAAACAACAATAAGTGAATGCAACAAAAACTGGAAGGAGACCCAGCAAAACAGCAGTGCATTCCAGTATGATGTGATCATCAATAGTGTTCATTCGAGAATAAATGAAGTAACATATTTACTTCAAAATAAAAATTAAATCTCTTTTAAGTTCCAGGATTTTTCATGAAGCCTAATTTTACTGACCTTGGACCATATATTATTTATTGCTTCTCAGTGTCTGTATGACAGAGATAAAAACCTCCTCCTACCTCTCACCCTAAATGCAAATATCTTCTTACTTCTGTCATGAGTAAAAGAGGATGTGACAAAGTTGTAGCTGTGTTATTTTAATAGTACATTAACAACTACACATTTGAGAACCATTTTGCAGTCAGGTATGTCAATTAAAAAATGTATAACCATGTGTAATAATATTGTGAATTCAATAGTCAACTGTTCAAGTTTCAATTTAGTTTAATATCTCAGAATTGTCATTGTAATTAAAATGGGGAAGATGTAAGGTATAATAATAAGCAGAGGTAATAAAGGTGATGCTACAAATGCAGTCTGTTGTCTTCAAAATTGAACACCATGTAACAAAAATATAGCAGAACATTAAATAGTATGACGTCGAAAACATAAGAAGCAAAAACATGACAATATGGTTCACTCTAGTCAGATTGGTCGTCAAGTTTTATTCTCTTTCTGTCCGTGTTAATGTCCAACTCAACCATGTCTATGTCTGTATTCATTTTATCATCCTTTGAGGGTTTCTCATCTGCTTCTAAAACTTTCAGTATTACTCCACAAACAGTGGCCCCATGAAGAGTTTTGATAGCTTCTTGAGCAGATTTCTTGGATGCATATTTAACAAAACCAAAAGTTTTGTTAGGGAATGTTGACACATCAATTAAGTCTCCGAAACGACAGAATACATCTTTCAAAACATGGCCTGGAGGAGGGTTAGGTTTGCAAACTATGAAACACCTTTGTGCTACTGGTGTTTTAATGTTCAAAGCTGGTTGAGGGGGAGGTAAATGAACATTGCAGTAATTCAAGTCTTCTTTTACATCAGATGTTCCTGAAGTAGCAGCTTTGATCAGTGTGGATGCCTTAGCAATTGCATCAGCTAGCTGCATCAAGTCAGGATTACCCGAGTCGACTGCACTCTTGAAATTGTTCACAATGTTTGACAATTCATTAGCTGCCGTAGATAATGGATCATTTCTCTTAATAGTGATTAGTTCGCCAGAAGGGAATTCGAAATGGTTTAAGCGTTCCAGAGCGTGAGCAGCTGCTTTGTCATCACTGTAGGTGACCACAGCATTACAACTTAAGTAAGAATTCATTGAGTACTTAAATTGTATCACTCCTGGAATGACATTAAACAATCTTTCTATATACTTTTGAGGCAAGGCAGGGCTGCAAGTAACACTAATGGAGGTATTCGCTGCTAGCTGGTGCATAGGCAGAGGCATCTCAGTAGGTCTTTTTGGTACATCATCTCGTGGTGGGTAATAGTCGATGAAACTGTGGGAACGTGAACTATTGAAGCTGTCATTGAAGTCCATATTGTCTCTAGCTCTTTTTAACTCTTGTTTTGGTGTAGCAAACATGGGCTTGTACTTCTTGTCACATTCCTCGAAAGCTTTAGCAGCATCTAGGAATGAATAAAACTGAACATAAGCTAATCCTTTACTTTCATTAGTTACTCTATCTTTCTGGATGTAAACTGAATCAACATTAGCAAATCTAGAGAAATGTTCTTTGATCTCAGATTCAGTGGCCTGCTTAGAGATCTTAATGAACAGGCGGTTGAAGTTCTCGTCTTTAACATCGGTTTTGTCATTCCTGTTGGTAGCTATCATGACTTTTATAGGCTTGGCGCAATCGCCGATGGTTTTCATGTGTAGCTCTTTGATAGCAGCAGCTGCAGACGATGTTTTGCTGTACTGTATATATGCGACTCCCTTTGATTCACCAGTAGAACGGTCTTTAGGTAAGTAAATGTTTTCTATGTCACCATACTGTTCGAATTTAGGTTGTAAATCGTCTTTGCCGAGTTCTCTGCTACATACCACAAATATCCTGGAATAGGGAGGCTTCTCGTCCTTTTTCTCTTCATTGCGATTGTAGTTTCTATGATACATTTTTAGTCAGTAGCGTGTAAAAATGTAACGGTAAAGTTGTATTGTTTTTGTCAAAACAGGTCAAGTCTCGTTCAAAGAGTGTCAAGGGATTTTTCACGCCTAACGTCGAAGTCTATTTTCCTCTAGTCTTTTGAGTTAAATAAACCAAAATTCAACGATAATTTTGGTTTGTGTTGAAAAATAGAAATGATATAATATTAGAATTTCTTGTTTCTCCACAACGACGACTCCTAAAAATTATAAACACACACAGATTATAAATTATAATCTCTTTGCTTGCTATTTCTTTATTTTTCTTTCCAGTGCACTGATCCAAAGAGTATGTAATAAGAGACGGGACTCCATTCCATACAGCAAAAATAAACCTACCAAATCTCAAACGGGGCAAAATCAACATCCCTTCTCTACCATATATAATGTAGGGACAGTGGCGCCAACAATGCGATAGTAGCGCCTTTTGATGCTTTGTCATGTTTCATACAATTTGTCTCGAAATAATTTGGAACTAAGTTGCGTCGCACTGCACTGAGCAAGTGATCACTACGGTCCAGTTGATGAATGTAATGATGAATGAATTGATGAATCTATTGCTCCATAGATTATATATATTTAGACATTTTAAATGAATGGACTAAACCACCATGTCTGGCACGCTCGGTCAGCAAGCAACAGGCCAGCATCCCCAGCGAACGTGCTGGCCGGTCAGAAAGAGGCGCGAATTACGTACAAACTGCATATATTTGAGAGAGACAGATTCACCTCTGTACGTCTGCAGTTGTGCAAATCAAGAAAGCCCGGGTAGTGATTTACTTGCTCAGTGAGCCCGGCGACCAGTAAGGATTCTTTTCTGATCTAGGTCAGAACAGCAAAGACAGGTGTGACCCCACGCTAATTTTCTTTGCTGTGTTGCTCTGTACTGTACCTGTGGTGTTGCCACGGTGTTGCTGTTGAGTCATGAGTGTTTGGTACTTTTGGTATTCTAGTATATTATATATTTATATCCTCTTTGGTTTGGGTATTATTGACAAATGACAAATTATTGATTGTTGCTGTTGGTTGCTGCTCTGTCTGATATTCATTCACAAATCGTAGCTTTATTTTCAGTTATCATGTTTTCTAAATAATATGGTGTAGTCATTGAGTGCTACAATTTGCTTAGAGTAAAATAAGGAACATACAGAAATCCTTCTAAATGGACTTGAAGCTTGAATATTTGTAATGTTATTGCGCCGCTCAATTTTCAAATAGAAATGTTTCATAGGCCGGATTTAAATTTCCTTCAATCTCGTCAACGGTACTCCCGGAGTGAAGATGCTGACGAAATTAATGAATTATTTAACAAAAAGTTCCGATTTCGTTTTCGGAACGAATGGAAACTGCCCACGGTTGAAAGTTGGTTCTCTTCGCCTCCTTGGAATGTGAAAGAATTAGATTCGTTAAAGGTTCGGTTGAATTTCCACAAAAGTCAGCTGAATGACTTTGATATTGAAGAGTGGAGCAGCCATACGAGGCGCAGGAACCCTTCCGGCGAGGTTGGATGGAAAGTAAAATGCTTTGTGAACCCAGAGTTCTTGACTCAAGCTTGGACGAAGTTCTATGAATGTGCCTGTTCATACAATGTTGTACCGACCGAGGCGGTCCTTGAAAAGAAGATGGTTTCATTGCATCTTTGTGAAGCTCCTGGAGCTTTTATAACCTCACTGAATCACTATTTAAAGTCACATTATCGGGAAATTGAGGTAAGAGTATAATGTACATATTTGTTCATCAATATTGTTTTTATTTATTTTATTTCATTGTCATTCATTAGATTGTCATTTTTTACTAAAAAATAAAACAAAAATAGAAATGTCTATTTGTAATCCTGCCTTACAGGTTTCGAAAGTGAGAAACCTTGAGATTAATATCATAATCTAATATAAATACTAGATAATCCTGTAATAACATCTAATCACTGTTTATCCTTATCCATATTGATAGAAATAATAAAACTTGGAGGTTATTTCTGTAAGAAAACATGATAAAGACTGATTTTAAATAAAAAATTATTATTTATAAATTATGAAATTAAATAGAAAATTGCAGTATTTTAGTTCTATTTCTTGCTTAAATATTATTGGTTGGTTAATTTATTGGTTACACGTTACCCATTTCACACACATTGAATAATAATTAACATACTGAAAATCATATATGTGTATATGTAATAGGTAAGGTAATATTCACTGAAAATGCCTTAACAAATGCACTCAATAAAATCGATGAGCAATTTTCTGGTGCTAGAACAATTTATTTATTTTATAATACATATACATAACAGATTACAGGCAATTACAGCTTAGAATATTAACTATACAAATCAGACTGTAGCCCTGTAGAATGTGTACAAAGAGAAACTACTTGATACATACAAATTTAAGTGGGACATGAAACTTATTTACCCTATAAATACAACCAACAAACAATACTGATTAATTATGTATTACTAAAATAAAAGAAAGAAGATATTATTTTATATTAATATATTAGACACAGAAATTGATAATAGAAAGGAGAGTGGGGGAGTCGAGGTGGGAATGTATTATCTTATGAAGTAAAAGAAGTAAGTTTGTACCCTAAAAGTGATTTATAAAAGTATAATTAAATAATTATACTTTTCAGATTTATTCCTATGCTTGTTTAAGACCTTGATTCTTGCCAAATTGCAGTATGCTAAGACAATGGAAAGAACCCTATAGGTTTAGATGCACTTTCAAGGGAATTGTCAAAATAAGTGTCGTAACCTGCCTTATCTTTTTATTAGGCTTAAAAGTTTGATTTTTTACAGATCAAGGAATTGCAGACTGCAGTATTTGATATATTAATTTAAATTTAATACCTCCACGTCCTGAAGAAAAAAAAGAGTCGTAACACACAGACGGACAAACAAGGGACCCTGGAAGGGTTCCTTTTTTCCTTTTGTGGTACAGAACCTTAAGGAAACTTAAAAGAATGATTAATAAATAAGATCACTTCATACCCTGATAATTATATAAACAATTATTTTTGAAAAATTCATTATATATGAGCCCCCTTTTATACCACCTCCTAAACCATGAATATAATGGAAATGGTTAGGAGCTGTTTATCTGATTTTGAAGTTTACAAAATATAAACATGGATTTCCATAAAATTATTTCATGAAACCTGTGAATATTTCAGTGGCAATGGGTTGCAAATACTCTGAACCCATATTATGAGGGAAACTCTCCGTCTAACATGATTAGTGACGATCGCTTCATGTTCCACACCTTGGACAACTGGGACTTCGGCACCGACAACACCGGCAACCTTATGAACTGGGAGAACTCACAGGCTATAGTGAGGAAGGCCAAGTCTTTGGGAAAGGTGGGTTTGGTTGTAGTATTATTTGATGATTTATACTTCTTTATCTTGATCTACCTAGATATGTTTATACATGATGATGAGTCATCAATGTCATATAAGGGCTCCATACCAAATTCATGAAAAGGAATGTATTGTGCAACATTATCTGTCTGTCACAGCTGCCTAGCTCAGCATCTGGTATGGAACAAATGAACGAAGTAAACAATTACATGCACGACAACGGATACAACAAACACTTAAGCTTTTATCTATGGTTACAGGTTCTTCTTGTGACAGCAGATGGATCAATAGATTGTCTACAAAAGCCTGATGCTCAAGAGGAAGTGACGTCTCCACTGCATTACTGTGAAATAGTCACAGCGTTACAGGCCCTTAGCTCAGGTAATTTTATGATGAAAATTTTTTATCTTGCCATTCTTGGCACATTTTCTATTATCACTGCTCATCAATTATTTAACTTTATTATTCCTCAGGTGGAACTCTGTTATTCAAGCTGTTCACAATATTTGAACATTCCACAGTGAGCTTGTTGTACCTGATTAACCATCTGTTCTCCGAAGTGAACATCTATAAACCCGTCACGTCGCGACAGGGAAACTCTGAAGTGTATGCGGTTTGTTTGGATTACAAAGGAACCAGTAAACTGGAGACCTTCATTCCAATTCTGAAGTCGGTTTATGGTACTGAATCGTATGGGCACAATGCTCTGTTTCCGTTAGACTTGATACCGAAAACGTTTCTGAGCCAGATCGAAGATTGCGCATTATACTTCAGCTCGCTGCAGTGTCATGTCATCAACAATAATCTGCAAGCATATTTGATGCAGAATAACATAGCTTTGCATCAAGACATGAAGAAAATAAGAGCAATGGTTGCAGCAGAATTCATTTGGCTATATAACTTGAAACCACTAGATATTGAGCATGAGATTTTGAAAGGCATTTTACATGAAGAGAACAAAATTAATACGAATCCAAGGTACCATCGTGGTTCTTACACAGAGAGACAATTGTACACTAAAATGTCTCTGAAGGAAAAGTGTAAAAATCTGAATTCGTTTTTGCAACAGGAAGTACAGTCCAATCCAATGATGCTGATTGATGAACAAATAAAATGGTCAAGCTATGATGAGGCTTTGGAGTTGCCACTGGTGTTTACATATGGATGTCCGTTGCAGAAAATAAACAGCTCAAAATTCATATTCGTCCCGATATTTAAATTGTACCAGCAGATTTTAGCTGTAAATGAATTTAAGCAAATTATCTCTGCGATATTGATTCCTAAAACAGATGCCAAAAAAATTCAAGATCTGGATTGCACCTCAAAATTTCTGTTGATGCCAAACTTTGATTTTAAAGAGCCTTATGGAATTTATGAAAAAAGATGTTTTAAGGCACTGGTGGATGTGGTAAATGGTCTGTCCGTGGGTGAGAGTCTTGTTGTTCAGAATTTGAACACATTAACCCATTTCAACGTGAGTGTGCTCTTCATTCTTACAAAGAAATGTTTTGAAAAGACTGGTTTCACATCTTATGACAGTATTGTATTTAACAATTTGATGAACAAAGAATCTTTGAGATATTTGAATGAAATCCTGAATGAGTGTGAGAAAGTGAGAGATGATTCGAAGGATGTTTTGAATTCGTTGCCAGTACAAGTGACAAATACTGGTGAATTTTTCAGCAATGTTGTCTTCTATAACAACACGTTTTACAGGAACAAATGTAAGGAATATCTTAGTACTATACAAAACACGCTTTAAATTTATTGCAAATAAGAAATCTGCATTTATCTATTTTCATGTACTTTTAGTAGTTGATATTTGTGACTGTTGATAATCTTGTCTCAGTGTGTACTTACATGTTAAATGTTGTTGTAAATAAAGTTTTTCTTATGAATGTTGTATGTAAATATTGTTATTTTATCATATGCTCCAACACGTCTGTTTCAGTTTAAATGAGACTTGATGGTTTTTCTAATTACCTATGTGGTCGCTAATATTGAAATATTATAAACAGTTTTTATATTATATTTCACAGTATTATTTTAAAACTGTAATAGAAAGCATCTATGCTAGCTAGCCAAGTCTACTGCTATATGAGTTACCACATTTAACAGGCAGATTGGTGATCGCAGGAGATGTCCGGGGCGCTCTACGGGTTACTACGGGAACGCTGTCCGGACTGCTTGTAGGTGCATACTCTGTACTTTTAAGGCTCCTCTTCGCGATGTGCTAGCGCTGGGCCAGCGAGATGGCCACGCGATGGTTGAAACTCGTCGACACGTATGGCGATTCGAGACGGACGTTAAAGCCGCAGCAGCACGGCATTCCAAATTACGCTTTCCTTCGATATTTCAAAAACTCGCCATGAATATTCTAAAGAATTTTCGTTTGTACTAAACGTTGTAGCGCGTGCGAACGACAATCGAGCACCACAAATTAGGTCGAGCACGCACCTGTGGAATGGGCCTGCATACTTTTATTCAAAACTGGTTTTCTGGTGTTTAGATAATACATAAAAATTACTAGATATTTGTTATGAGAGAAAACAAAAGAATACGTAACAAATAACGGTCGAACTCAAAAAAAGTTAAAGGTCGTAATGAATCAGTAAAATATTTTGTAAGATTGTCGATTGTTTGATTTAAAGTAATCCTTACGTATATATTGATAAAACTTATTTTATCATTTAAATAAAAAGTCGTAAGCAGTGACAAGAAAAAATATAGTGACAGTAGGGTTATCAAAAGGAATAAACAAGAAGAATAAATACGAAGAATAAATACTCTTCTTAACATCCTCCCTTTTTTTGTTTGTTTTGGTAACCCTTAGGGTACTAAACCAATTTGCACCGCAATTGATACAATCCGTGGTTTATGTAATGCTTTGGTTAATAAATCTGCTAGTTGGAACTCGCTAGGAACGTATTCGACAGATATTTCACCATCAGCAACAAGTTCTCTGACATAGAAATGTCTGATTGCAATATGCTTAGTTCTTCTGTGAAGCTGTGGATTATGTGAGATCTTTATGGCTGCATCATTATCAACTTTGAGTTTTGGTATCTGCTTCAAGCTAGATATTTCACCAAATAGCCTTTTGATCCAGACAATCTCTCGAGCTGCTTCACTGGCAGCAACCAATTCTGCTTCTGTGCTCGATATGGCAACGCATGTTTGACGTCGACTCGTCCAGGATATGGGTCCTCCAGAGTATAAGCATAATATGCCAGATGTTGACCGTCCAGTGGTATTGTCTCCACCATGGTCAGAATCACTGTAGCATTCAAGAATTCCAGCATTGTAGCTCTTCTTAAAAACTATCCCATAGTCCAAACTACCTTTGATGTATCTAAAGACACGTTTCAACTTTTGGATATCTTCTTTAGAAGGATTTTCTAATGTCCGGGATAATACGCTTACAGCATAGGCTAAGTCAGGTCTAGTTCCAACGGTAAGATATGCAAGCGCACCCACAGCTTCTCTATACGGATATGAATTTGGATCCACTTTGTCTTTATCCAGATCTGGCAGTCCATCTTTCTGTATAGGAGTGGTTACGGGCTTGCAATCAGTCATACCAAAACGATCTAACACTGTTAGAGCGTAGTGTTTTTGTGACACTTTAATATTATCGTTCTGGTCCTTTATTTCTAATCCCAGAAAATAGGATGCGTCTTTTATCGTGATTCTGAATCTTCTTTTCAGCTCTCTTATAAATTTTTCAGATTCTTCCTGATTTGTTGCAGCGACCAGACCGTCGTCTACATAAAGAGCAAGAATAATTTTATTGTTCGCACGGTTTCGGATAAATAGGCAGGGGTCTGTATCACATTGTTTGAAACCAATGGTTTTTAAGTAATCCACCATGCATTTATTCCAACAACGAGGCGATTGTTTCAAACCATATAGACTTCTGTTCAGTCTACACACCTTGTTAGATCCATCAGAATATCCATCAGGTTGTTTCATATATATTTCTTCATTCAGTGAACCATACAGAAAGGCAGTTGACACATCAAACTGAGTAAGTTTTAGACCTTCATTTGCAGCAACACTTAAGACAGATCTTATTGTTGTCATCTTAGCGACTGGACTGAAAGTCTCTTCATAGTCGATGCCTTTTTTCTGAGAATATCCTCTTGCAACTAATCTTGCTTTAAATTTGTCTAGAGAGCCATCTGCATTGGTTTTTATCTTGTATACCCATTTACAAGATATAGGCTTTCTGTCTTTTGGAAGGTCAACCAGTGTCCAGGTTTTATTTTCCTTCAAAGACTTCACCTCACTATCCATTGCTTTAACCCACTGATCTTTGTCCTGACTAGTGATTGCTTCCTTATAGGATTTAGGCTCATTAATTACATTGAAATCATTAGAAGACATCATGATATAATCTTCGAATCGAGTAGGCGGTCTAATTTGACTTCTGTCTCGTAAAGTCATTCTACTAGCTAATTCAACTAAATCATCTGAGTTTACTGGTGTCTCATTAACATCAACATCATTTAAAGCATCTTCATAAGGAGGTGATGCTGGCAGTGATGCCTCTGGAGACAGATTCATTTGTTCAATAGAGTCATTTTGCCTTTCTACTCCATGGCTTACAATTTGACCCGACGATGTGGAAGGTACAGTCGTACTAGGCTCGTCAGGTGTACTACCAGTACAACCTGATCTGTTATCAGTGTGATCGTCCTCCCTTACTTGACACATCGGAGATGTTGCGAGTGGATAATAGATTTCAGCTAAAGGTTGTTCTTCCAAATCACCTTGGCTAAACGGTGTCGAGACTGACTCATTAAACGTAACATCTCTTGATCTTATGAGTTTACCATTTTTACTCAGAAGTCGATAGCCTTCGTCACCCTCATACCCAATAAGGATACATTTCTCAGCCTTTTTAGCAAGTTTTGTTCTCTTTTGTTGAGGTATGTGAGCATAACATTCACATCCAATTACTTTAAGATGACTTATGTTTGGCTTCTTGTTAAACCATAACTCGAATGGTGATTTACCACTTTCTAATGTTGGTCCTGTTCTGTTTAAAACGTATGCAGTAGTGTTTATCAATTCTGCCCATGTCGCAGGGGGTAATTCTTCATGAGCATGCATTAAGGTACGCGCAGCTTCGACTAAGGTTCTATTTTCACGTTCACTGAGGCCATTTTGTTGTGGCGTATAGGGCATCGTGAGCCTTTGTCTTATTCCAGCTTCTTGTAGAATGCGCCTTACATTCTCATTATCGAATTCTCCTCCATTATCGCTGAGCAGTTCTTTGACACAATTTCCAGCAACTTTACACTCCTGCAACATTTGTCGGAGTTTCAGATGCACTTCAGATTTTTGTCGCATGAAGTAAACGTGTCTGTATTTACTGTAATCGTCTTTAAAAAGAACAAAGTAGCGAAATTTATTGAAGGACGGTGGAAACGGACCACATACATCAGCGTGTATTGTTTCCCCAGACACTTTTGCTCGTTCTCTTGTTCCGAATGCATTTCGGTGTGTTTTCCCATATATACAACCGGTACACAGTTCTGAATCTAGTCGAACATTAATCCCGAATTCCCGTTCAATAACTGCTTTGACGTGTTTCTTGTTCTGGTGGACAAAACGTTCGTGATAGAGTTGGAGCAAATTATTTGCTAAGAAAGCGTTCAGATTAGGAGTCAACTGAGTAATTGTCTCTACATTCAGTTTATATAAGCCTCCATTTTTGACTCTTTTTCCAATTAATTTGACTTGTCCGTCACTTTTCAGCGAACAGTGTTCCTTTTCAGACATAAAAACACTATTGTTTAGTCTGTCTTGAGCGGCCAGCACAGAGAATAGATTTCGCATAATATCCGGTACGTACCATACGTCACAGAGTGTTATCTGATATTCATTTCCATGTACAACAGACTTTAAGTTAACAGAACCTTTCCCAATAGCTTTGACAGTAGCTCCATTAGCAGTAGTCACTGTACAAGACTCTTCAAAATATTCAAAACTCGAGAATACATCTTTTCGGCAAGTGACATGGTTCGTTGCCCCATTATCGACGTACCAACTTATCGTATCGCGGTTTGTTAATGTTGAATTTACATCTGTAGAGACTTGCATTAAATTCATATTCATGGATGTATGTTTGCTCTCTGACTTTGATGGTTTGCCGTCAGCTTTCCACTTCTGGCATTGTCTGACCTTATGACCGACTTTACCACAGTACCCACATGTTTTCCTTGATTTCTTACTACTCTGTACAGCTAGAGCTTCTGCAGGACCTTCATTCTTCAACGAGATGGAACGCTCATAAGCACACAGCTGTGTCGTCAGAGTTTCTAATGTTTTATCAGTCTTTGACATCAACATCCAACTAGACTTGAAAGAGAAGTAGGTTTCGGGTAGAGTATCTAGAATCTTGCAGATCACAAGGATGTCTGGTAATTCAGATTTGTCTATTTTAAACAATTCAGCTTTCAAATCTGACCATAGGGTTTTGATTTTGGATATATGCGTCGTGATGTCATGTGACGGTTCTTTAGAGTATCCGAAAAAATTCATACATAAAGCGTAGCTCTTGTCTTCAGATGTGCCATCGAATAAACGATGTAATTCGTCCCATACATCCTTAGAAGAATTGAAGCGCATTATCTTTTGAAGGGTTTCGTCCGACATATTTGCAGTAAGCATAAGAAGGGTGGAACTGTCTATTTGGTTATATTTGTCAAGAGCTGCATTGTACTCGGAAATTTCTACAGCATTTGTGGTATTGGGTCGTACAGGCTTAGTAAGTTTACCATTGACCGCATCTAACCCACCGGGTATACCCCTGAGGAGTAACAGTGCCTTAAATCTCCATGTCGACCAGTTTTTAACACCAACCAAGTGACCAATGTCAATTTTGCAATTTGGTGACTGCATTTTGAAATTTTTGTCTTCTTGGATTGGTTTGAAAAAAAATTATTACTGCATCAGCTCTTTTATTTACCTTTTTCTTTAATTCACTGGTAACCACGCTCTGCTACCATGATAAAACTTATTTTATCATTTAAATAAAAAGTCGTAAGCAGTGACAAGAAAAAATATATTGACAGTAGGGTTATCAAAAGGAATAAACAAGAAGAATAAATACGAAGAATAAATACTCTTCTTAACATATATTGCATATATATATATGTGTGTGTGTGTGTGCATATATGCACACTACTACCCTAGCACCCCAGAGGGTAAAAAACTGGACTAAGACTTGGCTGTCCGTCTGTCACCAGGCTGTACCTTATGAACTGTGATAGTTAGACAGTTCACACATGATGTATTTCTGTTGCCGCTATAACAACAAATACTAAAAAACAGAATATAATAAATATTTAGGGGGGCTCCCATACAACAAACGTGATTTTTTTGCTCGATTTTATAAATAATGGTACAGAATTCTTCGTGCGCGAGTCCGACTCGCACTTGGCGGATTTTTCTACAATTAGTTTAAAAACTAAGCTCACACCAGAGAGATTTAAATATAGTAATCACCCATGCCCTAAACTCAATATATTTTTTAAATGCATTGAAATAATAAGTGTCAAACGAATGTTCAAGGAAGAAAACAACTTTTCTTATGACACCTCTTTGTATGACACCTTTTTATGTGTTTTACCGGAGCCGGCTACGATAAAATAATGGAACCATCCACAGAGTTATAGTATATTCAATATTAGTCTGTGAGTATATTTTTGAATGGAACAAATGCCGGATGTAAAACGTAGTGATTAAATGCTCCTAGGCCGGATGGGATAAATGTCTGTCAATGTAATTTTTCCGTCAGATCATGTTATTTTCCGTTCTAACTTTTTAAATGTCAAGCTTTTTATTTTCTTCCACTTGCTCTGTGGAAAAAGATTTACCTCTGGCTCCGACTCAGGTAAAATCGTGCACAAAAGAAATCCGTTAGCTAAAATGAGATCTATTTTCGCGAAAATAGGGTAGTTATTTCGTTAGAAGCGGTAGCTAGTCAACAGCGGTCCAAGTGAGAGAGCTCCCGCTGGTAGTGTGTCCTTGTCTGACGTCTTGCCAGCTAAACTCATCATTGGGTTTCGTAGGAATGGTAGAAAATGTTATGTTTTACTTTTTTTATAATGTACTAAAATAAACGATTCATAAAGAAACCATGCAAAATATCATTTAAATCGGTCCAACGGTTTACACAGATTAGCGTGTACAAACAGACGGACATTTTTTTCAAAACTTGTATTTTTGTATTCAGCTACACTGCCTTTTATCACCTACAATCAGGTTTTTGAAAAACAAATCAGTGTACAGACACGCAAAAATTAGACAGGCAGGTGTCCCGTGTTCTGTTTAGTCATGGTCATCTCATTAGAAGGGAGAGCTCACTACCATCGAGAGCCCTCTCACTCGGACTGGCTTTTGCGCCTTTGTGCACAGTATAAATGAATTTTCAATTTAATGCGCCGGTTCCGATAGGTGTTTCAAGTGTCGTGGTGCCGCCGCCGGTTCCGGTAAATGTTTCAATTCTTTCTTCTTGAGTCATGAATTTAAAAACTAGGCCTGGTAACACTGTCCGTTAAAAAAAGTTTATATCAATCAAACAAACATTTCCCACTGAAATTTTATTTTTATTGTGGGTACTGGGTATTATAATTATTGGTCGTGTTGTGTTCGAAATTATGTTTAAAACTAAATGCAAAGTGATTTGAATTTTTCGGCTTTACTAGCATAAACGCACAACATGGACATCAGTGAAGGTAAGTTTAGTAATATAACCTAAATATTTTTGCGGCGTATTGAAAAGTTTGTGTTTTCCAAGGTTCACCTCAACTACAAGCTATTCGTTTACAAGATTTCAACAAATTATAAATCTCTGTTGTGTTAATTTAGATTTTGTTTCTATTTCTCAAGTAATGACGAGATTTGGTTATAATTAAAAAATGAAGTCTTTATATTTTAAATATTTTGATTACCCTCATACTGCAGATTAATTATTACATATAAAATGTCCGCTTAGCTGTAGAGGAAACGGAAAAAATTTCCTGATTTTTTTTTAAATTGATTAATATACTCCAAACTATTTCCTAGACTGGAGGTTAGAGAACTTTTCTTCCCATCGCGACTCTTTCCTAGTTGTAGAAAGTAAAAGTTTGATTTTTATTTGATTATATTTGGATTATGCAGGTACTACTACTGATGACCTATGGACACCATACAAGGAGCTGGTGGCTGTAGTGGAAGGGTATCTTGCACATGAAAAAGGAGGGTCTCCATATGCAGTCCACACATTCGAGTCTGTGCTGCGGAGACATAAACAGACATTTTTGTCTTTGTTGAAGAACCCTGTGAGAATGGTTTCAATTAATTATATCTCAATTAGTAATTGCTAGTACAATTTTTAAATCTTTACTTTATTTTAGAACAATTTGGTATTCTAGACATGTAAGCTCTGTTACATATAATAATAATAATTTTGTTTTCAAAATAGTAATAATATATCGGTGACATCTTTTGAAAAATTATTTATTATGATTTACTTTGTTAGTATTTCTGTGTTTCACAATAAAATCTTTGTAAACTAAGCTACACTACTATAAGTGCCATCTCATTCTGACACATAACTCTTTCTCTTTGTTACGGTGTCAGACACAGTAAGCCAGAATAATTATTTTAAAACAAAAACTGGCTCTAAAACTATACCTATCAGTAACAACTTTAACTAAAAAGTAAAAAAATAATATTTTTAATTACTTTGAAAATTAAATATACCCAGTTTGTTCAGTGGTGGAGCATTTTTATGCCAGTAATGTAGCCAACACTATGCTGTTTGACTTTGCCGCCAGACAACAGTGTTAATAGCATTGCTGTGTTCTGTTCATGATGATGATGATTAAGCACGCTTTTCATCCAACGATCACGTATCATGTGCTGAGGTTTGTTATTTGATTGTTATCTTGAGACAAGGGGTGTGGCCCACCAGGCCCAACCATTCACTGCATACATGATAGATCTATTCTGACCGCTATGTGGTTAAAGCACTTCCCCGAGGGTCGGACTATATTTCTAGGGGTGGAGACCTTAGTATCGTCTGGTGTGACAATATGGCCTCCAAGGTACTTTTGTCTACTGTGGTGGAGTGCATCGCAGTGACAGGATGTGAATGGGTGTCTCCTCTTCCTCTATACAGAATCTGCAAATCTTATCATCTCCTAGACGCATGTAGTGAGGTGAAGTGCAAAATCCATTATACCATTAATGATATTTAATAACACATCAATTGTTATGGCAGGCAAAGAACTCCTCAAGCAGAGAGGAGATAAAAAGGGGTATATCTGAAGGTGTGATTCTGCCCAGTGTAGGACGGACTCTACTCTCCAAGGAACTGGTTGATGAAGCAGTCATCATATCTGGTAAGTAGAAGTACTCATATTTCCATCATGGTTATGCTTTGTACAGTAATGAATTATTATCATAGATAGATAGATAATCATTTTATTTGCCAGCATAATACAATCACACAAGAAAAAGAACACACAATACAAGTCAGACAGAAATAACAGCATTGTTTACTGCAATGTATCATGCCAGCCAAAAAGGTGCTAACTCAGCATAATGTTGTGGACTACGAGCCCACAACACTGGTAATTCTGCTAGAGCCTAGAAGGTGTGAAATAAAAAGAAATGGAATATTGTATAGTAGTAGGGAACCAAAAGATATAACATGCAAAGGAAGAAAATAAACATGAACATGGATATTTATAGGACAGTACTAGGATTATTCCTTCCGCGGAACACTGCAGTTTTATGTTTAGAACAGTAAATATTTTAGAATATATTCTAACAGAGTTGTGACTGGCGCCAAATTGATTTATTAAATATGAAATGAAATAAATGACAGAATTGGTAAATAGCAATTACACTTGTACTTCAACAATCTTTTAATGTGTTGATTTGGAAGTAATAATTGTTATTGCACAAACTAAATAACGGTTAGTGTGAGATTGAGGTCCAAACACAGTGTGGGCACAGTAAAATATTTTTAGCTTAATAATTCCATTCCATTCATTGGTCACCATTCAATGTTCCATTCATTGTTTGTCCATTAATTACGTGAGGCGTTTTTGTTGTTTTTTCGACCTTCCCTCCCCCTTGGTAAGATGTCGTGAGATTTGGCTCAAACCCCTCTTTAATCTCACGTGAGATTTTTCAAAATGCGTATTTTTTATGTAAATACATTAGTTCGAGTCACGCGTTTGTCTGGCCGATGGCGGCTAAGCAACGGGGGAGTTCTGTGATACTTTTTGGCACAATCGCGATAAGTATTACTATGTAGGATTTAGCCATATGTTACTGGAGAAACATGTTTTGCTTTAACCCAGATTTCTTACAATTTTGTTATATTTCTTAAGGGAAAAAATTACGTGATACTTGAATAACATCCATGGAGCAAACTCAACCATGTCATGTATTAAATTTCAGATATGTACAATGTGAACGAGTACCTGGCCTTGGAGCTGTTGCACACGGCACAGAGACAGCTGCCTCGTCACCCGGGGCTGCCGCGCGGGATCGTCGCCGTACTGCTATACTACGACGGACGCAAATCGCTGGTGCAGGCGCTCAAGGAGCTGGTTATGTCCATGGAGGGTGTTTGTTGGTGAGATATAGCTTCTGGCAAAAGAGTAACACTTTTCGAACAGTTTTTTCAAGAGTGCATAAGGAGGTTCTTCTAAACCTATGTAGATGGTTCATTTTGTGAGGGGATGGCATCTACTAGTCGAATTTTCGAAGATATTTATTGTTGAAGTATAATATATGTCATCATATATGTCAGCCGGGAAACGTCCACTGCTGGACATAGTTGTTATATATCTAGTTGTTTTCAATTCTTTTTGGCTATTATTGTTCTGTTACATGTAAGAAAGCTCTACAATTTTCCCTCGTCTCTCGCCCAGGTCTATCAACGCCCGCGACGAAATAATGAAGTATGTGTCCCGCTATGTGGAGCAGCTCATCAGCGACGGTCTTGTCGGCAACGTGCTGGACATCTTGCAGAGATACTCGCTGGACTCGGAGCTGGAGCTGTTGCAGAACAACAGGGCGCTGCCGCCGCATAGACACCACGTCAAGCTGGTCGCCACCATACAGAACACCAGGTAAATACATACGTAGACCAGCTCATCAGCGACGCTCTGCTCGCCATCGTACAGTTTGGTTTTTCATTCAATAACAATTTGGGTTCATTATTTTTTGATCCTAAATGTCTGATTTTGACATCAGATAGTTACTGCAGGGCGCGGAGTCCAACCTCCAATATTTACCTTTAATATAAAATGACTAATATAATATGACTAATATAATATAATATGACTTATAATAATATGACTAATTCTTACATGTATAGTTTTAAACTGTTAGTGTAAGATCATAAGATGTATAATAATAATAATTTACACGGAGTGATCATAGACATAGAGTGATTGATTTTAGATAAAAATGTAGAAAAAAATACCAATAACAATCGGTCGCGTAAAATTGAAACAAAACGCAAGTTCTTGACACGATCAAACACTACTAGTATTATCGTATATTGATCAAATATGAACGGTTATTATTTTATGCTTTGTTGTCAGGAAACTGTTGGCGGGCGTTATATTCGCTGCGTCTGCGCAACGCGGGCTTGACAGAGACATACTGCTGAGGCTTCTGTCCGAGGTAATCATACTTTATATACGACATTAATTAGGTATTTGTCATTGTCGTACATGGTTGTCACTGGATAAGTGATGTCGCGGTAAATTCAAAATGGCTGACACGGTACGCCATTTCGTGACGTTTGACGATATGGTTACTTGGTACGTTATTTCTAGATATGTAATGATAAAATGTATGGTTTCATAGCAAACGTCGTCTGCGTCGCGCGGCCCGACCGGCGCGCTGGATGACATTTCCCTTGCTTTACAAATGGCGCTGCTGTACGCCCTCGATCTGTCAGTGTTGCACAGGTAAGAATAAAATAGATTAAATATTATAATATGTATTATTGCCAAAAGTCGTGAATTGGAAGCCGAAAATCCCCTTTAAGCTATAAAGATTGTTATAGAAGTTTCTGCGACTTCGTATATTGTAAATATTTAGATATCCTGTTATTATTATTAATACTAATATAGTAGTTAAGATGACTTATTGTAATTAACACTATGGAAACATCCGAAATAAATTATTTGAATTTACATTCACACACTTGGCTAATAATATTAAAAATTTGGCTTAAATTTTGATTTGGAGTTTCGATTTTGATGAAATGACTAATATATGACTGACTAAATAATGAATAATTAACTAATGACAGATATTGTCCATGTGGGTTTCGGTATCGGGTTTAGATCGACTACCCATTTCATCCTGTGAGCTTCGGAAAAGATGACGGTCCGCTTTCATTTCATTGCCAATACATAAACTGCTACAATATAACATTTACTAAAAGTAATTTATACAAATTTTCCGAAATAACTGATAGTAAGAAATAACTAACAAACAGAAGAACAGCAGACCTTCACCCGTACACTGTAGATATTCCTACAGCTCGCACCAAGCGTTTCGCTTCCACATTTATCGTGCGTACAGCAAAAATATGGAATACACTACCGGTTTCCGTGTTCCCCGAAAGCTACAACTTGGGAATCTTCAAAAGAAGAGTAAATAGGCACCTTCTAGACCAACGCGTAACATCGTCGATCTCATCGTCACTTACCATCAGGTGAGATTGAGGTCAAGTGTTGGTCTATCTTCAATTAAAAAAAACTGATAGTAAATATAAAATCTCTTTGCAGACGGGATGACGGTGAAGAATTAGCAAAGAAACTGCCCCTAATCCAGGACCCAGAACTGATCTTCGTTCTTTTGGACGAGCTGTCACCCCCGAACCATCCCAACCATTCTCAAGAGCAGGAGAAGACATCTGGAGTGAGGGCGCTGTGCCAGCTCGCGCTCGGTCTAGCGATGTGTGCGCTGAAGAGGGCGCCCCAGTCACTCTTGAAAGGGCCCAGAGGGGAGATCAAAGCGGAACTGTTGGATCAGGATGAGATGCTGGTGGATGCTGCTATTGATGGGAAGGTAAGAGACACCTTTTCATTATTTTGGAACACTTTTTTTTGGCTTCATTCTACGAAGAAACTCTGAACTTTTTAGTTATTTAAAACAGTGTTTGTATTTCACTAAGATTTATAATCTTCAAAAAAAATTAGAGCTGTAAATTGATGGAGTTGTATTTGTTGTAATCTTCGCTTGGTGGAACGGCTAGTCCCCTATTCATATTATCATCATGAAAACGTCCCCACAGATCTCCTCATGACACGCCATCGTCCCGTCCCGTCCCGAGTCTCTTGCATTCAGTTTCTAAATAGTAATAACTATTTCATGAATTCTGACTTGTGATGGTGTTTTTTATACATTGAATCTGAAATTTAAGAATTTAATCCTGTGAAATCCATACCCGAAAGCAGATCCTGGTCTGTGCTCTATATCCAGCCCTTACTCAGTTCGTGGTATGCCCACGAGATGGATAATGGTCACCATATGTATAATACAAACAATTCAGTCAAATTAAATCCAGGAATGCACGATGATTGGGAACAATAGAAGATAAGTCCAAGTTGATTGGTTAGTTCAAATTCTCGCAATGACGTAAGTGGTCAGACCTAAAGTCATACACCGGACATTTCAAACAAATGTAATGATATCGGTTCATATTCCCATACATCGAACGAGTGACATGTTTATACATATACACGTGCGTGTTTGAGTACGCGCGCGCCACATTACCAATCCTTGAGCGTCATATTCTTGCGGGGAGAGGTGAGGTATCGCGGATCAGCGGAGGGAAGCGGTGAACGTTCTTTCTGTACGTAGTACTATATTAATTCTGGGCTAAAGTGTTTAACAGAAATTGGTGTGATTTATTAGTGTTTATGGTCAATGTTATAATGTAACCATTATTTGACGGATGTTATTAAAATAGGTTTCCGGAGTTTAGATAGGTGTCTATTCTGAGTTTCCGTGTGTGTATAGTTCCCGGCAAACAACTGGAGCAAAAATGGGCATAGTGGGGATGAGTTCGCGCCTCGAAGCTTTTTCAATGTCATTTTTCAAGTTGTCGTTTACTATAGCAGAGTATGTTTGTAGGTGTTCGAGTACCTTGACGAGGTGGTTCTGTCGACGGAGCTGGTGCCCTTGGACGAGTACTACCAGCGGCGCGTGCACTCGCTCCTCACTGACTTCATCGTGCTCATGCACTCCAAGCTCATGGAGATGAGGGTCAAGTTAGTGGCATACGTAGTAGCTGTGTAATAACGTCTATAATTAACGCGTTCAAAAATAACTTTAAACCGACTTCAATTGCCTTAAAAATGTTTACATGTACAGAGGTAGAATTATCTAAGTACATATTTGGTATTTATTGATTTTTCTTAAAAAGAACTTCTCTGAAGTATGCTATACCAAACAAAAAAGGAATTATCAAAATAGATTATCAACTGCCGAAGTTATCGCGCAACATACATACAAAAAATATACAGTCAAATTGATAACCTCCTCCTTTTTTGAAGTCGGTTGAAAACCTGGCGAAGTCCCCTCGAAACATGATGAACGAAGTGCAAGTCGATTACGTATGACCACATGTATAGGGTGTGTGTGTGTGTGCGTCAGAGCGGACGAGGCGGCTCGGGCGATGCAGATGTACGCAGCTGAGGGCCTGACGCCGCCGGCCGGCGTCGGACAGAACAGGACCCGGCTGGACTCGCTGCTGCGCTGTGTGGAGCGGCTTTACGCCCACGACCCGCTCGGACTACGGAACGACTACTGGCGCGCGTGCGACACCGGCACCCACTCACACCTTCACAGGTAACAACATAAACATCAAAATAATTATATTTTTGCCTTTCTAACATCATTGAATTGACATAAGACAGCATGAGATAAATATACATTCTCCATCGCAAATTAATATCTGTTTTCTAGGCCGTCGGAAATAGACATTAAATTTGCAATGTGTTGCATGTTTGCAGTTCTGCATTTTTGTTATGTTGTATGGGTTTGTTAGGGTAGTGTGAATTCAAATTTGCAACTTCGAATAACCTGTGGAAATTGAGAAAATCGAGAAAACTACGAAATTTTGGGTAATTTTTCACTATTTGCTCTCCAAGGCCGTAACCATAAATTTCTTGCGAACGATGACTAGACTATTAAGTTGTATTTGATCCCAACATACTAAAAATGCAGAACTACATCACGCTCGGCGAATTTATTTAGCCACTTTTTTAGTAAGTAGGTACTAAAAACCAAAGAGATTTAAATATATATAGTAATAATTTAAAAGTCTTTGCTAATAACCTAAAACAGGAGATCGGATTGTAATGGCAAGAAATGAATATCATTATCGTACAATTTCAATATCAGCTACAAAAGCCGTTACATACCTAATGATCCATAAATGGCTTTGAACAATTTAAAAAATGTGTGGTAACATAAACATTGTGATTCACTATGAAGTTAAGGAATAATTTGATTTTCTATTTTAGCTTATCAATGCACAAAGCCAGCTATCCTATTTTAAAATATGGTAAAATAAATTTAGTATGAAAGTTTCGTCATATAAATCATGTTGAGTGTATTGTTGTATTGTGTTGAGGTCTGGGGGTCGTGCGGCCACGCTGTACAAGTTTGTCCGTCTGTGGGGCGAGCTCGTGTGCGCGTCCCTGCTGCCGGCGTACCTGCGCGCGCTGGCGAGCCTGTGCGTGGAGCGGCACACGTGGGCGCTGCTCGCCCGGCGAGACGCCCTCTCCGCACACCACCTGCTCACCGCGCTGGCAACCTACCACGCGTCAGTTACACATATACACCGCTGGCTTTGTCCGAACACTGAGATATACAATATAAAAATAACCGTTAAAGTAATTGATGCGTTCGAAATGAACTACCGAAATAACTTTTAATCTAGCTTACATAGTTATAAAGTAATTTTAATTTCACTTAAACTTCTAAAGTCAATTATTTCCAAGGTCCATTGAAGATTTTTAGTTTATAGTTCCTAGAAATGACCCAGAAGCGGATCGTTACTACGGCGCGCTAAAACTTACACATGCGCGTGTATACAAATGTCATCCGTTCGATGTGTGCTGATATCACGACATTTATTTCAAGTGTTCGGCCTGTGACTAAAAGACTATGATGTAAAAGTTCATCTGTTCTTCCACTAATGAAGCCTTTTAAATAAAATATTTTAAGTGAGTTGAAAAATGTCGTATTACATGTGTGAGCAATGGCCATTATAATAGAAAATCTAGAATCTGCATTGTAGCCCGAGCCGTAGGCGAAGGCGTCATGTTTAAGGGAGATATGTACCAATTTAACTCACTTGTGTCATCATGTATTATTTTTGTCAACATATCCCATTACAATATGTATGTCTGTGCAGGAACCTTCGCGCCGACCCCGCGCCCTTCTCTAACCACCTGCACGCGTCGCTGGGCGCGTCCGCCATCGTGACGCCCGCCGCCAGGCCGGGGAAGCTGCTCGTCAGGCAGGAGGAGGTATGTATGCACACAGCCGTATGTCAAACCGTTTAGTAGCTACACACAATCTGGAGTGCGGTTCTATAAACAAACATAACATAATAATTACCTTCATACTGGCGATAAACGAGTGGAACTCCAAAGTTGATTATTATAATAGTAAAACCGTTGAAAAAGTTACTCACATTTGCCCAAACTAAAGAATCGATTTTAACTGTAATTATCGAATAACTTACTAAAAAGTTAGATAGTACATACCAGAAAAGCAAATATGGTTCACAAAATCTTATTGCTTAGTAAATGTTGTTAAGGTGGAAGCGATGATAGCCGCGTTGAAGCTGATCGCTGCAGTGGCCAGAGTGGACAAGGTTGCGTGCACCAACATCTGCGACAACCTGCAGTGGGACGCCGTCAACACGATGTTCGGTGAGTATCTATCTACCTACACTACCAGACGGTAAATAATCGAACCATTTGACTGTACAGAAAACATTTCCTGGTTTCACAGGCTGGTTGGGGGATGTCATTTCGGGTGTTAGATGTACACCTAGAGTCTCTCCATAAACACGTTTATTGCTATTCAAGTTGACTTAATAATTCAATGAAATACGATGCGACATCCAAATGATTTTTTTGTGCTCATGTTCGAATGCCGCCTCGAAAAACAAGTCTACATTTCAGCGCCGCTAATGTCACTCTGACGTTTGACAGTTGACGTTTTAAAACTTTTTATGACTTCTAAGACGAGCACGTTGGGACGTTTGGCCGGACGGTTGCACCCCGTCATCTGCGCTGCGCTTACGACCAAACTCTGTATATATCTCTCTCTACAATCTACGCTCTCTATTCATATACTTATTGCTTCCAAACTACCCTCGGGGACTAATTAAAAGTTAATGTGAATATAATATGCAGTAAGTACTTGTGTCGTGTGTAGGTCTTGTGTGCTGTCACGTGCCGATCCAGCTGAAGTCTGAGCTGTGTCTAACGCTGGCTGCGCTGGGGGGCAGCGCCTCCACCGCGGGACGCGTGTGGGCCGCTCTGGAGGCCACGCACCTCGTCACTGTAGCCAAGGACAAGCGCGCACTCAACGCGGAGTTGCTAGAGGTTAGACTAACTTGACGGTGATGTCCGCCATTAAAAGTATTACCTGCTCACGGCACTTATTCTTGTACTCGTATAGCATCATATCCCTAGCCGTACCCAAGGTATTGACCTAGGTACTAGTTTTTATGGAAGCAACTGTCATCTTATCGAACAATCAATTTTTTCTAGCGGGAAATCTTTTAAAGATATTTGACTCCTCAGGAGAGAAGTTGGTCAGCTTTTAAAGCTGCCTTGGTTAAATATATTTTGAGTCACTTCACTTAGTTGAAGCCACTTGTTTTAGCTATACTTTCTATTTGTTGTTATTTGTTTCAATTATTGTTTGCATGCGGTGGTTTCCTGTCATTGAAGGAGCATTTACTGTTATTTTCAGTAGTTTTTATTGTGTGATTACTTATAGTGTTTCTTTGTTGGAAATCCAAATACATAAATTAATAAAATAAAAATATACAGAAGGAGTGCCTCCTAGTGTGTTGCAGAGTAGCATGTTTAATTGGCTGTACGCAGGTGGAATGCCGTATGGAGGAGTACCCGTTGTCGCGCGCCTTCCTCACTCTGCTGAACTCACTGTGCGCGTCGGGCCCGCTGCCCCGCGCGCTCGGCGCCGGCGCACGCCCCCACGGACTCGATCCCTACCTAGAGCACGTGTTGGTGCGTCTGGCGCTGCCGGCGCCGCACCGACCTTACCTGCGGCCGTACGAGAAGTGGCAGGTGAGCGCGCACACACACACTCACACTATATGTTGTACAACTAACGCACAACTGCACAATAAAGCTTCGCAATTGTGGTCTCAAGAGCACCCATACCAGAAATCATATATGTATCATTTTCCTTTGGTTATAAAGTACTTTTTGTACCTTTAAACTCTTGCCTAAGTGGCGCCAACTAGTGCCGAAGATTAAGTTGCGATTAATTTTTAAAAATTTGTATTTTTATATACACGTGGTTATAACAGTGTCAGTGAGTGTGATACAGCAGTACCACGAGCTTGGTGAGACTATGTCGAGTGTGATAAACTGGTATATGTTGATCTCAACTTGTGTACCATGCTGTAGAATAAGCAACATTCCGTAATTGAGTGCTTAACACCTTGAGATTGGGGTTGAATTGCATTTTATACCACAACGGACATCTAAAGATATACCCCCCCAAAAATCGAAATTTTTGTTTGGATTTTGCATGAAGTTAAAGTCTCAAAATTGACAAAAATTATAGTTGATCGAACAGTAAATTTCATATTGGACTTAGATTTTTCATTTCGTTTCGAACGTTTTCTTATAGGGGTATATAACAAATAATTTTTTTAACGAGAAAACTCAAAATATCGATGCATGCTACATACATTTAACGCTCCAATATAGTAATGTGACGTCACAAAACACGTCCGATTTATATGAAGCGTTTCAGCACCGCGTGATTAGAATTACTTTTCTGCGGGATGTGATAAAAAAGTATTCATCGTATTGAATTTATTTTGACATTATCTTTTTACATGATCTGTCGAATTAGACTTAGAAAATCTGTCAAATACCCAATTGTTGTGTCAGGTTCTGTCGCTGTGCTTCGACCTGTTCGTTCGTTGGCTGGAGCAGTACGAGCCGTCCGCTGCGGACTTCCCCACGGACCGCGAGCCGGAGCACAACCCCCCGCCCGGGTTCCGGCTCCTGCTGCAGCTGCACACGCGCTCAGAGCTGCTGCGGCTGCTACTCACCTCGCTAGACGAGACATACGAAGCGCTGGACTCGCCACCCAGCATCGGCAAGGTACCGGAACATAACACTCTTTACCGATGATGGTACCGCAATCATATTGTTGACATGGCATTGATCGAGGTTATAAAACACTTATAATATAATTGTCACCAACACCCAGTTTTTGTTTTTGTGGGAACACAACAGTGCAATTGACATTGCTGTTTGATGTCAGACTTATGGTAGCTAGCCAGGCGGACATACCCTGAGGTGCCCCGTGGCCGTTGCATTGTGCAAGCCACAGAAGAGGTTACTTAGCGCACCGGGATCTTCCGGGCTCACCGGCAGGTCTTGCATTATCCTGATATAACTTTTAGCATTTGCGCAATAGTGGATATGTTTCTTTATAGTTTCCCTATATTGTCCAGGAGTACGTGGAGAAGACCCTGATCTCAGTGCTAAAGATGTTGTCGCGCGCGTTGGGTCTGGAGCGAGAGCTGATCTCTGCTGCGGCCGAGGCGGGGCGATCCTTGCTCATCGTGGGGCTCTCCAAACTCATCCTCGGTAAGGCATCAGGTCACCAGAATACGCTCCACCAACGACCAACATTCCCACGACACGACTAATGTTTATTGCTTCTAATACAGACGTTACAGAAGTAGAGGCCGATGTCCATCTCCTTAATAGTTTTCCCTTATTAGCCTTTTACGACAACCGCGGAATGACATCTAGTGGTTCTATTCTACAACCAAGACCACACGGAGCAGAAACTGAATTAAATCGTTAACTGTGATGAGTGAGTTAAAATTAAGTATTTGGCAATTTAAAATTAATGGTAAGGTGCGATTTTGTCCGAACCTGGCCTTATACACGACAATAGAATGATAAGATTATTAGGTAAACCATCAGCCGCAAATATCAGTATGAACAGACGAGTAAAAGATTACGTTGATAGAAACATATTGACTTAAAACTACAACTATGTACTGAAATCCCAAGCGCACGGAACAAACAAAAACAGAAATTTTCAGACCATGAAACGATATTAAAATCGTATATCTCGTATGCGCAATAAAAACTACACCAATAAGTATCCCAGCAATCTGAATACTGACATTATGTGTTTCCTAGCGCCCGAAGGTCCCGACAACAACGACCGCCTGGTGACCTGCTGCAAGATACTGCGTCACAGCACCACGCTGCCGCTAGCGGCCGCAACCGCTGTAGGGCTGCTCTCGAGAGCGCTGCAGTACGTCGCAGCCGCTAAACACTTGCTGCCGCACATCATACATAAAGAGTCGCTTGCAGCTGAGATCAGGTAAGATTACAGCCTGGTGACCTGCTGCAAGATACTGCGTCACAGCACCACGCTGCCGCTAGCGGCCGCAACCGCTGTAGGGCTGCTCTCGAGAGCGCTGCAGTACGTCGCAGCCGCTAAACACTTGCTGCCGCACATCATACATAAAGAGTCGCTTGCAGCTGAGATCAGGTAAGATTACAGCCTGGTGACCTGCTGAAGATACTGCGTCACAGCACCACGCTGCCACTAGCGGCCGCAACCGCTGTAGGGCTGCTCTCGAGAGCGCTGCAGTACGTCGCAGCCGCTAAACACTTGCTGCCGCACATCATACATAAAGAGTCGCTTGCAGCTGAGATCAGGTAAGATTACAGCCTGGTGACCTGCTGAAGATACTGCGTCGCAGCTGCTAAACACTTGCCATATATCATACATAAAGAGCTACATTATAAATCCCGTTAATTTCAACTTCTATTAAACTGTCATATATTACCACAGACACGGGTTCGTGGAGTGTTTGGAAGCGGAGGAGTGGGGCACGGAAGCGGACGTGGAGGCCATCAGAGTAGCCAAAGAGGGTGTGGTGGTGTTGCTGCAGCAGGTGCTGCCGACTGCGCCCCCGAACCTCGCCCACTTCCTGTTGGGGTACCAGCTCACAGAGGATGTGAGTCAATCATCTACTTGAGGGTCGCATCGTATGACGGTGGTGTGCTCTGTGATAGAATTGCCTTTTGCTGAGTATAGTGAGCGAAGCGAACTAAGGTCTTCCTTACGACTACTAGGGCAAAAAGCTACTTACTGTGTATTTGTATGTTTTCCTCTACAGGTCGCATTTCTCAACCGATCTGTACGAAACTTGGTATATAGGTTAAACGAATTTTTAGAATCTTTTAGTCGTCGGGAATTTTTGATTGCAGGACAGAGCACCTGGAACCAGATGGTTCCGTTCTTATCACAAAACTAACTAATAATTAATATGTTCTAAGTGCTGCAACTTCATCTTACCGATAAATCTGTACTAGGGGTTATTTATGCCTCTATTTCTTTGATATTTAAAAAGAACTGTGTGGGGAACAGTATGTGCTCGCGAGGTCAACAGCTCACAGAGCCACTAGTAAATAATACAGAAGAATCGCTTCGTAAATACGTTCACATAAATAGCGACTCTTGCTAAGATACAATAAGAAGCAATTTAGCTACTTGTGCACTGCTGCGACCCTAAAATAATATGCACCGTATTTTCTATCTCTGTTCTGTCTGTGATTTTTAAACTTGTATATGTTTATGCAGATCAGCCAAAGCGCGTTGAACGAACCGGGTGCGGCCGGGTATCCAAGAACGTGCCTGCATTCCATTCTCGACATCCTGGATCGGCACATATCCGGACAAAACAACGCTGACAGGTGAGTTATACTTCAAGTATGTTTGGGAATGTGATTTCAACCGTATCCGTGGCCTAGGCTACATAGGTGGGCTTGTTAATTCAACAACTTTATTCGGAAACAAAATGTTTTTAATAGGCAATACTTTGAATATCCGCGCATTATTAGAGTTGAGAAAAGTATTATACAAGCCTCCGAAACAACGAGGCTTCGCCTCAGTCCATATTGTCACATTATTCCGTCAATACCTGTCTTCCCAGCCCATGTACATAGCTTACTTTTTCTGGATTTAAGAAGTTCGCTCTTGTTGGTTGACTGTTCGCCACTGTGGTCTTTTTTCCGCCGTTTTGGCCTCATGGCCTTTTATCTATTTCCTTACTTCGCCCTAGTACGCTATTCTCGGACTTCCGCTTCCTTTTTAGTATACCGTACCATAAAATGAACTATTTTTATAGGATCACTAGCTTCTGCCCGCGGCTTCGCCCGCGTGGACTTTATTTTTCGCATTAAAAAGTAGCCTATGTCCTTTCTCAGGGTCTAAAGAATGTCTGTGCCAAACTTCATCAAAATCGGTTGAGAGGTCTAAGCGGGAAAGCGTAACAGACAGACAGAGTTACTTTCGCATTTATAATATTAGTAGGGATTAGTAGGGAAGTAGGGATATAGCATCAAGTCTGCAGTCTCTTCGAGCTGTGAAAAAGAAATCATACTTCTAAGTCAACGCCAACATATGGCTGTTTGAGATGAATTTTTACACAATTTCCAATCAAAACCCACAGGGTACTTCCAGTTGACCTAGAATCATGAAATTTGGTAAGAAGCAAGGTTTTAGCATTTACACTCTCGGCTGAATCACGCCTCTCCCTCAGCTCGGGCTGCAACCCACAGCCTCTTGAGTAATGAGCAATTTAATTCACTGTATCATTATGTAGTATTTAATGTATTCAGGGAGGCGAGTAAGCTAGTGGAGTGCTGCTACCGTCTCTTGTACGGACTGTGCGCGCGCCCTAAGACCGCGCCGCCCGTGCTGCGCCTGCTGAGATCCAGGGACTACTTCCTGTCCAGACACATCAAGGCCACAGTCAACTTGGAGGTTAGGTATTATATATTAAAATAATATCTGAGGAATTTCTTTGAACTTGATCCTCTGTAAAATAAAATTTCGAATTTTCCTGACGTTGATTAATCGATTACTTAATCCCGAAACAACTTATCTCTGATTTTTCATTTCAAACGTTTCGCGCTGTCTGAGCTATAAATGCGTAGTAAAGGATTGCCTTTGATATGTAAAACATTTTCAGACTGCGTCGCTGTTGACGCTGGCCTCGCGGTCGTGGGTGCTCCGCTCGTGCGCATGCGAGGCTGGCGCCGCGAGCAGCACCCGCCAGCACGCGGCGCTGGTGCACCTGCTCACCACCGTCACGCACACCGCACACCATCCCACACAGGTGACGCGCGGTACACACACGACACGCGTGGTACGCTCATTCGATTGCACATGCACGGTTGTATTACACCACGAATTCAGTTAGGTGGGGAGGGGGAAGCGAAGAGTACTGACTGACGCTGATTGGCCAGTTACAATTTGCGCAGTTTTGTATGTGGTAGGAACTGGTGTATAAGTCTAATAAGTCTTATGTATCCTCAGAATGAGTGGTTGCATTGCATTAGACGTTTTGTAGGTGGATAGTCTGTAAACGAAACGTGGTACGTTTGATGAAAATGTTGTGTACGTGTTCACAGGAGTGGGAGTGGTGCCTGCTGAGACGGACCCTGGAGGGGCTCCCGGTGACCGTGGAGCCGGTCGACGAGCCCCAGTGGGAGCTCTTCAACGCACAGCAGCTGAGGCTGGCCATCTCCACTTGCGATATCAACATGGGTTCGTTTATTGCCGCACTTGCCTATTCCGCCAAATTTTTCTTAACTTAACTTAAAATGTATTTATTGTGTTGTTAAAAAAACCATTGGACAATCCATACTCCTTTGGTTATCTATTGTTATAGAGATCAGATTGAATAATTCAAATACATGTTAAAAACTGTCTACACTTTATAGGTCACGCTGGTAATGGTTGCAGTCATTCAGATCTCAGTCACGTTCAATCACGGGAAATCATGGTGTGGCTCCACACTAAAGCATAATTGTTTGTGCAGGGGGATTTAGGGGTCAAAAAGATTCAGAGGGTAAGAGGATCAGCGTGTCGCGCGTGCACGCGCTGCTGGCGCGCGAGCTGGCCGCGTTCAACGTGACCGCGCCCAACGTGACCGCGCCACAGAGGAAGCTCGTCGTTAAAGAGATACAGAGGGTGAGAGGAACAGCTTGTCTTGTATACTGGACGATAGAGAGGGCTCGCATCTAGGCTTAGAGGTTGCACTGTTAGAGAGCATCGATGTGAATCATCACGCAGCGGGTACATCACGGAGCTCAACAGACTAATGAAGGATTAGGGTGTAATTTTTTAGTTACATAAGAGAGGGAATAGTATTTCACAGGTATAAAATTTATTAAATACTATTTTTATCAGTTTTTAAAAAATATGTCTTAAAATTGCACATTTTTTAAATAACTTAACTCTCAGATGAAATGATGCGACATCGAGCACTGGTTTATAGAGGGTAAATGTATGGGCGGTAGGTACCTGAAGTGGGAGCGGGACGTGTAATTATCGGTATCTGGTAGTGCAAGAGAGATGTACCGGCGGCAAGTGAGTGTGTGTTTGTATTCAGGTTCTGGACTACGTGACGGAGGTGAACCGTCGACGGAACACGGCGTCCACTCTCACCCACTACTACGACTCGTGGCGACAACTCACCGAGATGCTGTTCTGCGTCGCCCCCGACCACATGCTCAGCTTCGAGACGAAGAAGAACCTACTACTAAACATTCTGCAGGTATACACACCTGTTCGACTAGGGGATCATATATCTATACTTATATAATCTATGGTTCGATACAGTCCAATATAATTAACATTAAATAAGCATCATTATAGGTGCTATTCAATTGCCAACTTTGAAAAGGGATATCGTGAGTTTAGCTTGCAATTTTAATTTTCAAGTTTGTGTTAGATTGAATCCGTGACATTATTCACCGAATAAAGAAAGTAACCGAT
Organism: Carcina quercana; assembly: GCA_910589575.2. NCBI lineage: Eukaryota > Metazoa > Arthropoda > Insecta > Lepidoptera > Depressariidae > Carcina > Carcina quercana. Next base: position 16,170,697 of record OU342429.1, on the reverse strand, counting down.
TGCCAACAAAGGCGTTTAACACGAGCTGGGAATCTCACTTTCTCCCGTAGGAGGAACATCCACGAGGAAAGTATGCGTCATCAAATCGTCACTATCACTACTACACGACATTTCGAGTATTTTCACATAGACAGTCCAGATAAAACAAAGCTTCTCGCGCGCAATTTTTTACCATATAGAAAAGAAGCTAGTGGCCAGTATCAGTTACTGGCGTTATTAAACAATTTAAAAAAACACATTATCAAATTAAAAAATTCCTTTTAAAACCTTAACAATGGATATTCATACACTTTGTCCTCCTCCATATTTGCATGACAGTTATGCTAACGACGTAGTTATATTGTGCTTCGTTTTTACCTAAGAAGGTACTTTTAGAGTAAGTGTATAAAGTACTTTGTACCACCCCAACGTTGAGTGTTAGAATGTTGCTTATACTTCCAGGATCTCCTAAACAAAATCCCACCTGCCGAAGTATTGCCTCAGCTCGGGAACTTAGCATCGGGCACCATCCTCCTCCTTCTGGTGAACTTGCGTCACTGCTACATCCTCCAGAAGCGAGACTCAACGCTGAAGCTGTCCGACTTCGAGACCACATTCTTTGGTCCCTCCAACCAGATCGTACAAACCAACTCCCTCACGCTAAAGTTCATATTGGACAAGATCCTGAGTTGGATACTGGTATCTGGTGGGTGCACGCAGAAAATGCGCGTAAATCTCTATGGGGCGTTGCTCAACTACTTGAACATAGTGAATTTGAAGCCTAGTTCAGCGGAACCGGAGACAGAAGCGGACAATACTTACGTCAGCAGATTGGATAGTTCGAAAGCGCGGCCGAGCAAAGAGGTTTCTAGTTTAAAGTCCATGGTGATCGATCTCATTTCTGGTTTCGGCGACAACCTGTGCACGGTGGTGTGTAGCGACTGCATTGGAGGGGGCCACGATGTGTGCCGCGTGGTGGCGCTCTCCTGCCTCGACACGCTCATAGACATCAACCCAAAGACGGACTGGATGAACACGATGACCAACCAGGGGTACTTGAGGAGCCTCATTGACAGTCTACTGCAAGATGATGAAGGATTAAAAGAGGTGAGTTGTAATCATAGCTTTTATATATATCTGCGGTGGGATTGCACCTGGCCTTTATCTCGCCTGGTGGTAAGTGACGATAATGTCGTTGCATGGAAAGCGTGCTTAATGAGACGCTGCCTATGTTATCAGCCATTGTAGGAACAAAAGCACGGAATTAATATACGCACGTCCACCGCCTCCCATTGGTCCGCGATACCTCACCTCTCTCCGCAAGAAAGTGACCGGTTCAGGGACCGTTGGTGTGGCGCGCGTGTACAAACGTCATCCGTACCTCTAGTGTAAGTTTTAACCGATACTATCGCGTTTGCGTTACGTCAGATTTGTATGAAGAATTGTGCAGAGCCTCTAGCGGGACGTTTACGAAACTGATTCTTACCAATCTGACGTAAATGCAAACGCGATTGTAATTTAAAGGTTAAAAACTTACACTAAAGGTACAGTTCGAAGCATAGGAATAGGAACCGATATTACGTCACTTGTTTGAAGTGTCCGTCCTGTGACAACAGTTAACACTGCTATTTTTCGCCAGACTTAAATGACACGGTAGCGAAAGAAAGTCCAAATTTTGTAACATGATCTTTATCTGTTTCCAGGCTCTAGAACATAAACCCAAGTCAATGAAAGTGTTATACGTGTACGAGACGAAGATGTCGCTTCTGATCAAGATCTCTTGCAACCGTATCGGTGCGGAGACGGTGCTGTCTCAGGGGGCGCTCTCGTGCCTCGCCAACCTCACCGCGCTCCACTCCCACCCGGACATACACACCGGGTACGCGGCACATCGCGACACCGAGTTCGTGCCCTCCGTAGCGAACAGGTACACTAACTGGCGGCACACCTGCTTTTATTGACTTCTTTTCACCATATAAATGTCGTGATATCAGTTCCCTGTTACCACACATCGAACGGACAACGTTTGTAAGCGTGCGCGCGTGCGTGAGTATGTGTGTGTGAGTGGATTCGCACGCGCCATAGTACCGATTCTTGAGCGAGGTCACTATCTTTCATTAATTATGTCCTTAGGAAACATGGTGAAATCGAGAGAGATATATAAAATGCCCTAAAACTAACCGACCCAAGTAGCGATATCATCCCTCGTTGGGAAGCGAACACAGAACCTCTGGAATGTGAAACCAACAGTGTGGAAACTAAGTCACAAAGACGGTTAAATATATTAAGGTATCGTCAGAAAAATTGGCATGGGCAAAACCCAATTTGGAATTAGAAAAAATACTGTTGCATCGACATTTACTGTTCCTTACAATTGTAATTTAGCGCCATCTAGCGGACATTTCATGAAGCACTTGTTACGTTTCAGGTTCCGTCAGATCTTCATACCGGCGATGACGTTGTGTGACGCGCTGCTCACGACGCTGGGCACGCAGAACCACAGCTGCGTGATACACGTGACGCACCTGCTCATCAGCCATCTAGACTGTATAGACACCATACTTAGGTAAGTAGTTCAGCTGCCTTCCAGTGATGATCGGAAATTATAAACAAACTGTTGTTTATTGATATCAACCCTGAATATATGAGTACTGTCACAGGACCATCTACAATGAAATAATGTCAGTTACAATTGTTGACAGCACTGTCAGAAATTAGTTCCAATGAAATTCCGCAACATGGCGGATACAGCCCTGCCCGCGTAGTATGAGACACCTGAGAGCAGTAAGAATGAGTCATATATAAACGTAGATATTTGACGTTCAAATATGACATTATGTCACTCTTTGGGCAGGCTTTAACAGATTGAAATTTTGTCTAAAGTTAGACCTTTGGAAAAAAATGTACACTTAGATGGAACCTAAAAAGATGAACCTACACATCAGGCTACATCTTTTTTCTATTCATCACGTAAATGCTTAGAAAGAAAGGGATAACCATATTAGCTCCATTACTATAAATTATCTGAGTGACCACGTAAATAGGCTAGTTTACACCAACTCAAATTGGGGTTAAATTGTATTTTAAACCATAAAGGGCAAAATTTTGAAACTCTTATAAAATTTAAAATATATAATATTATTTTTTAAAAATTCTGGACTTTATCAGCTTATAACGCCCGCAAAAATTTAAAAAAAAACTTGCTCGAATTAAATTTTTTATTTTACATTTGGCTTTGTAATTACATTTGCGTCGGTGGCGCAATAGATAAGGCACGGACTCTCAATCTGAGGGTTCCGGATTCGAATCCAACCGTGTACCTATGAGTTGTTTTTCAATTCAAGTACATTATCCGATTGCTTAACGGTGAAGGAAAACATCGTGAGGAAACGGTGGTCTATCTTCAATAATAAAAAACAAAAACAAAAAAAACCTGCATGTCTTGAACAGGCATGTGAAGTCCGCCAATCCGCACTGGGTCCTCGTGGTGGACTACGGCCTATACACTCTCTGTAGAAGAGTAGGCCTGAGCCACTGCAGTGGGGACATATATAGGCTGTGATGTATATGATGATGAAGGTACTGTAGAGAAGGGGAGGTAGCGTAGCTTCGGTGACCGGATCTTGTCCAGAGAAACAGCGTAGTTCTGCTAGAGGGTTTATTAAATAACTCAAAGAATGTTACGTGTACAATAGATGGGGCGGACACGCGGACCAAACACACCCACTTTAACTATATATTTCTAAGTAGATGCGCACCTTTCAACAATACACTCAAGACTACCTATTGTTTTATTTTCATCTGTCGACCCTGCGACAGACTCTAAACTCAAAATATAAATAGAAAGTTCGAGGGATCCTTATTGGCCAGAGTGCGCATCCACGTAGGTGCGAGCATGTAGGTTTAACTTCACTACAGTACTTATCAAAGCCAGCTATTCTTATTTTAAGATATAAAAGATTATGGCAAAAGAAATTTTGTATGGGAGCATTGTGAGCGGATTCCCTTTATTGCGTTGTGCACAGAGCGGCGCACCCCAGCTGTCCGGACGGCCTCCTTCTGGAGCTGGAGGCGGTGACGTCGGTGGTGTCCCGGGCGTCTAACAGCCGCGTGCTGTCGCTGGTGCAGCACGACCCCAAGCTGGCGGGGGGCTCGGCGGGACTGGCGCGACTCCGCAGCCTCATGCTGTCGGTGCTGCCCCGGTACCGCAACCCCCCGCTAGCCAACCCCGCGATACCTGACTCACGGATACATTACAAGGTAACAGAGAACACTGAGCATACATCCACGAGTCGGATAATTTAGTAGTTGCAGCAGCGGCAGCAGCGTTATTATCTCTGATGAAAGGTAACAGAGCTAGCGCCGCGTTGATTTGAGGCTTCTGTGTTAGCACACTCTCCATGCAAACGGCTTTATCGTCTCTTACCATCACTTGAGAGCAGCGATGGTAGCTCAGTAAAGCTCTCTCTCGTTCTATCTATTTAATTGTAATTAATAATTTTAAAATAACTTTGTAACTTTAGTTAAACATAAGTCTTTAAATGTTTGTAAAAATTTGTGGAGAAAAATACTTTCATTATTATTTATAATATAATAAATATTTTGTTACAATAAACAGAAATAGTTTAATCATGTTGGCATTACTGAAGTAGGGTGTATGTGTGTGCGTATGCATGTTTTGGTAGTGTGGTTTGGTTCCGTCAAGTGAGCCACCCAACCAAGGCAACAACCTTTATCTTACTTGCGGTACTGTCGCTTGCGATCTCGGGGCACAAATTGTCATACGATTACATAAATAACTTAACATAAATACATAAAAAGTACCCCGTAAGTTAACCCAGCTTACAGTACTCGCAAACTAAGTTTGCCCCTCTGAAGTTAGCTACAAAAGGTTGCGAAGTATCAATTATTTACGTATAAATGGGAGGCAGTTAGGGGGAGTTATTATCGAAAAGACAGACAGACTGACGGACGCACAGCGTAGGCTTAGTAATAGGATCCCGTTGGTTATTTTACTCGCAAACTAAGTTTGCCCCTCTGAAGTTAGCTACAAAAGGCTGCGAAGTATCAATTATTAACGTATAAATGAGAGGCAAGTTAGCGGGTGGAAATAAATGTCCTGGTGTTGTAACTCATCTAGGGATAGTTATCGAAAATAATACACACATATTCCGACAGTACACGCGCGAAATTCCGGAGAGCTAACTTCAGAGGGGCAAACATGGCGTGCGAGTACAAACAGCTGGTATTTATATATTGTTTCGTCTTGCTATTCAGATAGTCTGCAACGTGCTGACGTACGCCAAAAACATGATGGATCTGGACAGTCCGCGAGGGTGCTTCCCGACCGGAGTGCCTCGCCCCACCGGCGTGCACCCCGACACCGCCCCCTACCTGGGGAACTTTCTGATGATGCTCCAGTCCAGCACCTCCCGCACACTGATGCACCAGAAGCTCCTGGCCACCGCCTACAACCAGCTGCAGGCGATGCCGCATATGACGTGCGACGGTGAGTGATTCACAATAAATTATTTATTTTTATTTATTGGATCAGCTAACAATTACAACACTTTAATATTATATTTACAAGTTACATTACATCTAATTCTAGTGCGTAATCTATTACAAGCTGATACAATTATGATTATAGTATACTGGAGATATATCATACATTATGTATATGCATCTATTAAGAGGTACGAGTAACTTTGGTTTGTGTTTTCTCATCTTTTATGAAAGCTACACGTATGAAATTTGGGCAATGAAAACTAGAGGGTTTTATAGAATAAACTTCAGAATGAAAACATGATTACTGTAAAATAGATGTTTCAAATTCGGCCTGCACTTGTACACTAAAGAAAAATCAAGTAATAATCTAAATATGCATAGAAAAATACTAGAATTACATTTTTGCATTTATTTTTATTATACTCACGGCTACACATCAAGCTATACATTTTCAATATACGCTGACCTCACATTGAATGAACTCCCGCACGGCGCTAGTTCAGCTTAAATTGGAAATGTATAGCTTGACCTGTAGCCGTGCGTACAAAATCATTCGTTTTGTACTAAGTGACATCGTCAAATGTCATTTTGTTGACGCCATCTTTCTTTATATTTGTTATCAACCTTGTTCACTATGAGCCAGAACAGTCGATTGAGAGGGCACTCAATAAAGCTCACCAAGCCTCTATGTAGCAACCCTAGGAAACACTTCTTGCCTAACCGCAGCGAAAGTTAATGATTTTCATTTCGCAAATCAAAGCAGCTATTCTATTTTAAATGATTATGGCAAAAGAGATTTTGTATGGCAGCATTGTGAGCGGATTCCCGTTAATGTTTCAGATCTGAAGAAGCTTCTGCCGTCGGACTCGTGTGAAGTGTTGCCTCCGTCTGAAGCGCGGGCGCAGGCGGCGGTGCTGCTGCGCAGGCGCGTGTACATACGTCGTCTGGAGTTGATGTACTGCGCGCACGCCGTCGAGGTGGCGCTGTACCTCGTGTGGGCCCATCTCTACATTTTCCTACGAGCCTCTGAGACTCTAGAGGCGTTACGATCTGATCGTAAGATATTCATACTATTGTCCTTATAATAAACAATACATGAAAATAACTGACAAAAATATTATCTGTGAGAAGACAGCTACCGATACACGATTCATAATACTTCACTCGATATAATTAAATAAATAAATTTTTGTGGGCCAGGGTGGGTAAGTTATTTACCTTGCACAGCATTGCCATTGGGTTTTGGGTAACATTCGCTACATTTTGACACATAATTTGCGACAGAGAACGTATATTTATCTCATTCTGTCTTATGTCAATTCAATGGAGTTGGAAAGACTAGAATATAGTTATTTGGATCCTTCTTCATATAATGTATCTATGACATGCTATATTTATGACGTCATCTCATTATTGACTCGAGTGTGATGTTTGTCCTTGATTTGGTGAAATGGTTTACAAATATTGGGTATGTTTTCGATGAGGAGCAGGTAGTCATAGACTTATTCGAGGAAAAACGTGAATGTTTACTTGTGATCTCTGTGATGTACTGTGGGAGTAGTTTATGTTTAGGCTCAGGCTGATGTTTCAAACAAATGTCGTGATATCGGTTCCTATTCACATACATCAAACGGATGACTTTCGTATACACGTGCATGCCTGAGTACGCGCGCGCCATATTACAGATCCTTGAGCGAGTCACTTTCTTGCGAGGGAGGTGAGGTATCGCGGATCTGTGGGAGGCGATGAACGACCATTATGTACTGTAAACACCAATGTATTTCGGTACAATTATATTATATCAAAGCCTAGTCAGACACAAAACACCAGAGCACGCTCCTTGCACGAAGGGGTGACGCAATCTGCGGGGAAGTGCGGGGACAGCGCGGGGGGTGTCGACGTCGGCCGCGCGCCTCCACCACAGAGACCCGCGGTCTCCTTGCTAAGAACTACTGGCCGCCTATGCATACAGCCAGTATACATCTAACTGTGGTTTAACTTTTTCTAACTGTACGTAGTGCTATGTGAGTGTTCGTTTCCCGGCTGATCATGATGACTGTTGATTTCACTATCCTTATCACATTTCCGTATTGATGGATTGTTTAACGACATGATATTATTTGTGTGTTAGCGATGTCTCGCTCCCGCGCGTGGCGCGACGTGGGCAGCAAGGACCTGCAGGAGCTGCGCAAGGAGCTCGTCGTCATATTCAACGAACGATTCACTGAAGACCTCCTGGAGACAGTCAAGGTCGGTACTATAGCCTGCTCGCCACCGCTGTGGCTCGGCCTATGGTAAGTGCGCGGCGAGGCGCAAGAGCAAAACGCCATGTCATTACAACGCTCCCCCCCTACATCGCTTAACGCACCTGGCATAATGGCTACACACTTGGATTTACAACCTGGAGATCCTGGGTTCGATTCCCAGTGGATTTTTTTAAACATTCAACAATAGGCTTCCATTTGACCACAATCTCACCTGATGTCAAGCGACGATGTGGTCTAGGATGGTTTACGGTTGCCAAGAAATCTGTTGGTATTGAGTTTAGTTGGTGGTAAGGCATTTTCTATGTTCTCCTGACTAGCCAACACCATGGTACATAAGTCTAAGTCATTATCTTGAGGCTTCTGGGTGCGCACGCGCTCCACCCAACGGCCTTATCCTAACCTAACCTACCATCAGCTGAGATGAGAAGTCAAGTGCATAATCGTACATAAATATAAAAAAATGAAGTCAGTCTGTGACGTCATGTGTTCAGGTTTGGTATCCAAACTACTGTTGACAGCGTTGTTCATTATGTTGTGGCTTCTAGGCGAGCACGCTTACCACCCTTTTTCGAGAGGGATCCCGTTAAACACCCGGCAAAATCTGCTTCTTTTTTCTGTGGTATACAAATTCCACAATATTTCTTCTATTGGTGGATTGTTTGCGATATTTATAGCTTATACAAGAGTCGATAGCCGGCTTGACCCATCTCATATTATGTTAACTGCGCCTAGAGCCAAGCGTAATATATAATACTGATACATTTCTTTGTTTGTGCGCAGAACCAGCCGCCGACGCACAGGGGGTTCACGGAAATAATGATCAAAGACATCAAGAGCATGATTCAGTTCTCAACGCTCCCGATCAACTAGTGCCAATTAATTAATTAACTAATTAATGTATTACCGACCAACTACATTAAATTATTAACAACTGTTGTTGAATTCAGTCAATCTGGGAAACTTTGACAGATCGGTGTTTGGACGTGTTTGGTAGCTCAGTTGGGTAGAGCGTCAGCCCTTGAACAATCGAGGTCTGCGTCTGGAATTTATGTACGAATGATAAAATCATTACCATTGGCTTTACGGTGAAGGAAAACATCGCGAGGAAAGCATTGGACGTCTCGCAGCTGATAATGATGTACAAAGTAACTTTTTTAAATCCTCTTGTAACCAAATCGTGCAGTAAGCTTACTTATTAGTTTTTTCTGTGATTTTCAATCTGCTTTAGAAGAAAACTAGATTTTTCCGGGATGATTTTTCATTGAGCTTATCTTTGAAGTGAAATAGAATGTCAAAGTTTCTCAAAATAACCATGTATTATATTGACTGTAATCAAATCGGATTCGCATTTCTAAATAAAAATAAAGATGTTAATTTTCATATGCATTTCATTTCTATCTTGTGGGGACAAATCGACAAAGTATTAGTTTTTATTACGACTTGATATTATTGTTACCAATAAAGCTATAGCTGTGGAGTTTTAACCGCCTCCGTGGTCTAATAACTAAGCCACAAAACGTTTGTGTCACGAGCAATGTTGTGTTCAGGCTTAAGACTTCTGTGTGCGCACGCTTGCCATTACCACCAGGTAAGATTAAGGCCAAGTACAAACCCATATAAAAAGTTTCACAATTTGTATATCCGTGAAGTTACATGCCCCAACCAAAGACGAGATATGAAATTTTGGTTGGGCTTCAACTGTGTCTTCAACGATTTCATAAAGTCTACATATTTAAAAAGCTACTGAACCTAACTTAAGGTATATATTAGTCTGTGCTAACTTACTGCCAGTCACACATGGTCACACAGTCGAGTTTTTCAAACTGACGTTTCATGTCGCAAGTTGTCATTTTAGGTGACGTTCTGTTCGACTTTTTTATTGTGTAGTACTAGTATTTTCATTTTACCTTTTTCATCTTGCTTTCGTTAACAATAATGAAAGTACATTAGAGGTAAGACAAGATATATTTATTACATTGTTTTTATTTTCAAATTCATAAAATCGAAGGAGTAGGATTAAGTTTGGTGGAACGGAACGTAAACCACGTCATTCATATTCTGTGGTCACGTTATCAAACAAGGAGGTTGTTATCACTAGTCGAGTCAGAAACTTATTGTACTACATACAGGCTCGTTGTCTATTTTGTTGAGAAGCGAACGTCGGAACTTCGACAACAAATTGAAACAAAAGTCGTCGAGATAATTAACTCGACTTTATCAACGTAACCTATTACTAGGTAAGTGACCTCTACAAAAGGTTATTGACCTGCTTAATAATTTGTATACTTTGCAAAATTTTACTCTTCAGTTATTCATTAATATACTAGTTTTAATTTTTTTTCATTTCATATTCCAGACAAATTGTCGTTGTTGTTTGTTGTTGCAGCTAGAAATAGGTAACATTGGTAAAACATCTCGCAAAGATCTTGATATTTTAAAACAGGTTCTTGGCTGTCTGCTTTTTAAATGAACTTTTTTAAATATTCCAAGACAAGACGATTTTTTATGGATCTCTTAATATTTAAAACAACTAAGCAGGCAAGCAACCCGCATTTATGTGGGTCCCGCGTATTCCTCGTTCATTCCTCGGCCTATAGCAGTCCAAAAGTATCTTTCTATCAGATCATCAGTTGAATACCAAGTAAATACCAGGTGTAACACGTTATTTTGTGAGTCTAATCACACCGAATGTTATAAATACGAACGTGTGTTCGTTACATTATGTATTCTGTGCCTCGACGCAACCAATCGTCATGAAATTTGGCCTGCATATAGACCATTGCATGGGGAGGGACATAGGCTATTTTCTATCTATCAGTATAGTTAAAGCGGAGTAATTTCTGAAGTACACCCACACAATACCCTTTCTACATTCTACACATTTGTTAATCGCTAATGAATTATTTATATAGGGCAAATGATTAAATATATTTATTAATTATTAATAATAATAATTGGCAGACGGTTTCAAGCAACTTTGGTTTCAAGTGTCACAGGACGACATAACCGCAACCGCCGCAAAATCTGATACGCGCATGTATCAAACGAAACAATGCAACATAAAATACACTTGTTGTGATAATTACCTACGTCGAACTTGGCAATCTGATTGTACAATTATTCGCGATTCCAATCCAAGCCAAAAACATGCACTCGAAAAACTGTAAATTATTTTCCGATTCTTTTTCACCATCGGGTTATATTCTGGTTAGTAACAATGAATCTGTGTTATCTCTGAATAAACGCGGATTATTTATTATTATAATGAGAATAAGCGTAGATCTATATACCTCTATGTACATATACGTAAGAGTATTTGATACATCGTTTACGCGTAAACAATACGAATTGTAATTCGGAATTCGAATCAATAAAATATAGACACTAGTTCCTACATTCGTAATCTGTCATTGACCGCGTTATGTTCTATTACTAAGTAGGTAGGTCTAGGTAATGTCAATGACTAACTATACAGACTGAGGTTAACTCGTCTATAGCTGTACGCTTAGAATAATAACGCCTAGAAGGTGAGCGCTACAAAACGAAGATTTACTTTACTGACTATGAATGAATGAAATGATGACTTAATGAATATAAATAAAAAATACATCTAGTTTCCGAGTTCCCCGAAAACTACAACTCGGGAATCTTCAAACGAAGAGTAAATAGGCACCTCCTGGACCAACACGTAACATCGTCGACCTCATCGTCACTTACCATCAGGTGAGATTGAGGTCAAGTGTTGGTCTATCTTCTATACAAGTTAACGCGTTCAAAAGAACTAGAAACTGACTTCAATTTTTTTTAACTTTAAAGGTTTTCTCATAGATGCCGTTGTCAAAACTAGATAATGGATGAAATGGGACCACACGGAAAACACCAGCTATCAAATAAAAATAGAATAATCAAAATCGGTTCACTCAGTCGAAAGTTCGGAGGTAACAAACATTGAAAAATACCCGTCGCATTGAGAACCTTTTCCTTTTTTGAAATCGGTGGAAAATATATATATAAGAAGGGCAATCGCTGTTGCCATCGTAAATATCATACGTGGCCATAATTAAGTTTAAAAAAATATGTAATGTAAGTAATAAATAACCGAAGCCAAGCGACGATTGAAGTCGTTCATGTGTCGATATCGGGTCGAGACTCGAGAGCCATCGACATGTTGTTGCCAGTATGTAAGTAGGTCGACGACACCTTATCTAAACCCGACGATTTATTTACTCAATGTTTATATTGTTAATAATCTTGTCGCAATATTTATTGAGTACCATGTACCAGCCAGACATCGGTGTTTGGTAAAGATGACTATCTGTTACGTACCATTGCAGCTTGTGTACCGAAGTCCTAAAGGTACAATAATCAAGGGTCTGGTCATCCCCTTGCAGTGGCGGCTACAAATATCTTAGCTGACGTAATTCGACATTAACCTTGTTGTCTAGGCCTAGCAAATTAGAGATATCGTTAGCAAATACATCTGTTTAATGATGTTTTTTCTTAGTGGATTGTACCACAGGATCTTATTTGGGTAGTAACCAGGGCTATAGAGGATTGGTGGTAGGGAAGACCGAATAGAATGGACCCAACATTGAAAAATCTTGGACAGAGAGAAACATCTTATTGCGGTCCCCTATCTGACCGCCAGGTGAAGTGATTATTGCTAATTCCATGGAGTGACCGTTTGAAATAGCGAACACTCATAACCTTATGTTGACCAGAGGAGTTTACAGTTGATGATGTAAAACTGATCTTCCACAGAACAGAATTAGCCAGAAACCATGCGACTGATAATCCTCGAAGACGCGGACATAGTTGCGGACTGGGCCGCTCGCTTCGTCCTCCAGCGCATCACGGAGTTCAATCCTGGGCCCAACAAGCGTTTTGTACTGGGCCTGCCCACCGGTGGGACCCCACTGGGCATGTATAAAAAGCTCATCCAGTTCCACAAGGAGGGAAGACTATCCTTCAAATATGTCACCACCTTCAACATGGACGAGTATGTAGGTAAGTTGGATGGTGCGATTTATATTGTTGGAAATGTACACTGTATACTATAGCATACTCATACTGTCTCGTATGTCAATGTGTTGGTTCGATGCCAGTGTCAATCACTGACAATGTAACGAGAGCTCGTGGGCGTTGCCAAGTCATTGAAGTGATTCTAGCTTTCTACCTACGAAGACCAAAATAGTGGGACTACAGGTATAACGCATAAATGAGTCTGTTCCTGAGGTATGGGAGCGGTTCGGGAGGGGTGACAAGTGGCGAGTCGCGTGACGTCAGACTGAAGGGCCTGTACCTCAGGAACAGACAGTATGCGTTAAGACCTGTATCTCGCAAAATAGAATTATTATACCATCTTATTTTATAATTATTGTGTGAGATTAGTACGTTAGGTTCGTAATGGAAATGCTATCAGAAGTAGTGGACAGACATCCTATATAATATGTTAATAAACAAGACTTTAATTTAATGTTAATGTGAAAGGAAATAAATATTTTTTCATTTTTCAAGTATCAAGACAGTTTTGGCGCGATGTTTGCACTGTTTCAATGTGTGTGTATACACGTATTTCATGTACCATTCACACATACGATTACGACAAGGTATTTTCTGATTAAAGTGTTTAATGGTGACGTCATGCTGCAGGTCTGCCCCGCGACCACCCCGAGTCGTACCACTACTACATGTGGAACGAATTCTTCAAGCACATGGACATAGACCCGTCCAACGCCCACGTGCTGGACGGCAACGCGGCGGACCTCCCCGCAGAGTGCCGCAAGTTCGAGGAGCTCATACAGAAAGCGGGCGGCGTCCATCTATTTATTGGAGGTCAGTACATGAAAGATAAATGATCGACAAAAAACAATTTATTTATCAATTCGTCTCCTTGGCCTAATGGTCTAAATCTGGAGGTCCCAGGTTCGATTACTAGTGGGGGTAGCTATCGGTACTCCGTTTGGTTGTTGTTCGCCTGGCTAGCTATCAAATTCTTTTAATAATTCAATCCTTCCAATGGACTTTTTGTCACTTACCATTAGGTGATGAGGGCCAAGTGCAAAAAGACGAAATTATTAATAACTAATCTATGACGAAATGTCCTCCGGCACGAGGGGCAAAAGATGGCGGGGTCGAAAATCAAAATATTCTTTATTTTAGTTCACATAGCATGTACATAAAGCAGCATAATTGAGGATATATAGATAACAGTAGAAAGACTCAGTCTGATAAATTCGTCTTTGGGAATTTCCACATTGAATGCCGTATACCAGGGATGTCGAACCATTGGCACGCGTGCCATTACCGGCACGCGACACAATATTTTGGGCACGTCACTGTCCACAAAATTCATTATGCACTACGAAAAAAGTGTAAAATAGGTATTATATGACTAGCGATTGCGTATTAAGTTTTTTATACGCTTAATATAAAACTGTTCCTATTTTTTGTAATAAATTAAGACTTTTGAGTTTATAGTATTTATAGTCAAAATTATTTGATGGCACGTCTATGACCTCATTAAACATTTCTTTGGAAAAATGGCACGCGGATACGTAAAGGTTCGCCACCCTTGCCGTATACCGACCAGCAATATTGAATGTCAGCGGTGTGTTCCCCGTGCAGGCATCGGTCCCGACGGTCACATAGCGTTCAACGAGCCTGGCTCGTCGCTGGTGTCGCGCACGCGCGTCAAGACCCTCGCATACGACACGCTCGAGGCCAACAAGCGGTTCTTCGGCAACGACATCACCAAGGTGCCCAAGCAGGCGCTCACCGTCGGAGTAGGCACCGTCATGGACGCTAAGGAGGTAACATCACTCAGCTTTTTGTGGACTAATAAACAAAGACAAGAAGAGATGTTCTGCAGTGAACAATAAAATCATTGAAAGTATTTTTTAGATTGTTGGAAATCATGCGGCGGGTTATAAGAGTATTTATTGTTTGCAATAGTGATCCTAATTTATTGGTTACAAAATCTTAATGTATTTTACGTAACGTTTGTTTTCTTTATGATTATTTTCCATAATTTTATGCATAATTTCACTGTTGGAAATAGCCACAATACACTTGCACATATGTATTTCTGGCTCCTTATTTTCCAATCTTTTTAATGTATTTGTTTGAAGACACTACAAGTTACATTTTTAATACATACAAAATACAAACTCACGTAACTTATTACTAAAAATGTTAAACTTATTTATACACAAAATTCACATTAAAAAGAAGGAAAATCAAAAATAGAAATATACAGATTTTTTTATAATTGGGATTTCAAATAGTAATTTTGTAAAATCTTGTAAAAAGATATAAATAAAATAAAAGTTTAAATATATAATAAACATATTACTCTTTACACGAGTCAAGGTAAATTGACAGTCTGCGGCCTCATTGTATTTAACCATCTGAATATCCACAGAATACATAACCCTCCCACTCTATGTGGATATGTGACCTCTTTGTTCTCATTTGATCCTGTATAACACGCGCCCATCGCTTGCAGGTGATGATCCTAATAACTGGCGCTCACAAGGCGCTCGCGCTCGCCAAGGCGGTGGAGGAGGGCGTCAACCACATGTGGACGGTCTCCGCCTTCCAGCAACATGCGCAGACGCTGTTCGTGTGCGACGAGGGCGCCACGCTGGAGCTACGAGTCAAGACTGTCAAGTATTTCAAGGTGAGACACCGTCACACAATGGATAACCTTTCAAAATAAATAGTTGCAAATGTTATTTGGTTTTGGGGTAGAAAATTACAAATGAATGGACCTTTGTTTTTTAAACGTATTCGACTAAAATCTTGAAGAAAAAAATTGTTATTATACATGTGAATTGGGATGACTTTATATCCTCTAGTCTATCTCATTGGTTTGGGATAGTAGGGGTTGGTGTGTAGATTTGCAGTATCACATGCGTGACGTCATCTGCGAGGGTTTAGTAATATAACGTTTTCTCCAAAATCGCTAGCCGCTAATTCTAAAAAAATTTAAAGTTCCTTGCAGCTACATTTAAAATTTTGCAATGTTGTCCATTGATAGGAGTGGGGATTGTGTGGTGCGATCCTGGATGTCTTGAACCTAGGGGGGGCTCTCTATTCAATCACTTTCCCCTACAATCCAAAATGTACCCCGTAAATGAGATCCAGGAGCCACCACTGCTTGCTCGAACATCGCGCACACCTGACTGGACAATGGAGATTATATTATTTTAGTCATAGACAGTTAAGGAAGTGTATGCACGAGGCTTTGATAGTCGGTATGCATGTGGTACACTCAGTTGCTTTATGTACTAAGCTCTTAAATTAAAAGTCTATCTAAACTCAATTTTTAGTAAATTATTATTACATTAAACAGTATGCTTTTCCAATACATTGCACTAAAATGATTTCATAAAATGTAACATGATCTCCTGGACGCAAATCCTACTCTAACTGATATTTTAACTGGTGCTGGTATGTAATTAATTATTCAATTCGAAACATTAAAATTTCTATTTTCACCGAATTGCAAATTATTCGAATATAATGTGGCCTATTTACTTCTGACTTAGTTAATCATCTTTAATATTATCATCATCAACAGCCTATATACGTCCCCACTGCTGGGGCTCAGGCTTACTCTCCTACAGAGAGTGTTTGGGCCATAGTCCACCACGCGGGCCCAGTGCGGATCGGCGGACTTCACATGCCTGTTCAAGACATGCAGGTTTCCTCACGATGTTTCCTTCACCGAGCAATTGGATAATGTACTTGAATTGAAAAACAACTCATAGGTACACGGCTGGATACGAACCCGGTACCCTCAGATTGAAAGTCCGCGCCTTATCCACTGCGCCACCAACGCTTTTTGAGATCTTTAATATAGTGTCTCTTAATCTTAGGGTCTTCGCTCAGAGTAGAATAATACTGTCGTAAGGTCTTAGATTGTATACTTACATTAGATAAATTACATCGTAATATATTAACTACAGAAACATAAAGAGGTGGTAGTACTCATGTAAAACGCCGTTTCGAAAGATTAAACTCCAAAGATGTCAAACTGTGTAGTGATTTAGAAAGTTTATTTTTACTGGTACATCCGCCTCTTCAATTAAAATAATAATAATACTAGGACCCTGTATTTACCTACATTCATATCCACAACTTTCCTTCATTTAATGAGATTTATCTTTTGTATTAATTTAAAGAAAAACTAACTTTAATTAAGAGAACTAATATATGTATAGCAGCTGAGTAGTACATGTGTGCGTGTGGTGTGGACAGGCGCTGAGCGAGGAGCATCAGAAGCTGATCGCCGGAGTGCCAGTCACCGAGCAGCATATCATACACTGAGGACCCTGTCTCATACGATGAGACCAATTTCCCAAATATTTACATATTATTTTTGTATAACGAGAATTATATACAAATTATTCGTTTTAAAATAATTAAGCTATATTTTGTCTAGTATCTATTTCCAATATAATAGACGAAGTGCCTTTTTCATAAAATTTTAGAATAATACATAACTAAAGGTGATAATAGTATAATTTGTCGTTGTGTTTTTTATAAAGTACAATGTTTAATGTTACTTGTACATTTTGCAGAGTCTCATGTCGGAGCACAACAAATTGATAGCCAGTGACCGGTGAACATACATTCCTATTATGATTATTGACTATTCAAATTACTACTTAATGAAACAAATATCTCATTCATTATAGCATTAACATATAAGAATAGAATTTTTATGTAATTTTATATGCAGTTGAATAAATTGTATGTTATTGAAATAAAAGCAGTTTTCATTTATGAAAATATATATTTACTAACAATTTTGGTGTTGCGTTGAAATATTGAAGACAACTGAGAGTGATATATATAGGCATATTTTAATATCAAAACATATAGACATAAATGTGCAAATATGTCATATCTCACTCTCTCCATTCTCATGCTACCCTGGCTACTAGGGATTATTAAGTCTGCCATCAAACAGTTGTCTAGATAGCACTGTTTTTTTTAAACAAAGGAAAACATATTTATCATCTCATCTCATTCATTTTAGGCTTTCAAGTGAGGATGCTGTATGTCCTTCAGCTTAATCGTCACTTACTGTCAGAAGAGACAATGGCCAAGTGCGAACTCTTGTACACAAAATATCACATTATTTTCAGTTTCCTTTATTTTATGAAAATGCTACATCAGATCTTACGATCACCAATCGGTCTCCCCTCCACCTGCCACTCTGCACATCCTACCCAGTAACCCAGCCAGTTGCAACTGAGATGTCAGTCCATCTGCAACTCTCATGTGGGTCAGACCGATCTCTCTGATAAATGCCAGCTTTAGATCCTCAGATACGTCTAGTGTTTTAGATACTCGGAATATGTTGCTGATTATATCTTCTGCTGCATAGCCGAGCTTGCATAGTTTTGCTATTACCTGCAATGTAAATTAAAACTTTATTGAGATCTCAAACAATTGTATTCTAATCTGGGAGTATGATTAAATAAAAATTAGTGTGTAGATATTTGTTTTGTCTGCAGAGTTAGGACCTCACCTTATAAGCACCGTGAATATCTTGTTTAGCACATGACTCAAGCATGCTTCTAACCAGCATGGGATGTGGTTCATCACAGACTTTGAACACATTGTCTGGGCTGATGTGACCGAAGCCCTGGGCAGTGGACTGCAGGTTGTTGAGAGCAGCTCGAAGGTCACCTTGAGCCGTAAACACAACAGCACTGACACCTTCTTCTGTGTATGAAAGATTTTCTTTGCCACAAACTTCTATGATCTGCAAGTAAGAAATCATCATTATCAGTTGGGTGAACTTCTTTACATTGTTTTATTTTACTAAAACGTTTTTTTTGCACATATTAATATTTACAAAATACAGTGAAAAATTTATACAAAACGAACAGCTTATATGTAAAAAAACTCTTACAGCAGATCTGGGTTAAGCGAGAATAGTGAAGAGAGGAGGGCAGTTAGGCATGTAGTAGTAGTTAGGATGTAATAAATATAATAAACGATTACATAAATACGAGATACAAAAAACAAACTAATATATATCAATAGTAATAATACATACTTTACATACAATAATTATATATTAACTTATGAACTTATAGTGATAGAAAATGTTCCTTGACATCACAATTTTTAAGCTATGTTAAAAATGATTTATTCACAGCCTTAGCACAAAATGTTTGGTGACAGCATAACCAGACAACATAATCTTTTTAGATAAGAATATTAACCTTGGCTAGTATCTGAGCATCAGTGAGCTTTGAGTATCGCAGCACAGCACACCGGGACTGTATGGGCTCTATGATCTTCTCGCTGGTGTTGGCAGCCAGGGCGAATCTCGTGGTGGCCGAGTACAGCTCCATGGTGCGGCGCAGAGCTTGTTGAGCACCTTCCGTCATGCTGTCTGCTTCATCCAGGATCACTACTTTATGACGTCCAGGGGGTAATGTCACCTACAACCATTCAATTAAACGTTAATTTCTTCATAGTAATAGCATGTATCAGGTAGGGCCAATGACTTTAATTCTATAAATTTTCTATACATAAGATATAGACCAATTAATTCCTAGACCCTAAAACCTTATCTGTGAATTTCATTCAAATCACAGTTGTTTCTGAGATACCAAATTAACAAAAGAACTGTCAGTTTAATGGTAAAAGATTTATTATTTATCTTAAATGGGAAAACATTGGGTTAGAGTGTTTCAAAAAATCATGATGATTCTAAGCCTTAGCACCCCCTTTTGTGCACCCCATCCAAACATTGTTCAACAGCAACTGTTGTTGATAAATATACTTTTGAAATATCTAAGGAAATGAAACAGGCAATGTAATAAAAGTACGTACTTGAGCACACTACATAAAACAGGAAATAATCTGACAATTTTTAACTTTTTAAATAATTACCTTCTGCTGAGCAAACATTTTGATCTTATTCCTCACAACATCAATACCGCGGTCGTTGGAAGCGTTGAGTTCCAGTACTGCATCTTTAAAAGCTGATCCTAGAAGCGCTCGGGCAAGGCACAGAATAGTAGTTGTTTTGCCCACCCCTGGAGGTCCAGCAATGATTATATTTGGTGCGTTCCCAGTGCGAGCAAATACAGCCAGTCTGGAGACAGTATCCTCGTTACCTACGATGTCAGCGAAGGTTTGAGGGCGGTATTTCTCAATCCAAGGTAGGTGAGAGATAGGCTTAGTGGGACCAGCGGTTGATTTTGATGGCTTTGGATCAGGTTCGTCCACTTCCATGATAGAAATATCGTTGTCGCTCATTATGGAAGTGTTAAGGTGCAGAAATTTGTGCTACAGACAAATAAATAAGAAGACTTAATTTTACAGCCACTCGGCTTTTCCACCAATTTCCGCGTTTTTGTTTGTTATGACATTTAATGACATGTCAAATTGACAACTAGATATTCATTGATAAGGCAATGGTTATTATACCTTACAGCCCAATTTGCGATAATCATTAATCTATGTACCTGTTTGACGTTCATTGTGTCATTCATGTGTTAAAATTGTGTTTGGTATGCTTAGGTTGTATATCCTCTTTGGCTTTGTTGCTTCATGCTTGGCATTTCGCATATAACCTAGATATAACCTCAAAGCACAACTTAAAACATAAATAAACTAGATATTAAAGGTGAATTTAATAGTTTTCTTAAATTACGCTGTTCACTGTGAGTACATAATGGCAGAAGGTACAATAAAAGTTGGCGAATATGTCATTATTCAGAAGCAGAATTACAAGAAACTGCACAGATTTAATAAGCCAGATTCTTCAGTAACTTTGGGTCGAGATAGCATCAATTTGACTGGAATAGAAGGTTGTGCGTACTTTTCAATGTTTAAAATGATACCTAAGAACAAAAAAGGTAGGGAATTCACCTTAGAATTGACAGAGGAAGTCGTACAACTAAAAGACGAGATTGAGGTTAAAAAATCTGGTACAGACAACAGAAACATAATTGACGATGGAAGATCACAGAAATTAACTGCTGACGAAATAAAGGACCTTGCACAAGACGCCGCCAAGGCATCGGATATAGTTGAGACTTTAATATCCAACTCTAATACCTTCCACGACAAAACCGAATTCTCTCAAGAAAAATATCTTAGGAAGAAAGAGAAAAAGTATTTTGAATATATACAGATTGTAAGACCCAACCTTCGTCTGATAGCTGAAGTTATGTACAGGTTAGATCCAGGTAAAATTCAGAATATTCGTATTGATACTTTGTCACAGATTATTACATACAGTAATATACAAAGTGAAGGGAACCATTTGTTGTACGATTCGGGGTCCAATGGGCTACTGGCTGGAGCTTTACTATGTGCTGTAGGAGAAAACACTAATGGAAAACTAATTCACATGCACCCGGGGAACACATCTCAAAAGCAGGCTCTACTTGCTATGAATTTTAGTGAAGAGCATCAAAAAAGATGTATTTCTGTCAATATTTATTCAGTGTTGAGACAATTGTTCCAGGGCTGTGATACTCATGACAAAATTGAATCAAATCCACTGAAACGAAAAGCAGAAGTTGTGGATGAGAAAACTAAAGTTCCTAGACTAGATAATGGTGAAGATAATAATTTATCAACACAAGTAGAATCACAAACGGATACAGATTGTAAACCTGATAAGGAACTTGCAAACAATATTGAATCTAATGAACCAAGAGCAGATAGAGATAGAAGTTCAGAGCCTAAAAAACCAAAATGGCACTTTGACAACATAATCGCATCAGAGATTTTGACATCCAAAATGGATTCTTTAGTTATAGCATGTAAGGAAGACCCACAGAACATATTCCAAGAACTAGTGAAGTATGTGAAGCCCGGAAGACCATTTGTGGTGTACTATCCTGTTGCTGAGGTGCTGCAGCAGATGTACGTGGTGTTGAGGTCGCAGAGCAACATTGCTGCTTTGAAGTTGACTACGAACTGGATGAGGAATTATCAGGTGGGGTTTGTATAGTTTGTATGGTAGAGCCCAGTAGTGTAATTGATAGTGATAGTAGAGTGATGGTCAAATTTTGTATTTTTGGGTTCCGTACCAAAGAAAAGCAAAGAAAAAAGGAACCCTTATAGGATCACTTTGTTGTACGTCTGTCTATCTATTTAGACCCTTCTTCTCAAGAACATGTAGAGATATCAAGTTCACATTTACTTGAAATATTCAAGGCTGTAATCCCTTACAGCTGTAAAAAAATTAAACTTCTAATCTATCCCAATAAAAAACTAGGTGTCTATACTGCTTAATTTATCAAATGAAAACTTATGTGTCCGGTTTACCACGAATTATGAAATTTGGTATGATGCATGGTTTTACAGCACAAGTATAGGGATAAGAGAATTAGAGAGTTTTAATATGAGTATATTATTCCCAGGTGTTGCCAGAGAGGACTCATCCCGAAGTGACCATGAATGCTCAAGGCGGTTTCTTACTAACAGGATATGTTTTAAAATGATTAAAAATGATTATAGTTATATTAATTAAATGTAATTTTATTGTTATTTAGAAGGAACAATAATATAATATTGTTTTAACGAGTGTTTTTTTGCTTTTAGGTCGGTCCCACTATTATCCATTGCAATGGTAAATCTGGCACTACACTTTTGTCCCAAAACAGTACCACTATACCCATTGATCACATAGCACACCGTCGTGCTAAAAAGTGAATAAGTGCTAATAGTAGGAAAAGTGGTACCACTAATACCAATAATGGTAATTCTGAATGGTCATAGTAGTGGGACCGACCGTTTCATATTTTTCCTACTACTGGCCAAACCGCGCTGACTCATTTTTTGTATCTGCGGTGACTTTTCATACTTGTTGTTTATTACGTGAATATAATGTAACAAACTATGGTTGGATGTGGGCTATGACCGTGTGGTCTATGGTTTAATAAGGATCATCCATGCAATCCCATGGGTGTTGTAAAAGGCAAATTTTTATTACAAATAACTGATAATAAAATTATGCAGCATAATTTAGTTATATTAAAATAGGTTATTAGTAATTTTTAATTAATTATTTTGTGCCAATTTTTAATTTTTGAATAAAAAAGTTGTAATTATATGTTAATAACAGTTATGAGCATAATTGAATTTTAACATAAACTTCTTTAAAATATTTATGTCTAAGAAACTAGCCCATTGACACTACACAGTTTTTCGGTTCCCAAATATCAGATGAAAAAACGGAACCCATGTAATCTCACTGTGGTGTCTGTCCCTCTGTCCGTCTGTCGCAGCAGATTACCTCAGGAGCTACTAACTCTAATGTCTGCGCTGTTGTCATCAGTGTTTTCTCTATCCGATGCGCTACTCATTTTTAAGGTTCCGTACCCAAAGTGACAGTACTCGCACGCCATGTTTGCCCCTCTGAAGTTAGCTCTCTGGAATTTCGCGCATGTACAGTCGAAATATGTGTATATTATTTTCGATAACTATCCCTAGATGAGTTACAACACTAGGACATTTATTTCCACCCGCTAACTTGCCTCCCATTTATACGTTAATAATTGATACTTAGCAGCCTTTTATGGCTAACTTCAGCTGGGCCAACTTAGTTTGCGAGTAAAGTAACCAACGGGATCCTATTACTAAGCCTACGCTGTGCGTCCGTCAGTCTGTCAGCTGGCTGTATGTCACGTTCCGTAAAAGGTAGACAGCAGTGGCGAAGGGTGGAATTTTGGCGAAGGGAAGCCGATCAAAAAAAAATGCTTACCGCATGATTCAAATTCGGCTTCAGAAGTTCTCAGTATTTCTTCAAATGGGAAGATGATGAGGCCCCACTTTCACCATACAAAAAAGCACTGATGTTTCGATTGACAGTGTCTTTGAAGTATGATAAAAGCGGCTTTGATAAAAGCCTTTTTCGACGTGCGTAAATCCACACCACACATGCATGCTTGTTAGTAAGTACCGCGTAGTTAGTTAGGCGCTAAGAGATACTTAAGTCAACAAACATTAAAACAAAAGATAAGTAAATTTAAATTAATAATATTAAATTACGACCCACACAGACACCGATCCAAAACCAACCAAATTAATTTGAGTAAGCAAAAATAAAGAAAATATACAAAACAATACAATACAAAGCAATAATGGCACACAAAACTCACCGTATTGAACGAAATATGCAAGTAAATCACCTTTTAAACACAAAAAACAGCACATGAACTTCGAACTAAGTGAAAT
This sequence comes from Carcina quercana, assembly GCA_910589575.2. Lineage (NCBI taxonomy): Eukaryota > Metazoa > Arthropoda > Insecta > Lepidoptera > Depressariidae > Carcina > Carcina quercana. The sequence continues at coordinate 16,146,716 of OU342429.1, read as the reverse complement.
ACTTTCTAATCCGTCACATAAAAAACATCCATACTAACAATCATTCACGAAGAAGAAACCCAGTAAGCCGAATTTCGCCGGCTTATTTCGTGAAATAAAAAGCGACGTTTACTACGAGAGCGTAAGAGACAGAGCATTAGTTGACACGGGAATAGAAAGAAGCGCGCTGCGCGCCTGTGGTATAGTTTTGGCGGGCTTTGACAATTTATAGATAATATCTGTAACCCGGTGGGAATCGGCTTGTATGGACCCTTCGCCACTGATAGATATTGCTTTTTAATTGCGCGCAGGCGTTTTTTGTATTGCTTTTTAATTGCTCGCAGGCGTTTTTTGTAGTAATATTTTGAGCGTATAAAAGTTAATAGTACATTACATTAATGATATGTGGAAAGGATTTTTGAAAGGTAAGCCGGTGGGAATCGGCTTGTATGGGCCCTTCGCCACTGGTAGACAGTTAAATTTTGTAAAGAATGCGTATTAATATTGCCGCTCTACTAGTGACATGCTTTATGATTACAAACTTAACTTTGCCGTTGAAAGACATACATCGGGTATGAAAGTTATCTGCAAAGTAAAGTTTGTTGTTGTTTGAGAGACGGGTCACTTGCGCGATTTATAGTACTAGTGGCGCCATATAGTGACGCGGAGCAATACGAAAACTAAAATGGTATTTAAGCGCATTGGTTAGAGCATTGTTTGGTGCACATTATTTTCAGTATAATAATTATTTATCTATATTATGTATGGTCCGACTCGCCTTGGCCGGTTTTTAACTAGACAGTCTGACATTCGCTGTCACGACATCGACAAGATAACTACCGCCGCGACCGCTAGCAGTGCGTGAGTACTGCGAACTCGGACCGCGAATCAAATCAAAATCGTTTATTTGCATGTATCCACTTTTGAACCATGTCACATTCACTTTTGCTTGTTCCAATGTAGTGTGTTGAGGGAAATGTCACATAAAAAAGGTGAATGTGACAATGTTCAAAAGTGGATACATATTTTGGTACTCGAGTGTACATAGAGTCATTAGATTTTAAATAGTGTTTTGTTCTACATAGATGAACCCTGTCAGGGCAGAGCAAAATGTATAGAAGTCAAATTTTATACAATAATAATTCAATGTCTAATTATAATATAACAATAGTTCATTCAACTTATTGTTAGTGTGGTGTGTGGTGTGCGTTAAGTGTGCAGTGAACCCAAGCATGACTTGACAAGCCAAACAGGTCAGTGAATGTGAAGTCCATTACATACTGTTAGAAAAAGTTAAACCATAGGGTATACTGGCTGTATGCATAGGCGGCCAGTAGTTCTTAGCAAGGAGACTGCGGGTCTCTGTGGTGGAGGCGCGTGGCCGACGACGACACCCCCCGCGCTGTCCCCGCACATTGCGTCAGCTCTTCGTGCAAGGAACGTGCGCTGGTGTTTTGTGTCTGTCTAGGCTTTGATATAACTATACCGAAATATACTGGTGTTTATATTACATACACTTTTGAAGTAGGAAGAGCGATCAACCACAAAATGTCGCGTCCTCAACATTAGGTGAAATTAAGGCAAACAAACCTATGAAAAAGTTCTTGATAACATTGACGCAGACGGAAAGGTATCACTTACACATAAGTTGAGTATCTACCAACACTGTCTATGCGAGTAGGGAGAGGGAAATCGTCGCGACGGGATGTGGGAGGGTTGGTTTGGTTAGCTTGTTTGGTTTTTATGGTTCTGTAACTTAAATGTAACCGGATCACTTTATTATCCGTCGGCCTGTCAAGACACTCTATCGGGGAATCGTAAAGGTAAAGTTGGTTGTGAAATGTTAAATATGTAAAAAAATAAAACCTATGTCTACGCAACAAAGACACGACCTTTGGTGATTTTTCTTTCGAGCGCAAGCAATCAAAACCTATAGGAATCACATTGATTTAGGATCCTGAAATTTGGCAAGAAGCAAGGTATAAAAAATTAAATTTTTTTATGGCTATACTATTCGATACCATTTTCAACTGTAAAGTTAATTTTGTTATTTAATCCGGCTTTACTTTTTCGTTAGACTATTATTTACGATTTTCAGTATGTTAATATTCTGTACGGAACCCTCGGTGCGCGAGTCCGACTCGCACTTGGCCGGTTTTTATGTGTTATGCTGCTGATATGCAGGTATAGACACAATATGCTGGTACAGTCAATGCCTCGCATTAGAGGCGAGTTCAGCCGGTCCTACAAGTCAGTGTTTGGTTTCAAATGAACAACTACCACGATGTCAGTATTACCGGGAATCGCGTACCGGGCCGTCCCGACACTAGATGGACCAACTATCTATTTAAGAGGCTATGTTGGTAAGACCACGTGGCCGCGTTCTAATTTGGATTGTTTTGTAGCTGTCCTTATCTGAGCCCTATCCTACCCGAGCGCGTACGGTGAGACAGCATACACTACGCGCAGTTATCCACCCGTTATTTGGATGTTTCGTAGTTCAGGGATCATTTGAAGGATACAGTATATTATGTAACCATACAGTATACTAATGAAATTTCAGATGTCGGTGGTTTTTCCAAATTGTTCTAAATTGATTCATACTCTTGTAAATCAGGTTCAAAGTTGGGGCTTTTTACTACCGTAAAATACAATTCTTTGACGCCCTGTAACTCTGGAAGTATATATTTAAACGAAAATCTGACTCACCACCGACACAGGTATTTGTTTCTAGATTGTGTCTTGAAAATTTCATAGATTTTCATAGCTTAATACTCAAAATATGACTGGACTACGTTTGTATGGGCGCTTTGACACCAGCATACCCTCTGGTCGCGGGGAGTCGCTGGATGCAGATGCCTCGGGACCGGTCAATTTGGCATACCATGGAGCAGGTGACGTTGCTCGGCTGATGATTTATTTATTTATTTTTATTTTATTTAAACAAGGTCACCTACAGGATATACATTAACGTAAGTATTAAGACACAGATGTAACAGTATAGCCAAATGCTATCCCACTTACACGCAACAACGACATGCTAATAAGAACGTAATTAAATTAAAAGAACAATAGAAATAGAATATTTACAGTTAACATGATGAACACTCTCTATGCTACTCAACAGGCTATGTGGATGCCAAATTTCATTAAGATCGGCTTACTGGTATAGTCGTAAGAAAGCAACAATGAGGCACACACACAGGCATGTAACTCTGTACTTGTTACACGCATCGTCAGCAAGATGAAGTGTATCATCATCTTTAAAACCAAACAAATTTAATTTTTTTTTCAAATATAGAATAGTGTGATATATGTATATTGATGAATTAATTTAATTGGGTTTCTGGTTGTTTTACGTAAGTTGTTACATCTTTGGTAAATTTACGCGTCATTATTATCAAACATTAAGCTGTAAGTAAGCTTTTGTGTAATATTAAAAGTAAGGCAAATACTTACGTGACCCGACGTACGTCGTGTACAAGCCCCTCTCGACCCAACTATCAGTTAATTGGACCTCCGGCGAACCTCAGCCCGCTAACTTTCCAATATACATTCAAAGCGGTCGTTTTAAAATCCAACTCAATATAGATAACCTCTGTAATGGGTACTTTACGAACCAGTCGCGTGGAAAAGTTCTTAGCTGCCCCATTGGCGGGCGCGAGCGAGGTGGAGTCTCAGACCCCGCCCGTCGGATGTTAGCGCATGCTAAACGGGCTTTAAGTCCCGTTTAAGCGGTGTTTTGGGGGAAAACCGCAAGAAACCCGTACGAAACAGCGGTTAGGGGCCGGGCTTAGCTCAACAGGAGCACATTTTTGCAGATGACTTGCGATTTGACGAATGCTCGACAGTTTGCACTCAGTGACCGCCACGGTAACGGTGACACATTCCCAAGTTGTTAACAGGAGCTTAACAGCTGGATATTAAACCGTGATTTATTCAACTTTATCTTTAGATTTATTTGGAATAAGTTTTCGTAGCCATGGTCATGAAATTGTATTAACTTGCAGTTGAATTAATTAAAGCTATACTCAACAAAAAAGTTATTCTAAACTTCATTTAGTGTCTTAGCGACTGCTGAAACCTGAAGACATTATTATTCAAACAAAATTCCGTCGCTATTTACTACACGTTTCACAATATAATTATCGTTTATTAATAAAAACATCAAATAAATTTCGTTGTATACAACAGAACGAAAGGACAGTTGGGACTTATGACCTAAATTGAGTCTCGCAATGACAGTTATTAATCTGTGAAGAGTTTCTTTGTAAATCGTTGAGCATGGAGCAGGAGTGCAGAATGCAGGACAGTCACAAGTCGTTCCTCATCAAGGATCTGCTCGGAGACGTGCTGCGGCCGGGCACCGCAGGTTAGTACATATTATTACCTGTATATAAATATAATACATGTGTGCAAGCAACATATAGTCTGTGTCTGCTGGCTATGTACTCGTAATTCCATTCCATCAAGGAATTCTTTGGGCAAGGATGCTACACAGTTTACTGAGGTTAGAGAGGTTGGAATTTAAGTTAATCTATTATTATTTCATCTTGCTTAGCTTTAAAAATTACAAACATAATGTAATTTTTATTATTGAATAAATTTGAATTGAGTTGCATACTTGTTTTCTCACCAAAAAGATATGTATTAAGTTCGGCCTAAATTTTTACACGATGTAAAAAATAAAGGAATATTCTAAATTTATATGTTTACTCGAATTAAATTTTTGTTTGTTGTCTCTTTGTACAAAATAATTCTTTTAGTAATAAGAGAAAATATCAATCTTCATTTCATTGACGCCATCTCTGTTTTTAAGTCAAGTCTTGTCTGTTTTGACTGAATGAACTGACCAAAATATTAAAAAATTGTAATTATTAGGGTTCCGTAATGAAACAAAGAGTCCTTATAGTTTCGCTCTGTCCGTCCGCCGTTCAGCGCAGACACCCTTACTACTAGAAAGCTGTAATTTGGTACGGGTATACATATTAATCACAAAGTAGTAGAATAAAATTTGAGGGTGGCTCCCATGCACGTACGTGGGGATGAAATATTTTTTCGCGTCTACCCCATTGTGTAGGGTATCGTTGAATAGGTCTTTCAAAAATATTGAGGCTCTACGAATACAACATATCGATTAAGGGATCTATTTGTGAAATAAAGCTTTAAAGTGATAATTTTTGGCAGCGCCGAGCGTTCCGCCCTGTATCTGCTAGACTGTTGCTTTAAAAAAATTGAAAAGTAGTAGTATATACCATCATCATCAGCCAGGCAACGTCCACTGCTGGACATAGGACTCCTTCATGGTACGCCACATCGACCGGTCCCGAGAAATCTGCATCCAGCGACTTCTGTGAGACCGTTATGTCTCAGAGGGAGGAGGCAGAACGTGACCGAGAGCGTTTCAATTCCAATCGTAGACGCGACGACGGGGAGGCACAAATACCCCACCGCGTCACAACGACGCCCCTGGATAGGGGCGCCTAGGGGCGCGGACGGCCAGAGTAGGAACTCTGTCCACTCTCTCGGTATGAACCGGCGACCGCTGGAAGACAGCGGCAATACGGCGCGGTCCCGTTCCGCTGCAGCCCGGAGCTGCCGAGTTGTCGTGGCTGGAACGCCAAGGGGAGGAGCAAATCGCGACAGGAGCACTGGAGTGTTCGTGGAGTTCCCAGGGCTCCTCGACTTGCGCAGAGGATGACCACCGAGGGGGTATTAGTGGATGGAAATTCCACATCACCCGGCTTCTCTCCTAAGAAGCCGGATATCTTCAAAAGATTTCCCCTTCGAAAAAAAGGCCTTTTTACAATATACAATTCCTCAGTACATAATTTTTGATCTTTCTTGTAAGTTTTATCTCACAATAATAGGTATTCATTACGACATCATTATAAATATTCATGAATTATACAGATAAACGTTCCAGAAGAACTTTTCCTAACGATAGTGAAAACTGTATCAATTTTTGGGCGTGGTTTAGAAGAAGTAAGAGACACACGGTTAAAATCAGCGACTTTATTTATTAACCGCCTCTGTGGCCTAGTGGCAACACATCCGGACTTACAATCCGGAGGCCCCACGTTCGATTCCCCGTTGGGGTATTTATTGGTAGTCATTTTGGTTTGTGGTAGAGCATTGTATAGCCAAAAATCAGTGTAGTGTTCCGGTATGTAAGGTAGCAGTGACAGTGTCTCATTAGTTTAAGGCTTATGAGGATGCACGTTTCACTTTCTAAGGCCTTTTTGTCATATGCGATCAAGTGAGATGAAGGCCAAGTGCAAACCCAATATGCAATAATAACATTCTTGTCACAAGTTACCGCGGCAAGTAATGAAACAGTGCACGTATCATTAAAAGTTGTTGTTGGTATAGGCTAGCTACCACCCAGTTTCTTAGCCTGCCGCAAAACAGCAGCTAATAGCACAGTTGTGTTTCGGTAATGAAAGACAATAAAACCAGCGCATCATGAGGCTTCTGCGTGAGTAATACCACGGATAAAATATTTAGAACTTACTGTCATGAAGGCTGATAACGCGAAGCAGTTCGTAGACGATTCGTAGCAGTTCGTAGAAAATTCGTAGCAGCTTCGTAGCAGCTTCCTAGCACTTTTTCAATTTTGAATCTAGATCAAACAAGCATTATACTTTTTCGTGATTTATTCTATGTGGGCCTTAGGGATTATCCCGCAGGAACACTTTACTGGGATAGAAAGTAGCATGAGCTCTATGCCATAATATAAGTTATTTAATGGTCTGTAAAAATACCACTCTTCCTTATGTCTATTGTTTACAGAGCTGAAAATCTGAATTGATTAGAAGTGATAAAGGGACTTTAAAGGTTTGGTTGATTGAGTATTGGGCAGAGTATGTTGTCTAGCCCAACCACCGACGGAGATTGTCCATGTACGGGTTGATGCTGCTCATTAATGATCGAACACATTATAGCGTAGCGGGGATAAGAGCATAGTCTAATATATAAAATTCTCGTGTCACAGTTTTCGTTGCCATACTCCTCCGAAACGGTTTGACCGATTTTGATGAAATTTTTTGTGCTTATCCGGTATCTATGAGAATCGGCCAACATCTATTTTTCATCCCCCTAAATGTTAGGGGTAGTCCACCCCTAAATTTATTTTTTAGACAAAAATTTTAATTTCTATTTTTTTATGATACAACATACAAAAATACATACAATCCTCAATTTTCACCCTTCTACGATCAACCCTTATTTTTTAATAGCCATTAGAAATTACTACGAAATTATTTATATGGCAAAACAACGTTTGCCGGGTCAGCTAGTAAATAAATAAAAATTCGGCCAAGTGCGAGTCGTACTCGCGCACCGAGGGCTCCGTGCAGAATATGGATAACTCGCATACTGAAAATCATAAATTTTATGCACCGCACGCACAACAATGATATGCACCGAATGCCCCTAAAAACCGAACATTTTCGTTTTATTTATGCTTAACGTCACTAGATGGCGCCACTAGTATTGTTAATCGCGTAAAGTGTAATGTAAGGTGTTACATCTCTCAAGCAAACCAAACTTTACTTTTCAGTTAAATTCATATCCGATGTAAGGCAAACTGACCGACCGACTTCAAAAAAGGAGGAGGGTCTCAATTTGATGGGTATGTTTTTTATATGTTTGTTACCTCAGAACTTTCTACTGGGTGACCTGATTTTGATGATTCTTTTTCATTCCATTTCAATTTGGTCCAGTTCTGACAATGGCATCCATGAGAAAACCATGTAAGTCTTAAATTTGCTGTAGACTTTTAGGGCAGTTGAAGTCGGTTTCTAGTTCTTTTTGAACGCGTTAACCTGTATAGAAGATAGATCAACGCCTGACCTCAATCTCACCTGATGTTAAGTGACGATGAGGTCGAAGATGTTACGTGTAGATCCAGAAGGTGCCTATTTACACTTCGTTTGAAGATTCCCAAGTTGTAGTTTTCGGGGAACTCGGAAACCGGTACTTTTAATTGATTTTCATTTTATTATTTGTGAATTGTGTTTCTGAATATAGAAATACACAGGCCGACGAACGCTTAGTAATAAGATTCCGTTGGTTACCCTTTGGCCTCCGCTGTCCGTCCGTCCGTCCGTCAGTCTGTCAGCGGCCTGTATCTCTTGATCCGTAGTAGGTAGACAGTTGATACTTTAACAGAGTATGCACACACACACACACACACACACACTAACTGGCACTCACACTCACCCTACTTAGTAACTACTTAGTAACGCGAACATGTTTTTAGAAATATATAAGCTACTTGTACATTATATTGTACAAAACAAAAAAGGTCATACGTAGAGAAAGATAGCCTACCCCTGTCGCACAGGGCTCCCCCTGTGACAGACGGTATGGCTACACCATAATGTTGTCAAATTGTTTTAGTCAGTTCATTTTTTTTTGAATTTGATTTAAAAATCAATCAAAAATTATTTAATTATATCACACTAAACCGCGATAAACCTGTATAAGAATAGGTGATTCTTCTTAATGTGTAAATTATCAATTGCGCGTGTGGTTTCGTCAGGCGCTTTCGTTAGAACATTGTTCGGCGTATTAACTTATTTAATATTTACGATTTTGAGTATGTTAATTATTCATATTTCGTAGGGAACCCTCGGTGCGCGAGTCCGACTTGCACTTGGCTGGTTAAAAAAATTATTCCTCTTGTCTATGAGCAGACCTACCTCAACCCGTCGAATGAATACCTAATCAAGCACCTGAAGCGCTCGTGGTGCGTGCTCTAGTGTCGGCCGTGTGAACAGCTAATTTACAATATGGCGCCCTCACATGATCCCTGACACCTGACATGCAAGTGCATAAATTAGGACCTAATTAGCAAACTGTTCCGCGAAACTATGCTGACGGCATGAATTTTTCATGAGCCGTCCCTTTTTCAGCGAGGTGAAGTTGTTCTTCAGGCTTCCCTACCTGCGGTACCGATGCTTCCCTCGTTGTATATGGCAGCTTCCTTATTGCCAGATAGCTACAATATAAGAAGAGCCTTTAAGTTCATTTTAAATAATGTTTAGTTCATTTTAATCAATATATATTATGCCCATCTTTACTTCGGAATATCTGAGAAACGAAGAGCTTTATGCCACTATGTCTCATTTCATTTTTTAAGGTTCCGTACACAAAGGGTAAAAACGGGACCCTATCACTGAGACTTGGCTGTCCGTCCGTCCGACTGTCACCAGGCTGTATCTCAAGAACCGTGATAGACAGTTGAAATTTTCACAGATCATCATGTGTGCATTATATTTCTGTTGCAACAACAAATATTAAAAAACAGAATAAAATAAATATTTAAGGGGGCTCCCATACAACAAACGTGTTTTTTAGACGTGCGATGTAACATATTACTAGCGCCATCTAGTGTTGTACTCATCTACTACTGTTACTGCAAAACTAAATTGATAACGAATATCGAGGCGCATTCTTTAGAGGATTGTTCGGTGCATATTTGTGGTTTTCCGTATTTTAAATATCCATATTCTATACGGAACCCATCGTGCGCGAGTCCGTCTCGCACTTGGCCAATTTTTGTTTATATAATAATCCTCTATCGACATACGTAACGAAAAATAACAAGATGGCAGCCGGTCACTTAGGCCAAAATCTTCGAATCTCTTTCAATTTCCAAAACATCAAACTCCTTCATAGCCCAGACAGATGCTCAGACATGGAGAAACTAGGGTTCCTTGTTGACTACGGAACACTTATCCGACCGTCTGACTCTCCGTGTCTAACACAGAGATTATTTGTGCTAGAAAGCTGTAATTTGGAATGTATATAAAAATTAATCACGCCGAAAAATAATTAATATCCTAAAAATCACCTGCAGGGCTAACACAAAGGCCACGAGATAATTTTGTCACGCCTTTTTGTAACGCCATTTTGTTATGCAGAATGTCGATATCTCGTGGGCTTAATGTTGGACCTGCGAGGGTTGCTACCTAGGGAGGTAAGGTAACGTAAAGTGAAGCCGACCTTTTTCTGTGACTTTTTGTGTGCGTCATGGTGTGAGTTGTCATTGAATAGGCGGACAGAGAAATGGCGTTAACATAGCAAACAGAGTCTCAGAGATAGGGGGCACTGGGAATCGAACTCACGACCTCTGAATTGCCAGTCCAACTGTTTATCAACTGAGCTACTGAGGGTAGCGCTGTTATCTTAAATCTAAAAATTCCTTTTACCAGCACATGCAACTTGACGAGTCGAACGTGCCTTTTCCTATTTTTCTGTAGTCGTTCGGACCCTCGCATAACTTCACCGACGACATCTAACGACCACTCCGTCCCACGAGTTGACCAAACTATTGATATTTTGCTATACAAATATATATTAGTACTCGTATGTGGGTGTAGATCTACTGCTAGTAGCCACAACTTTTCTTTTTGTAAATTTTTATTGTTGACTGAGAGATTTATTATGATTTTCAGTGTGGTCAAAGCGAGCTCGAATTAACGAACAAACGCGGTTAAATAGTGATAAACAATTCTCTATCAATTATCCGCCTTTCAGCTTTTGTCTGTGACGTCACATTTTATCCGATGGCAACTACTTTTTTTAATACGTTTATTTCTTTACTAGCTTCCGCCCGCGACTTTGTCCGCGTGTACTTCAGGATTTATTCTACTTGTTCGATAGGCATAGAAGGCATCTATCTCCATTTCCAGCATAAGGTAGAAAATAGTGTTTATTCCGTTACGTAGTCTAATAGTTTAAAGAAACAAAATAAATTTCAATATCTGACGTAGTACATTCAAATAGTCTTCACACTAATATTATAAACGCGAAAGTTTGTATATACGAATTACATATTCTATGGTCGGTTGCTAGGCAACACGTTTTTGTTATGCCTAAATTGCCCATGTAATCCCACTAATATTATATGTGTGATTTTGGACAATTTACACAATATGTCTTTATAAATTATAGCCTATATGTTATTCTGATGTATAAGCTATGTTATTGTAAAGTTTCATTCAAATCCATTCAGTAGTTTTTTCGTGAAAGCGTCACAACCATCCAAACATCCAAACTTTCACACTTATAATATTAGTAGGATTTAGTAGGATCGCCAAACTGTGGAACAGTTTGTTGGCGATAGGCGCTCTATATGTTACTTATTCTATATACTTGATAAATTTTAATGTCACTTGCACTTAAAACGTCATTTATTTAACACGTCTGAACTTTTTTTACTGTTCCTTGAAACACATTAGACCTGAGCTTCTTTTTTCGTTGTGTCGGGCCACGTGCAGTGTAGGGTCCCGTAGTTTAACAGGTTTTATAAAAAGTTATTTTGAGTGAAATTTGTACGAAATTTTCATTGTGACCACTCCAAGTATATTTTATAATTTGGTCGCCTATTACTCGTTAACCTGTGAAGCCACCAGGTGCCACCAGGTGCCACCAGCCAAAAAGTGGTATTCCCAAACTCTCAATTTGGTGGGGACGTATATGGGCTGTTGAAAATGATTCAACGATACACGAAATAATGGGGTAGACGCGATAAAAATAATTCTCCAAGTTACGTGTATGGGAGCCACCCTTTAAAAATTTATTTTTCAAGATTGTATTCTACCACTTCGTACTAAATTACAGCTTTCTAGTGGTGAGGGTCTCTGAGCTAAGCCGCGGACGGACAGACGGACAGAGCGAAACTATAAGGGTGCCTTGTTTGACTACGGAACCCTAACAAGGGCTAAGAATGAGGCGGGGTTTACAATCGTTATGATTTTTTTGAAATTTCTCGCTGGGGCTTTACGGTTTACTTTAGGGAAGTAAAATTTCGACCTTTTTCAAACAAAATCCAGTGTCATAATCGCTTAATTTTGCCACATATTTTGAGACAGAAAATATATATTTATCTCCGTCTCTTTTATGTCAATTAAACGATGCCGGGATGTGAATGCTTGATATAATATATTAATGAAATACTATATTTATGATCGTTGTAATGGCTTAAGTCTACTGATGGACACGAGCCGCCCTCGTCACGCGCGATCAATGGCCTTCCCTCCTATGAGAGAGTAATCGCGACGGTATAAAGCAATTTACTTAAAAATACCAATCACCCATCACTCATTGATTCACTATCCGCGTCTCCATATGCTCTCGAGCGCAGCAGGCCGCCACTCGAGTGCGCACGCGCCGCTGCCGGCCGCGACCCACGCTTCACTACTGTACTCTACTCACATTTATCTGTAATTGCTCTTCAGTTTTACTCATAATTGAAGATGTGTTTTACACAATCATCTCAAGCTTTATGGGGTTTGTATGGATAGATGTTAGCTATTGTTATTTTTAGTTTTATTTATTAGATCCGATAACAATTATAACATTTTACATTCATATTTATATGTTATATATTATTTCAATTTAAATGTATAACCAATTGAAAGCAGATTCTGCATGCAACCAAAAATATAATAAAATTAAATTGCTTAAAACTAACTTAACTAATCTAACATGAAAAGCATACATAAACTACACTAAATTATATATATTGGCATTGTTCGATTGTCCCTTGATTTTTATTAAACTTTGAAAGAGAGTCAAAGAAAATATCAGTTTATATTGACTGTCATTATTGAATTGGGTTAGGCCGAAGAATCGCTTTTATTACTTTTTTTAAAATATTCGGTTTGCGACAAATATCCAATTTCATCGGATAAAGGGTATTCAGTTGTCGTTAATGCATTACTAAATTTGACGGCAAAGTCGTCTGCCTATATCCCAATATATGCGAAATGTCTATAGATTTTGATAATAAAACCTCCTCATAAAAATATAGTGGTCAAACTAAATCATACCTGCGTGGCTGCGCGAGAGTGGGACGAACTATCAAATTAACTTCCGCATTTAGAGAAGTGATGATTCCTGATGTTATCCCGTTGTTTTTACTAACTATAGAACCATTTTTTATCATTCGCTGCTAATTACATAATTGGGTTTCATATTGGCCTTCATCTCACGTGATGGTAAGTGACGATACGGCCGTGGGATGGCAAGCATGTGCACCCAGAGTCCTCAACCTAATCAGGCGCTGGCTCTGCTACCTTTCATACCGAAACACAATTGCTATTAACACTGCTGTTTAGCGGCAGACTTAGGTAACAAGGTGGTAGCTAGCCAGGCGGATATATAAAATCCAAACCGAGTACCCCCACTGGGAATCGAACCCGGGACCTCCTGATTGTGACTCCAACATTTAGCCATTAGGCTACGCAAGCGGTTAAAGCCTCTACAGTTTTAATAATTATATTTGGTAAAATATTAGTCTTAGAAATAACTATCCGAATTGTACTACAACAGGAGCTTATAATAGCGCAATGGAATGAACGGCCCCTGATTCACCGGAACTTTATGAACGGCCCCACACCCAGAAGGCCACATTTAATGCTAAGTTATTCATAAAACAAACACCAGACAATGCCGTGTTAAGAGCGTGATTGTTTGTGATAGTCGGGGATTGGACAACCCTTGTGATAGTTAGTTGAATGTGTCTACGACGGCCGCTCCTTCTTGATCGTAGGCAATTATGTTGTGAAACTTAAATAACCATTTCAAAATCGATGAATATCGACTGAAAAACGTAATAATACTCGTGCGATGAGGGTGCAGCCACGTTAGTATGTAGCTAGCCGATGTTAAAGTTAAATGTTAGAAAAAAATTTGACCACCATTAAGGATTTCTGACATGTAATAACCTGACATGAGGCACAAGATGTTATGAAATGACTTTGTTATATATTTTTAGTAATGTTGAATTTTTAATATTATTGGCTAAATTATTTTATTTTTAAGGTATTTTATTAGTTGTAATTTTTTAGTTTTTTTCGCACACAGTTATACTGTTTTTTGAAAATAAACGAATGAAAAAACCATCTCTTTAATTTGGTTACAAGTTAAATGCATTGAGACGGCCAATATTGATCAGAATATATTTAATAACTATTCTTCATTCATTTCATTTATTTACTTCAAAAACAGACAGTGTGCTAAATTGTTATATTTTAACTTAAAACTATTAAATCTACACAAAACAAATACACTAGTAAAATAGCCAGTCACAAATAATTTAAAAAAGGTATCAGTATGTTTGTCAGTTCAGTCAATAACGTCCAGCTGTAAAATTATCTCGGGTCTAGAGTAACAACAACTTGTGTCATTGTTGGATTCCCTGAGACTGCGCATTTAGAGGTGATACTTGCCGTGTCATAATGTGTTTGGCATTCATATCGCCCAAAATTTTCCCTTTGCGTCAAGCCGTGATCCGGAAATCGCCTTTGTTCCCTATACCTCGAACCTATTTATTCAGAATTCATTCTCGTTACGCAGATTGTTACAGAGCTTTAAGAACAAGATTAAAGTATTTTAAGTACAATCAAGTGGAAACGTTCTATTTTATGTTTTACTAATAGTACGAATAGGTTTAGGCAAATACGCAAAAATTAGTGAATCTTTCGCTATAATCGATCGATTGATAAAATACTTGAAGTTCATAGTAAGGTGGTAGGCGGTCATAAGGATCAGGACGGCATACAGGAGGTCTGACGAATATCGAGGTCTCCTTATCATCTTTTGCGCGATGGCAAGGGTTCGTTTTTTTGTCGTAGGCCTTAGCTGGCGCTGAGTCTGGATGCGTTCAACTGTTGCTCTTTTGTGCAACGGCCTGCGCACCTGAGTTGTGGTGGTGCAATGTGAGCTAGCACGAGGAGCCATACAGAGGGGCAGGTCACAGAGTGCCCGTGATATCATGGGGGCTAACAATGATCAAGACACCTCGTCCGCACTCGTCCCCGCCGGCTACCGCCGACATCGGCAGGGGCGGTGACGGCGCAGCACCGCGGGGGAGCTCGCTAATTTGTCGCGTGCGCAAGTGATGGCTCACTGTCGACCGTCATTCGGATGCGACTGCAATGATTAAATCATGGTTAACACATAAATTAGCTCATGAAAATTATTAGAAATCAATATTTACACAAAAACGGAAAGCCTTTTATATCACTTTGCTGTCACAGTTTTTGTGTTTCGTATAGTTTTTACCGTTTGATGATGATTGTTAAGAAATACTACAACTTTCTTTTGATCGATTTGCATGTTTCATATGGATAAGGATTTAAGTTCAGATCAAGACGAATTTATTTAATTTAGTCAATTAAGGTCCTTCATGGTTGCGTTTTAAGCCCCTTTTTAGGGTTTAGTTATCTCAAAAGGAACCCTTATAGGATCGCTTAGTTGTCCGTCTGTCTATCTGGCAAGACCATTTTTCTCAGGAACGCGTGGAGGAATCAACTTGAAATTAATACCGACTACGCAAATCCGCAGGCCCTTGGAGCTGTGAAAAAATGAAGCTTCTAAGTTTTAAATTGGCTGTTTCAGCCACATTTTTTTCGACGTAGAAGAAATCAAAACATATACTTCCCATTTACCTAGAATCCTGAAATGTGGCAAGAAGTTAGATTTTACAGCACAAGTATGGGAATAAATCTGAAGAGTATAATTTTAATTATCTCTTTAAAAATTGATGATTTAAAATTTTTAGTCAGGCACGTTTACCTATTTTTTATGAGTTTCAGTATATCAATTAATCATGTTCTTTACGGAACCCTCGGTGCACGAGTGTGACTCGCACTTGGAAGGAAGGAATAAAAATATTTTAAAAGTTGTTTGAAATACGGCAATCGTGATAAATCACAACTGTTCCAAACTTCAAGTCGACAACAGCAGTTGTTACTGACATAATCAGCTGTGCTGGCACAAACACTTTAGATTTTATAAGGGTTCATTTTTTATTATCGCATGTTCCGAACATCCGATCCAAAATTGATTCCGGAAGAAAACTGATTCCGTGTTCGGATTGTCTCTAGCTGTACTTGGCTCGCTCGGTCGCTATGACACTGTTTTATCCCCCTGATGGTGCATAATCAACTACAATTATGCCACATGTATCCTTATGACGTAGTTAGTGCTTCGTCTAACTCTACGTACTCGTAGTAGCGACGTATCTTTCTTTCTAGGATCCATCATAAAACTTGGCGCTCACAAAATCTACCTACATCATGCGTATAGGTTTGCTTGGGCTTCAGGAAGAGATTGTTTATCTGTTTAACATATTTGACAATGAGCACTATTTCAGACACAATTCTACAAAAGACAAACTTGGAAAAATTAGACGCTTTGCCGTTGCATTGCATTTACTATTTTCCATGACGCTTTTAAATTTTTAACATCTTCAAGTGTGTAGACCAACTATTGCTTTCCTTGTTCATATCATCACTTAATCCTTAGCCATCACTTACCATCAGGTTAGGTGATAAAGGCCATGCAAGTAAATTGTGTATTATGTATTTAAACGACTCGTAGGTCGTAAAGCGACTTTTAGGTCAATTGAAGTGAATTTCTTCGTTTTTTTTTGAATAATTTATGCGTTAATTATGTTGTGTTATATACAGAGTGTTGTTATTAGTAAGTGCCAAATACTATCTTCTTCGCTTTGTTTTCTGTCTAACGTCGTGTTCTTAACGATGGATGTGAAATTTTTTTCATTGCTATTCTGCTTTGCATATTTCGTAATAGTTTTATCTCATATAATACACAAACAGATAAAAAATATAAACGCAGTAAGTATCTAGTCGTTAACGATGTTTTGGGTGTGGATATTCGTGCGGAAACCATCAAGACCACTCCACAGACATCTCTCGACAGAAAAGTGTACGCTAAAACATGTTTATGCGAGATTATAACGAGAGAAATACTCAACGACCCCGCCTCTTGTACATCCCACCGAAATAACAAGTAATCGGGGATACTGCGCCATTATACAACACAAAAAAGAAATAAAAACCTGTGTACAAAAACCGCGAGCTTGAATGCCCACTCGCCATTGCTCTCCACCATTTTCACGCAAATTAAAAGACACAAACCATAGACAAGATTCTCCCGCGCACGCTAAAACACCATTCACCGTCGCCGTATTCAATTGCTCGAGAGCGAAACGGAACGCCCCGAGGCATTAATTAGAGCAGAAACTCTGTTCCTTTTTTAAAAACTGACGTCTTTATGCGCGTTGTCTTTGTGCGTTCCGGCTGCGCTAAATGTCAAGCATCAACGGTGTCAAAGCTTTATCTTGTCTATGGTTTACGGGAAGCTTCGTTGTGCGCTAATGATCGCTTCTTTTCTAGCTGGAGTCTCGACCGAAGAAGACCAAGAAAATAGATGTGCTTCTCCATCGAGTCCACATATAGAAACTTCCGATGCTGAAGATGATATTTCCGTTGGAGACAATCGCAGCGATACCTCAACGCCAAATAAAGCTGATACCATAGACTATAAGAAAAATGCGGAAGTCAACGAACGGTCGTCACCTATAGAATACAACAGTCGAATATCGAACTACAACTCTCCTTTCAAAGAGGACGAACACGATTATGAAAGGAGTGACGAAAGAATGAAGCTATACGATAGCGGTCTCTTTCACTTGTACAGAACTGACCGTGAGGGTAACAAAGACGAAGCTAATGAACCGGGTTCAGCTTTTACACATATGGGGTCTCTTTCTGAGAGTTTGTATGGGAGGTCTGTGAATCTGTCGAAAAACTCCTTTCAATCGCAGCTCCTGGCTGGATTTGCTGCATCAGTGATGGCTGGAGGTTCACAGAGGGATATCCAGGATCCAAGTGGTAATTATTGATAAATAACAAAAACTTTGTTTCCATGACACGTCATTTATTAGGTGATAAGATGGAGTCAACTCATCGGTGGTAACTGACTATAAGGGGGTAGGACAGAGTATTGATCACCTAGTAACCTTTAGCTATCGATGTATTAAGCCCCCAAATATTATCGTACGACCAATCAAATTAATTCTTCAGATCTCAATCCCGACGGAGAACAAGGCCACGGATCCAAGGCAAAATGAGGTTATAAGGCTTTTAAACCTGAATGCTTCGCACTTGCTTGGGTTGGGATAGTAATACGGCCTTATTTATGCTTGGATCGGACAATATGGATCCGCTTGTACAATTATTCTTTCTCTCTTACTGTCTACTTTAGCTCTGACTCATGTGTTTAATTTGTTCAGATCGCCAGCCAACCAGACCCCTCTCCAACTCGAACTCTGGCCGCAAGCCTCGGCGCCGGCGCACGGCGTTCACGCATGCGCAGCTCGCGTATCTGGAGCGCAAGTTCCGATGTCAGAAGTACCTCAGCGTGGCAGACAGAGGAGACGTCGCCGACGCTCTCAATTTGAGCGAGACACAAGTCAAGACGTGGTACCAGAATCGAAGGTGAGGCTCGATTATAACGAAGGAGAATCATCAATGTATGTTCGAATCCAGAGGAGGGTTATGTGGGATTTTTTTCTTTAAAAAAAGTATACATTGCATATCGGAGAGCTCTGGATCCTCCAGGAGAACGCATCCAGTACTTCCCTCACGCATGTCGCACTTCCCGGGATGATGTTCCAGCCCTTGCACTTTCGTGGCGTGGCGCTAGGTCTAGTCTTACGATAGATTTGCACTTAGCACTGCAAGGCGCGTATCTAAGTCTGCCGCAAAACAACGGTGTTAATATGCCTATTGTATTCCGGCAACGTAAGATAACCGTCATTCAACTTGAGATTCCGACTGAGTATTCTTTTAGTATACAGCGTCAACGTCGTGAGATGAAGACCAAGTGAAAGCCGATTGTGTATAAAAAGATTGATTTGCGATTGATCAAAATCTCACTTTATATTATGTAGTCTTTTAATTTTCTACAGGACGAAATGGAAGCGTCAGAACCAGCTCCGACTAGAACAGTTGCGCGCGCAGGCGGTCAGCGGAGAGCGCGAGCTATCTGCGCACGCGCTGCCCCTGGCGTGCGCACTGCTGCCGCCCTACCCAGCCTACATGCACTGCCATCTGTGAACTGGATCTATATCGCTCTCTCTTGAGCCTGTAACCTAGGCATCAAGTTTACTGCCTGTAGGTATTTCATTTATTTTGGAGAGTGCGCAAGACCTATTTTCGTAGATTCTGCCAACCCGACTTACCGCTTCTGTTGCCTAATGGTAGCACACTTGGAAGTCAAATCCGGAGATCCGGATTCGATTCTCTCTCAGTGGTGTACCTATCGGTATTCGGTAATTATTATTATGTGCAATAAACATTGAACAAAAATTGAACCTACAGTGAAGAAGAAGAGTTTTAATTTTACGCGCGTGCCTCGACGCAGCCGCGACTTGGTCCTGTGAGATATCTCCCTTAAACAATCATTCTAGAGGTAATATATTAACACATTTTTTTAAAGAAAGCGATAATCCTAAATTTCTGTATTCATATTAGTATGTCAGATAGTCGTGGAAGTAATCCGGCCTCCCCTTTTGTGTCGGTAGCGGATTTAGGGTTGTAAATGGGATATGGACATTCTTTGAAGCTTCGTTTGTTAACAGAACCGATGGTAAGACTAAGATCACCCCTTGTCATCTATAGTTGGTATCGTAAAAAGCGACTAACTTAAAAATCTCGAAAAAAATGGTCAGCATAATCTGCCTACGTATTAACCACACCGTACTGGTACACTCGAGTACAAAAATATGTATCCTGTGTGTGTAGTGTGTACCTGGGAGGTTATATTCTGAAGCGAAAACCATGCGGCAATTAGCCGTCATTAAATTGTATTTAATTGGGTTATTGTAAAGAGAAAGTTTTGTAAATATTTAAATATTTATATTAAATATTCCAATTGTACAAAATGTTATTTGATTTTCATTCGTAGATAATATATAAATGTGCAATAAAGCTTGTGTATTTAAAACAGAGTTTCTAAATCATTTGAATTTTAATAATACATAGGTATTAATTAATTTGAAGTGAATTGGAAATGTTTGAATATTGTATAAGAACATACTGTCCTATCTTCTTACTTATAACCTAATTTTGTTTATAAAACCTGTCAATAACATTGTGTATATTGTACAAAACATTATTTATTTCTTACTAATTTTGGTTAAGAATATATTAGTTAGAGTTAATACTCTGAACATAATCTTTATGTGAACGAAACGTATTTTAACGGGAACCCGCTCCATCAAAGTTTCATACTAAAATTTCTGTAGCCATAATCTTTTAAAATAGAATGGGTTTGTGCAGTAATTATCTAAAAATAGGACATCGGATTGTAATGTCGCGAAATGACTTCACAGTGAATCATAATTTTCATTTTTACACTATTTTTATTATTCTTGTTCAAAGCGCCATCTAGGGAACATTAGCCGCGTAACGGCTATTGTATTTAACAATAAAGTTGTAAATTAATGATATTTATATTGCGAAACTATAATCTCATCTCCTAATTTTAGGTAACTACTTATTAAAGCCAGCTATTCTATGCTAAAAGATTATGGTAACAGAAATTGAGTATGGAAGCATTCTGAGCGGGATCTACTGTTTCAAAATATAATGTAAAACCTGTAAATGATATTGACGTTGTTAGGTGCCTAGCATGCCTCCCAATGCGGCCCAAGTTCAAATCAATTGTGTATATTAAAATATTGTAATGCCGCATCTACCCTTTAGCGGTTGTAGTCAAACTCTCTCAATGTAGATCTCGAATATAAATAAAGTATCCATAAATGACCCGAAGCTTTTCATTTCCAATCAGACTCCACTTTGGGCTCGCGGGATCGTCTATTTGTAACAAATTATGTAGATTTGTTGCCGTTTCGAGGCTGGCTGCCAGCCGCCGGCAATTTGCATCTGTTAGCGGTTTGTTAACGACGCCACGGTTGACAGAAAAGCTGCTGCAGCGCTGTATACTACATGTTCAATGTTTATATTCTTTTTATAAATGTTTAGATGTAAACTTTAATTAGTCGTCACTGAAGTGGTGAGATTTCCTCACGAACAATTGATATCCATCAGTTTGACATCGGTTTAGGAACATGGAAATCGACTTTACATTCAGAAAGTACATAGTTAAATTGTTTAACATGGAAGCGGATTTCATACTGTACTATACTACCTATAACAACTTATAGTTGTTTATGTTTAGAATACGCCAGAACATTTAAAAGGCATTAGCAGAGTATCTTAGTTTGCAAACATATTTACTTGTTTTGTAGAAAAACAGTCTGGTTGACATATTTTTTAAATTTATATGTTCACTATAACTTAGCACCAATAAAAACTGTATTCAAAAACTACATTATTGCAATTCAGTGAGCTCTATAACTACAACAATGGTTTCCAATATTAATATATTACAAAACTGTATTGACTGGTGATCAGAACGGAGCCAAAAAAGGCGCTAAATGTTCGTATAGTGATGTAAAGCAACCCCAAGCCGAAAATACATGCAAACAAAACCGTACATTTTAGACTGTTATACATTTCCAAAACCCTATGTACTCGTATATTGGCGCCCAACAAGGTGCCCACAAAATGACTAAAAGACTTCATCAATGTAATTAATGTGATGCTAAAAAGGACCCGTTACTAAATCCATATATTCAAAGCTGTTCGATTTTGAATTTTAAAAACTGGCGCCCAACATAGTGCCAATAAAATAAATAAAACACTGATTTGATTATGTTCCTGTGGTGATAAATTGACCCTAAAAAGAAGTAATGGGCAGCCAAAGTAAAGGTTTTTAAATTGTGAGTTTTAAAAAACTGGTTAACAAAATAAGTAAAAAATACTTATTTGATGTTATTATTGCGGTAATAAACGGAGCCCACATCTAAACTTTACATCCAAAGCTAATAAAAATGTCAGGTTTTCAATTTTGAATATTAAAAAAAAACTGGCGTCCAACACGGGGTCACCAAAAGAATCACAAATCTTGCGCATTTTGTTGTTGTCTTGTTCCCAGTCCTAAATCCGTACAAGTAAAGCTGCAATTGGAACATAATTCACAATAACGTAAGCGTCCCAGCAGGATCCCAACAAAACATTAAACTCCAAAGTCTCAAAGTGAGTGACAATTTATTCAAACGAGATGCTAACTCCGGTCTCGGAGCCGAAGCGGCATCGACGTACTCGCACTGATTATTTATACATCTTTATTTCAGATTTGTGTAACGAGGGCTTATTAAAGGGGGTCGTAGCTTAATTGGACTGTTTTGATCTCTACGACCCGGGAGTTACATGGCGCAGTTAATGGGCAGCATTTGTCGGCAAACTAATTTTGGTTTTCAGTCGTAGTATTTTATTTAAGTCTGAACTAAATTGAATAACTGCGGGCATTTTTTATTGTGGTCAAAATGGGCTTGCACTTGCCCTCGATTTCCCCTACCGTATTCTTGTAAAAGATGTTTTGCTTATCCAAAAGTCAATACCAACCCGATAACAAGTAAACGCGTTCAAAAAGAACTAGAAACCGACTTCAACTGACCTAAAAGTCTAATTTTATTCAGGCAATGCTTGTCACGTGTCTAATACACACTTAACATTACCTATCTCAAAAAGTACTGAACCGATTTTGATGAAACTTGCAGTTTTCCCTAAATTGAACAATACCTAGTTCAACAAAAAAGGATTATTTAAATCAAACTTGTAGTTCCGGAGATATGCGAGGACAAACATATAAATATACATAATACACTTTTAAAATTTGTCACACTTGTTTAGAAACTAATATAGACTAACATGTAAGAAAACTGGGCAGTTCAGGAAATATTGCATATATACAGGTCGAATTGATAACCTCGATGGTTATAAAGGTTGAAGTATTGATATTCAATACAACTTCAGCACTGAGTCCGCAGTGAACACTTCATTCAAAAACTTCGATTAAATCTCGATATTTGAAATATTTGTCATTTTTGTTTCAAGTGACCACGGCGGATACAACGCTGAAATTGCCATGAGTACAGCTACAATACTTTGATTAATTTACTACAATACATTTTAATGGTTTTCACTACTGACTTTTTATTTCTCATTGGTGATTAATTAGTAAACCGATGTCAGGCAGGTTAAACTATTGACTGGAAATTACATGGATTCTAATAATGAAAAAAAATTATCAAGAAATGTATGAAATATTGTCATAGATGTCACACAACCCTAAGCATGAACGCCTAATTGAAGTATTTTGTGATCGTTTGCGGGTAGTTCCGCTGAATAGACTAGTTAGCGCGGGGGATAACCGCTGCCATGTAAACCCGGCTATTCACTCGTACCGTCTCACTCTCCACTTAGTCATTATACTCTATCATTTGGGGCTTAGCTTAATTTCTATCGCTTGTTTGTTGGTGTAGTTGTAGTTTATCGATGTTTATTGTGAACAGATCTCATCTCAATCAGCACACTGTTAAGATCTCAGCATTTACAATTACAGCATTGGGTTTTATTTACATTTATCTCCAGTGATATGCCGCTCGTTCAATTTCTTTGTGCAATGTACAATGCTATCTTTGATCAAAAGTAGTTCCATTAAATGAATTTATATAAGGTCAATCCGTGTCCTTCCGTTTTCTTCAACTGTGCATAGAAAAACGCCTCCGTGGTCTAGATGCTACACCCTTAGACTGAGATGAGTATTCTCGTCACAATCTGCGGCAAGTCAAATTCTTTTGCTGTAGGCGCGTACAATAAATTTATTATGTCAGCTGTGAAGCAAAACTGGAGCAAAACTAAATAAAGTCACTATTTATAAATTGAATTTAAAAAAGAAAAAAATCCATTTTACTTTTAAATATCCAAACAAAAAATACCGTCCAAATACAGTTACCGCATAGTTATTATTCTAGAAACTTTATGGTTAGCCGTAACCAAAACATAGCTCTTTGATGAATTGATTAAATTCTGTTTTCATTGTGAGATTAGGTCGCGTATGGCATACAGACCTACAGGATGAAATTCAATCACCATTTGATACTGTTAGTAGTTGTGGCTACAGGGGCCGTCAGGGCAGAAGACCATGAGCAAAAAAAGGATTCGTTGAGAAGGTTCGTACCGAGAATATTGTGTTGTAGTTTTCTAAGTAGATATTAGAATTCATCTCTATTCTTTATCTTATCGTGAGGTTGTTGGGTCAACAACCGACCTCACAAACCCTTGTTGTCAGTGTTGTTGAGCCGACATATTAGTGAATAGCTGTCGTCGATAGTAATCAGGAACAACGGCTTCATATGCCTTCCGAAGCATAGAATCATCTTTTGCAGACAATCAGGTGATTCAGCCTGTAATGTCCTAACGAAACTGGGGAAAATCTCACAAAGGTATGGTTTTGACAATGTCCCCAACGGAAATCAAAACCGGGACATGTGCGTGTGTCTAACGCTCTGACAACTGCGATACGGATGCAGATTCTTCTTTATTGTGCAGTAGAGAGCATATCAAGATAAACACTGTGTAAAGGTCATATTTTGGGTTCTAGCTGTGTGACGAAGCTTAGTCAGTTACAGGACAGGGTATTAAATTCGTTGCCGTCAAAAAAGATTTTCTATCATCATCATCAGCCAGGAATCGTCCACTGCTGGACACAGGCCTCCTTAATGGTATGCCACATCGACCGGTCTCGAGCCACCTGCATCCAGCGACTCCCTGCGACCTTAAGAGACTTTGTTGGTTAGACCACGTGGCCGC
This sequence comes from Carcina quercana, assembly GCA_910589575.2. Taxonomy (NCBI): domain Eukaryota; kingdom Metazoa; phylum Arthropoda; class Insecta; order Lepidoptera; family Depressariidae; genus Carcina; species Carcina quercana. The sequence continues at coordinate 16,122,132 of OU342429.1, read as the reverse complement.
GTTAAAATTTGGATTGTTTTGTAGCTGTCCCTCTCCGAGCCCTATCCTACCCGAGCGCGTACGGTGAGACAGCATACACTACGCGAAGTTATCCACCCGTTATTTGGATGTTTCGTATTCCAGGGATCATTTGAAGGATACAGTATATTATGTAACCATTTTTTAATACAGTATACTAATGAAATTTCAGATGTCGGTGGGTTTTCCAAATTGTTCTAAATTGATTCATACTCATTCATACAATTGGTTCAAAGTTGGGGCTTTTTAGTACCGTAAAATACAATTCTTTGACGCCCTGTAACTCTGGAAGTATATATTTAAACGAAAATCTGACTCACCACCGACACATATATTTGTTTCTAGATTGTGTCATGAATTTTTTTAGATTTTCATAGCTTAATACTCAAAATATGATTGGACTACGTTTGTATGGGCGCTTTGACACTAGCATACCCTCTTAACTAGGTCGCCGGTCCATCTGGAAGGGAGACGCCCCGGCCACTCGAGAACCTTTACTCTCCATCGGTTCTTAGAGCGATGTGTCGAGCTATGTCGGTGACCTTAGTTCGTCTACAGATTTCATCATTCCGGACCTTATCACGTAGAGAAATTCCGAGCATAGCTCGTTCCATTGCTCGCTGAGTGACTTTGAGTTTGTTTCATCGGCCCACAGTAAAGGATCACGTTTCGGTTCCGTATTTCATCACTGACAACATGGACTGATTAAAGACTTTTGTCTTTTACTATCATTTTACTTTAAATGAATATTTTGAACATTACTTTTTTAATTATGTGTCTTATGACAAAAACATTAATGAATATATTACTGATACTCACAAAAAACTGTATATGTTCAACAGGTTCAAGGTAGACCTAGATGAGAAAGAGTGGCACATCGCCCATCTCATGGACACGGAGTACATATCAAGAAGAAGCGGCTGCGACGAGCCCTTTGAAAACCGGGTGAAGAGATACAAAGACGCTTTGAGACGTGACGCAGGACGAATCCAGTATGTTTCCTCCAATCCTTTGCCCGACACACCTCAGAAAGTCAGGGATCCTTGCTTTGACATCGGCGACGGAAAGAATAGCGGCAACACTACAATATCCACATCAATAGCTCAACCAACCAGAAAATATACCAGCAAGAATACAGATCAAAAGAATACCGAAAATGCTAACAAATCTGATGACGGTGTGACAGTTGAAGACGAACCATCCCCAGCTACGACTTCCAAGATACCTGTCTCCAGAGCCAATAAGACATCAGCGAGGCGAGCGAGTGAGTATCAGTTCAGCTCTGTGGAGTATTATGATGAGACGGTTGATTTTACAGTCGATGCCCTATGTCCTGATGCCGTTGAAGAAATCATTCTGGAGCAGGATGTCATCAGGAACTATGACCTGGAGTGCCAGTTGACTCTGGAGTGGAAGAGTTTAGACGGACGGTCTGGTGTTAACTGATAGGATATTATTATACGAATATACTATTTTATTTGCTTTTTTGACCGAAAAGGTTTACTGCTAAATATGTTCGAAGATATTACTTATAATTCGCAATTTAAGCATGTAAACTTCTTTGAACCACTGATGAACTTCAAATTTAAAAAATTCAATTCTTTTTTAATAATATTGTAACATTGTAACACTTGGTTATCTCTCTCCTAATGCTTCCATACTAAATTTATGTTGCCATAAAATAGAATAGTTGGCTTTGATAAGTAATTACCTAAAAATAGGAGATGAAATTAATGTTGTCGCGAAATAAATATTACAACTTTATAGTAGCTATAACTGTATATTTTTCAAAGATTATGAAATTTAGTACGAAACTTTTATAGACCGAATTATCTTTCAGGGATAGATGAAATCAGAGTGTTAATCATATTATAGTGATCTGTGGTGTTAATGCGTGTAAATGCGTTTGAAGACATCTAGCGAATTTGGCATAACGATTTCTCACGTCACGACTACTGAATCACATCATGTAACGACAAAGCAAGTATGCTCGTAGCTTCCGGAAAATTATGTAAGATGGCGTTGTTTGTCAAATTAATTCTGAATTGCATCCCGCCAGTACAGGCAAAGCTAAATGAAAATTCCGTTAGATGGCGTGTATTTCAATTATTGTCATGGGGTATTCTGTTTGCTGACTATACCAATCGATAACCTAAATACTATGATAAATGTAAAGAACTGTCACTAATCAATATTTTTTGAACTGGCTAAGTGCATGTCGTGCCAAGCCTAAAGTGCGTGCGTTCCGCAGTAAGAGTATTATCTGACAATAAATTATGGCTTTTATGTGGTCGTCGTGATGCAGATTGCAAGGTTCATGCATAGATGAAATTTCCTCTAAGAGATACCATATTTTACTTTATTATTGGTACTGATATATATTTGAAATAAAGTTTACGCGGGAGTAGTAGAAAAATATCACTAATCTACTCATAAAATATAAAATTGTTATCATGTACGAGGAGTATATCTGTATCCACTATTTGCAGGTGTTCTGTCCTTATAGAGCACCAATACTAGATTATTCAAACGGTGGTTTTAGTAAAATTAACTTATTCGTGCAAAGTTTCAGAGGTTTTTAACCGCCTCCGTGGCTTAACGCTCAGCTCAGAAGATTACGCCATGGAGTGGTGAGGAAATGGAATAAAATGTAGTAAAATATACCATGTTTGTGCATATGTCTTCAGGACAATCTTGTAAGCTCCAACATAATCCCTGCAATGGAAGAAACGCATTACCGACGAAGCCGTACGCCGCGACACCGGTGTTATATGCAAATCAGTGTTGCTAGGTTGGCGCATACATTATTCTGTGTTGATAAAAGGCTTCCCAGATTGACTGACATACCCACGTACTGCCTAAACAATTTGAGCTAAGCAATTTAAGACATGTTCTCATCATAATAAACATCAGACATTTTAGAATTTTCGCTTGAATTACTCACACTTTTTATTTTAGACTAAGGACCCCTAAAACGGTTGTAATAAGCGGGGAAAATACGCACAACTGCCCCTGGGAGTCTTGAAGGACCAGTAGATGCAAATTATTACGAACAAATGCCCCCATGATGGTGACCCTTAAGGTTTGTCTATTAAAAGGCGAGAAACGCTGACGAATTTCTAGAATATGTCCTTATATTTATTTGAGATGTCATAATTCATATAATCCTTCCATACCCCTCTCGACCTAGTTTCTCCCCTATTTCAAAAAGCGCAACCTCCACACTGCTATGGTGCCTTGGTGGAAACACGTGTCGTTGCATGCTCTCTGTCTGCTCGTTCGTTCTTTCAACCACCTAGTGGAGCGTAGTTCAAATCTATGCAACCACAATTGTATCCGTCTCATCACTCATGATCACTGTCTCGCTCTATTGTACACGCGCGACTCCTTATTCTCCTGCTACCCTGGTACTCGCTCGGAGTAGACACGTGGCAAGGCGGCGTGCACCCAAAATTTTTGAACAATTTTTACGCAATTTGTCTTCCTAAAAATTTCTTTTCGTTATATTGACCAATCAGGAAAATAGGTAATAATTTCTTTTCCCATCGATAAAAAAAATTGCTTGCTTGCTTGCTACGATATGACTGTATGAAAAAAAGCTTGCGCATCCAAAAGCCAAAGGTTAATTCGGTAATAGCTAAATCATCTTTTAGTATCGGAACACAGCAGTGCTATTAAAACATATGTTTAGTGACTTAGACACCATGGAGTTAGTAAGTCTGGCGGAAAAGTAAACTAAAATTAGGTGCACGCTTAGCTTTGTGTTTCTACTAACTACTGTTATCTGTTAATCATTGTTATTTTAGAAAAATAAGTGTTGAAGTCGTATTCTGATCTCAATTAATTTTTCAGGCCTTCCCGATTGCTTGTCCGTTCGGTAAATGATCCAACTGCGACATACGAGTATGTTAGCCTGCTCAAATCATAGCTTTCTTTATTACTCCTTCGTAGTCGGGTAATGAAAACATATATAAATGTGCTGGGATTCTTCGGAACATCGAGTGTTGCCCGCCTCGACGCCCAGTGACTGACAGAATTTAACAATAACATATTTTTATAGTCCCTGCCTCGTCTCGCAAGGTCGTCTCAAGAATTATTTCTCGGTGTGAATGGGCTTTGTCTTCTCTCAGGGCTATTTATTTATATATATATCTTATCTGATATATATATCTTATCTAATAGTATCTTATCTAATAGTATCTTAAACTGTCCAATAAAACCTGGGATATGTACACTCGAGTACAAAAATATTTATCCACTCTTGAACCATGTCACATTCACTCTTGCCTGTTCCTATGCAGTGTGTTGAGGGAAATGTCAATTAAAGGTGAATGCGACATGGTTCAAAAGTGGATACATATTTTTGTACTCGAGTGCACCCCTAGTGTGATTTGCGTTACGTCAGATTTCTATGGAAGAATTGGGTATTTGACTAAAAAAATATATTTTTCTCAATAGATAGTCCATGTAAAAAGATAAATAGCTGTATCAATTTTTTTCCTCGGTACGACTAATGTTTTTTTTATCACGACCCGCCGAAAAGTAATTCTAGTCACGCGGTGCTAAAACGCTCCATATAAATCGGGTGTGTTTTGTGACGTCACATTACTATATTGGGGCGTGAAATGTACGAAGCTTGTTCGATATTTTGAGTAATCTCCTAAAATAATGATTTTATGTATAATATACCCTTTTAGAAAAACGTTCAAAATGTAATGAAAAAACGAAATCTAATAACCATTTTACTATTCGAAGAACTAAAATTTTCGCAAATTTTGAGACATTAAGATCTTGAAAAATCCAAATAAAAACTAAAATTAATACGTATTTTTATTTTGGGAGCTTTCTTTTAACGTCCGTTATGGTATAAAATACAATTCAACCCCAAACTATATTAGGTGTCAAGTACCCCGGCTAGCGGCAAGTTTACGAAACTGATTCTTTATAGAAATGTGACGTAAACTCAAACGGGATCGTATCGGTTAAAAACTCACACTAGAGATACTGTACCCTAAAATATGACATCTTTATTTGACAGAAAGTATTAAAATATTTTTTGGTGACTATATATCATCATCAACAGCCTATATACGTCCCTACGCTCAGCTCAGGCTCAAGCCTACTCTCCTACATAGAGTGCATGGGACATTGTCCACCACGCGGGACCAGTGCGGATTGGATTGTTTAGCGACTAATATGTCAATATGTATATATCGCCAGGGTCTTATATGAGGCAACTAAAGTGAAAAATATCCACGTATAGATAGATCACCAATCCTTTCTTCGTGGTATTTCTGTATTTGTTTGACTATAAATAAAAGCTTGGCCGCTCATTAGATATTGCAATGATAAAATAACAGCGAAACGAAGCGAAATCTAGCCAATAAGGACCAATATTGAATGATGTCAACATAGACATCAATGAGCCATGAGTAAGGATTGGTCTTTAGTGAATAGCACTCCTGAAGAAATGAAAACACTGAAAGTTACGTTTACCGAAAATTGCCTCGTTACGGAAAGCATTTTCAAATATATTTTTTCAAGCTGAACTTGTCACTGTAATACTTTTCATAATAAAAAGAAATCCAATGTAATCAAGCCAGTTTACCCTGAACTTTATACATTCTAATTTCCTCCCTGACAATTAACCTTTCAAGAAAAATTCCTGATTTTCAATAATTAGTTGCCACGTCCAGGCCTCGTCAATCAAACGAGCCCGTCTACTCTCTCTTTTCATCTTTACAATTTTAATATTACCATCCTTGTTTAATAGCAGCATTCCTTGGATATGCAGTAAAAGCTCTCAGTACATAAAGGACCAAATGCGTAGATTAAATATCTACACCAAACTCAATCTTATATGGAAGCACTAGAGCGTAGCCTAAATAGATAGTGAAATATCTCCAAACAGCATAGTAGTCATCCAATGATGAACAAACAAAAACTCACACTATGTGGTATGCAGTTAAGTTGCATTTTGAGTGTTGGCTTTCTTCCCCTACTGTGTGGTAAAGGCTAAGTAGGAATTTAAGCTTTATGTTGAAGAGATAAGGGGTTTGGGATTCGTGTAGAATTATTGGAGCATCTCCTCGCGAGCTCTGTACGCCTGGTACCTGATGCCCTTTACCACGTGACGTCATCCAGTCAGACCACCCCACTCGTAGCACTATTTTGCTCACGACAGCGTTCATGTGGAGTCCTATCCAATATATGCTAATCAGCACATAATCCAGCCGAGTGCCAAATTTCATGCAAATCAGCTGAGTTGTTTATGTGTGAAAGAGTCACAAACATTAAAACTCACGAACTTATGATCGCACTAAATAATTGACTTTACATGTGTTTTCAGGCGATTGAATTTACCCGTGTTTTCAGGCGATGGCCAAGTCTCAATATATTTATATAAAACATTAAAGAATTTTAATATTGATTTGCGTCACTACAAGATGCTGTTAATTATTACGTAACAACTTAATGCTTCGAGTACGGAGATTCCAGACACAATTGATATTCAATTGTTATGGACCACGATCGTTGGCTTAGAGACAGAAAGTCGCTTAAGTAGAGACTGAATAAATTAATAACCGACTTGGTATTACATGGATCTCACAACTTTTTACCGCAGAACAACTGAGTTGCGAGACTTGGTTTTTTTGACAAGTATTGTTTTTGATGGGATCTCATTTCTTTTTGTATTTTGTAGACAGTTCTACTTTTTTCCTTTTCGGTACCTTCTACTTATTGTATATATGTATATCTACCAGCAACGAATTTTCTTAAAGCCCTCTGACTTATGAACTTTTCTTATTTTTGTAGGTAGCCTTCCGTTTTTTCTTTTCCGGTACTAGAAATTTATAAATACTTAGGTACTTAAAGTATCAATATTTAATTTAAATTATTTATCCGAACAACGTCCAAATAATATCAGTAAACCAATGAGAGTAGCCTTTAGTCGTCAAACTAATATAGCAATCGAAATTATCAATGAAAATCGCAAACTTATAGGTAAGAATTCTGGGCACATCCGAACAGCATTGGGTCGCTCGCGCGTATGAGCGCGGCTGCTGCTCGCTCGGCGACATTCACCTTTCCGCGCGCCCCGCCACTGTCCCCGCCCCGCGCCCTCGCGCTAGCACCGCGCAGCGCGTAGTAACGGCCCGCGCTCACTCGCTAGCATCGCAGCGCGTGGTACGAGGGGCATACCGAAATGATCGGGAATATAAAACAATACATACAGGAAATAACTAAATTTATTTTTATTGCTTTTCGAAGTATTCTCCGTTGCAGTTAATGCACTTTTGCATTCGTTCGAACCAATTATTATAGCAGCAATTCCAGTCCGAAGTTGACATGGTCAAAATCGTCGATTTGTATGCTTCCACTGCTTCTTCTGGACCTTGAAACCGCTGACCACGCAATAAATCTTTGATTCTAGGGAATGTAAAGTAATCATTGGGACTCAGATCAGGGCTGTATGGAGGATGATCCATTAATTCAACGTTTTCCTGCTTCAAAAACTCGCTTGTTTTCTGAGCGGTGTGAGAGCTCGCATTATCGTGATGGAGGATTATGCGTCGTTTCGGGTTACCTCTACGGAGTTCGGATATCATCTGTGGCAAACAAACCGTTGTATACCAATCAGCGGTAACCGTTCTCCGTTCCTCTAAGGGAACTGTGACTACATGTCCTGTTTTCGCGACAAACGAAGCGACCATTTTCTTCGATACGCTGCGAGAGCGGACAACTTTTGTTGGCTTGATCTCACCTGCGAAGACCCAGACAGCCGACTGATGCTTTCTTTCTGGCTCATATGAATAGATCCATGATTCATCACCAGAGACAATGTTATAAACTGCTTTTGACTTTCCTCCGTTGAAGCGTTGCAGAGTAGACCGGCACCAATTGACACGAGCCGCCTTTTGCTCTTCGGACAAATTATGGGGCACCCAGCGGGAAACTAGCTTTCTCACTCCCAGTTCACCATGTAAAACAGTTTGTATCGCAGTCATACCTATCCCTAAAGTAGCCCGAATCTGCTCATATGTAATATGTCGGTCATCCTGTATCATTCGGCGCACAACAGCGACATTTTCTGGTGTAACCGCTGTTTTTGGCCGGCCTGTGGAAGGTACGGTGCCAAGAGAAGCACGTCCACGCCGGAATTCAGAATACCAGCGATATATTGTCGTCTGGCTAGGCGCTTCACTCTTGTATATAGATATAAGCTCAGCGAGACATTGTCCCTGAGATAATCCTCGTCGAAAGTTGTAAAAAATTATGGCACGGAAACTTTCTCTTGTAAGCTCCATTTTTTTATCGACCTATCAATTTCAAACTGATATTGTTCTTTAAAAAAAATTTTTTTTTAAATTCTGTCAATTGTATTCGATTTTCAACTAACCAGTGTTTATTCATCAAAAAGAGTTTTTAATCTAATTAAATCGAAAGTACTCGATTACCGATCTTTTCGGTATGCCCCTCGTATAATAATTAATTTACAACCTTACGCGCTCGTAATAAGTACGAATACGCACGTAGGTACGTTTTTTGCATTAAATAATTTAATTTACACGTGTTTTCATGACGGGAATACCAATTTTTTGCTCGATTTGGCAGGGGCACTACCATGCGCCTATATTTATATGGGACTAGCTTAAACCCGCGGCTTCGCACGCAATAATAATAACTGCCGTAAAACATCGTTACGAATAAAGCCAATATTGAAAAATTTAACTGAAGACTTGGCTGTATGGGCTTAATTTTCTTTGCGGTCTTTTCTAGACTTTTTAGTTTTTACTTGATTCATACACCAAACAATACTTATATTCCAAATTTGAAGCTTCTAGGTCTGCTAGAAGTGCCTTAGAATTTTGATGATCGGTGAGTCAGTGAGTGACAAAATTAAAAAATTTGACCCGTTATAATTCTTAAAATACTGGTTCAAATTAAATGAAATTTGAAATATACCGTGTCTTTACAATGCTTGCATGGTTACTGAAAATTTCAGTCTTCTAGTTTTATCCACAACGAAGTTACAGGGGGTCGAAAATGGTCTGAATTGCTTCGAGAAAAGGATGGTACGGCCGTGACGCTTTATTGCTCGACTTGGTGGGTGCACTGCCGTGCCCCCAGATTATATTCATTATCCCACGAAAATACATTAGAGACAAAACTATCAGAGATATGTTATCCAATAACAAACATTGAAAGTTTTGATTTGTAACTGATCTGGGGACCGATCGATAAAAAACCTTCTCCCGTCCACAATTGCAATTTTTAAATAAAAATAACACAAAGGGAAGGCAAATATTATAAATAAACCAGAACCCTATTAATAAATAGTGACGCTTATAGCAATGTACACAAGATGTGAATTTCCTTGTTGCGCCTGTAATCACCGGGTTGTCGGCGAAACATTACCGCGTCGGTATTATGAAATACATTGTACAGACAAATATTTGAACTCGGCGTAGATGTACATTGGTGCCCTATGTATAATTATTGGTAGCACTGTACAGAAATAGATTGTACTGTACAGGGCATCGCGATTTGGATTGAAATATTGAAATAGTGTCTACATGTCTATTAGGGTATACAATGCTATTCCAGTGCTGCCAACACATCAATTTATAACACAACATAAAAAAATGGTTGACTTCAAAATGTTTTTATAATATGCAAGAATTTTTTAATTTACCCTACCCTAAACTAGTAAAATTCTAAAGTCATTTGCCGTTTTTTTTATAATTTTTTGGCAATGATATATTAATTTTTAAATATAGTGGAATATAATTTATAAGTGTAATAATATCAATATAAATTTTGCAGCCAAACTTTGGTAAAATATGTGACTAATTTTAACATCTTGTAGATTTTATTTCATTTCATATATGTACGGATTTTGAATAAATCTTTCTCTGAAAGTATGTTTGATTGAAAATCAATAAATGTTGTTAAATCAAATCAAAAAGATGGGTTCGCACTTGGCCTTCATCTAACCTAGTAAGATAGTAAGTGGCGATAAGGCAGTAGGATGTAAAGCTTGCTCACCCAGAAGTCTCGACCTAACGAGCTGTCGGCTCTGCTACCTTATGCATACCTGAGTATAACAGTGTGTACAAATAAAGGGGGCGAGCGGCACAGTAGTCTTTTAGCTTCATAGGCACCAGCGGCAACCAAACCAGGTTTATATTTCGGGGGTTTAGCTATACGATGTACTAGTCAAAACCCGGGTACGGAATCCTCCATATACGAACCAGACTCGCTCTTAACCATTTATTTAAAATAAGTTATAATTGTAAATTGAATAAATGCATTTATTTAACACGTCACACACACACAAACCCGTTAAAAGTTTATCAAACACAAACACTTCTAAAAAACAAACTATAGAAATCATTGGTGCACCTCATAGAAAAGCAAGGGTTCAAAGTTGGACCAGGGAATTCTGATACACAATACCAGGCGGCATTGATAGGGCGCACGTCACAATGGGTGCCTTGTAAGCCTACAAGTGGAACTGTCGCTCGGCCGGTGAATCTCTCTATTGTTTGAACTTTCTGTGAATAAAGCTACCAGATTACGAACTTATTAGGAGTTGTTGTTTCAGCGCATCGCTTTACAAAAGTCAATACTGCCTTTGACGATGGATGCTTATTTGCAAGCGAAATCAGTGACGAAATCACGGGCTATTTGTGCATAGCATAGATTTGGTCTCATTGAACGATCAAATAAATAAATAAATAAAAAATAGGTTTTTATTTCCTCTCTCCACAATATCATATATCTAGTTACATTTTTTTATATTTTATACAAGTAATATAGTAGTTGTGGGAGAGCTGGTTCCCAGACTAAGCTCGAGGCCTGTGCTATGGGTAACCAGGTCTCCCCGCACGGAATTCTTGTCTCTGGTATACGCAAGTACGTGGAGTGTGTGTGGTGTGTGAGTAGTGTGTGTGTAAATAGATACATTGAACATTATATTACGAGATAATTCAAATATTGATAACTTACTGTATATTACGCGCAATATATAGAATTCCCGAATTTAAATGTTACGCACCAGTGCGCGCGGCTAGAGCTGAAAGTATGTATGTAGATGAATTTGTCTCCGATCAAAAAAAGAGAATAAATTTTAAATGGCTCCAAATTTTTGTACAAAATAAAAAAAGTGTGGCGATATATTTTTTTAACAAATTGACATTAGTGATTGATAGTTAATCTTAGTTAGATATAAGAATTGATCGGGATAGAATGTAGTTCAGTACGAGTAGTATATCATTTTCCGCCCATTCTATATCTTCACTACGACGTGAAGGAAGAACAAACAAACTCACTTTCGTATTTATAATATTAAGTATGGGTGGATACTCCTTTAGCGAACAGTGACGTCACGGTTTTCACACCATGAAACTAAAATTTCTTTTCGACGGGTAATGTTAGGTAAAATTTTCGTCGTTTACACCGAAACACTTTTGACAGTGTTACCTATTTATCTTTTCCTAAGGTCCCTAACGAAATCACCTGTTATCTACCAATTAGAGTATTTTTAAAGGCACATGCCCTTCGTCTGACCTGATGATCACTTACTGCTTACCCAGAAGCCTTACACTAATCAGGTGCTGGCTCTGCTATCTTTCATACCGGCACACAGTCATAAGTTTATTTGCCTGGGACTATCTAGCTAGCCAGGCGGATATAGAATTTGTTCCCTTCCAGGATAGACCCAGTTAAATGGTGAAATTAACTCGGCCAACTTTGAACCCCAGCGGTCATTTCACCGTTCCCGTTTAGAGTCGTTCGGTCAACATCCCGGCGGCTGGCGGGAACTAAAGGGGAGGGTTTGGGGTGCGAAGGGAGGGGTACCCCGGGATACATTCGCGTTTTTTGTCCATCGTACGTTTTGTTAATTTTTGCTGGCAATTTGTTTAAGTATCGCCGTGAAATGAAACGTGGCGGCTCTCGAGAGATTCGGAATGCATGCAATGTGTTCTTGTGCCTGAAAAACATAAAATTTTTCCCCTGCTATTACACATTTGCACACAAAACTCACATACATATGAAAAAACTTATATTTTAAATATACCTGTAATTATGGTTTGACATAAATTAATAAGATGACTTGTGAATTATTTAATGTCAAAATTATTAACATTGTACTAATTGACATGCGATGTAAACTAATTTTTTAACAATTAAATTCCTTATTAGACATGTTTATAATATTTGCACACCTGTGGACAGGTTAAGTACAACGAACTAATTGAAATTACTATCTAAACACCGTGTAAAAAAACTATGTACTTGGCAAATAATTTTTTTCTTTCTTTCTAGCTATTTAATATCTAGGCTAACAGGAAAATATAGTGCAAAGTGCAAACCCCATCGTATATAAAATAATTTTAAATTGAACTGGCTATCGAAATATTGTAAGACTTCAATTGACTAATTGATTTTCTTTGAAAAAAGAAATCCTATGACTGATCTATAAAGGTAGATATTGAGTAGATACATGTACCTATAGTTTCAATAAAATTTATTTAGCCGTGTAGACTCGTTAATATAAGACCATGCCGTGGTATCCCGCAAGCACAGTCGAACGCGATGTCTTACTGCGATCACCAATCCGAGCGAGCCATGTGTGGTTATTATTTTAGATGTCTTAAAATTGGACAACCCCAGTAACAATTAAGAACCATATTCAGCCAGGAATCCTATTTCTACACAGGTTGCATAATAATTCTGAAGAGGAATGCCAATAACACGAGGGCCAGACCTACTGAATACTGCATATTGTGAGGTTATTATATACTAGCGTTTGCCCACGTCTGTTCACGACTTCGGAAATTATCCCATGGTAAATAATCGCTCGACTGGGGTATGAAGTAACTTATATCCCTTTCCGGTCTTATAATTATGCCTGTACATAAAAATTGAGTCATAAAATTTTAAAATACATTTGGAGATGTCAATTTTTTTTTGTACTGATTCCATGCAAAATTACTTTTTATTGGACGTTGGAACTTATTGTGAAGGGCAGCTCTGGAACCCTACACTCCACGTGGCCCGACACGCACTTGGCTGCTTTAATTTTATTATTATGTCTGTTTACTGTTATAAGATTTTAAACTCTCATCATAGTCACTTTGTTCCCTTTTTAGGGTTATGTAGCCAAATGGCAAAAAACGGAACCCTTATGGATTCGTCATGTCTGTCTGTCTGTCTGTCCGTCCGCATGTCGCAGACACTTTTTTCCGAAACTATAAGAACTATACTGTTGAAACTTGGAGAGTAGATGTATTCTGTAAACCGCATTAAGATTTTCACACAAAAATAGAAAAAATAATAATAATTGGGGATATAAATACTTAGAACTGGAACTCAATTTTGATGTGTGGTACATCTATGGATAGGTCTTCAAAAATGATATTGAGGTTTCTAGTATCATTTTTTCCTAAACTGAAAAATGTGTGGTCCCCCCCATCCCCTGTAACTTCTAAATAAGAGAATGATAAAATTAAAAAATATATATGACGCACATTACCATGCAAACTTATATCGAAAATTGGATTGAACGAGATCTAGTAAGTAGTTTTTTTAATACGTCATAAATCGTAAACCGCAATTTACTTTTCATTCAATCATTATATACATTAAGGAATCTATACTCTCAATAATATAATCCGACTATCGGTCGGTAGATAACTGCGGCACTAGAAGTAACGCCACTAAAAATATACTAGCGGAATTACGCGTGACGTCATACAGGTGGCTGTGACGTCACAATGCAGTAAATTATGCGCTGAGTGGGCGGCAAACGGTGCATGTCTTCACTGTTTACCATTGAGAGATAAGTGGTCACTCGCAGGCTTGGAACTGGTACCTTGTTTAATGTTACAGCTGTAACGTTAGAAAGATCTGTTTAGGGTTCCGTGCCTCAAAGGAAAAAAGGGCCCTTATACTCGTAGTATCGGATTGATATTCGTCCGTTTGTCTGTCGGTCAAGACCCTTTTTCTCAGGAGCGCGTGGAGGTATCACGTTGAAATCTACTAAATACCTTACCCATGTCTGCAATCCTTTAGATCTGTTAAAAATTTCCATCGTCCATTTATGCTGCATATTTTGGCGATTTCCTTTGCTAGTAAGAAAACCAAACCTATAGAGTACTTTCCGTTGACCTATAATCCTGAGATTTGGCAAGAAGCAAGGTCTTAGAGCACAAGTATAAAAAATCCTAAAACTATAATTTTTCAATGGCTTCCACTTGGCCTTCTACTCACCTGATGGTGACGATAAGGCCGTTGGATGATAAGCATTCACACTCAGAAGCTTCAAGGCGCCGGCTCTCCAACCAGAACACTGCAGTGCACTGTTATTGGCACGGTATATACATAAAAGTGTTAATAACAATTGTATAGCTGTTTGGGTTTAGGTAGCTAGCCAGGCGGACATAAAAATAACCAAATTATTAACTGCAGTAAAAAATTAAATTAGTTCCTCGTTGCAACCTTATTGAAGTACCTTCCCACGATATATCGCAAACAGCTATACCATCCTAGGGTCACATAAATCGTAGTATCCAGACTCTACGCCGTGTAACATAAGTTACACACACGCAAAAGTACATCCAAAGTCAGACACTCGGCCGTCAATTTGCGGTGCACGTCAGTGTTAGTTACACGTGTGTTTGCATTTTTTGTTTGCCTCACCTCAGACGAAGTTCCATCCGTATATTCTTTACAAATCCGTGCTTAGGGCATGAAATCCACCGTGAGTACGCGTGAAGCCCGGGTAGAACCGTGCCCTGTGATAACTGATAAGTTTAGCTCCCCCGGGGGTTTCCCGCGGTACCGTCGAACTTCTTGCTCGAGAGGGGCAGGGATAGGGTAGAAACACATACAAAACTACAATCGTAAGTCAAGTCAAAGAAAAGCTAATTTGCTAGTTAGAGAAAACGATCGCTACGCGGCGCAGCGCGTCTCTGTGATTACATTTATATTTATGGAAATAATACGTATGTCAATAATTATCAGCTGCATAAAATAAACCAGATGGTGGAAATACATATTAATTTAGTTTGTATAAGCATGCCCGTGGTATACACCTTACATTTAAAACATTTCGGGGCCCAGCGGTCGGCTCGGCACAGAACTTCTTTGAGCTTCTTTTAACCTTTTATAATTCTTTAGTCTTACCTGATGGTGACGATAAGGGCTTTCGATTGTGAGGGTGCGCACCCAGAAGTCTCAAGATAACTAACAATTATTTGAAGAAACAAGTAAATATGTTCAAAAAGAACTGGAAACCGACTTTAAATGACCTAAAAATCTACTTTTACTAAGGCAGATTTAAGATTTATATCGTTTTCTCATGGATGCCGCTGTCAGAACTGGACCAAAATGGAAGCGCCAGCTTTCAAATAAAAAAGAATCATCCAAATCGTTTCACCTAATCAAAAGTTCTGAGGTAACAAACATAAAAAATGCACAAAAAACATACCCGTCGATTTTATAACCTACTCCTTTTTTGAAATCAGTTAAAAAGACTACGGCTTTGAATAGCACGTATCTCCCGGGCTAGAATCACGGGCCGTATTAAAGTCCTTGGATACATGTTAAAATTCAAAGATTACATAACACTACTGATAATTAACGCTTTCAAAAAGAACTAAAAACCGACTTCAATTGACTTAAAAATTTGTTTTTTGTTGATTTTCTGAAGAGCCATCAATCAATTTCGATAAAATTTAAAGTATGCTCTAAAAAGGATTTATTTGGCGGAGCTATCGCTTAACATACATACAATAAATACATACGCGTCGAACTGAGAACCTCCTCCTTTTTTGAAGTCGGTTGCAAATACAAGAAAACTCTCGCACAGTTAGTTTTCCCGGTAAATCCAGTACGATAATTAATACAATTTCCTCGTATTATTCATGAACAGTTTCATCCAATGTGTACTTCTCGATTAGGGCGGAATTTATGGACTCGTTCCTTGGACGTCCTCGCCCTCGCCTTGTCCTTATAATTAACTCGTCCACAAATCACTAACTTTCCGAGACGCTTTCACGCTACGAAATACCCATTCAATTTCTATAGTCATTTTATTAAATTGTTAACCGCGTAACTGAGAAAACTAGTAAGAAGATTGCCTTTAAATCGTAACTCGTTATACTTGGCTCAGAGAGGAAAGATTAACCTCCATACATATGTATGTATGCATTACATGCTTAAACCAAGCCAACACACGGAATGCGAACTTCAATATTTTTATTATTTATTGCTCCTTCAGCATCCCCAGAGACACGAGACTACATCTGACTTTTATTAGATTTCCCTCCGTCAAAGGCATTCAATAACATTTTATCTGTACCACTGAAATCATACCTGGTCCGTCTACTAGGTTATTCTTAACCTAAAACAATTGAAATAGAGAAAATATGCGAGTGTTAGGGACAGAGGTATAAATAGCGCGACCTAATGTCCACTAAACATGATACGATTTAGAAGGAGGACCGGTGAAATAGAAAAATACGCGACGCGACAAGCTGAGTTAACCAGTCCGCCCTACAACATTTCGCGTGATAGTCGACACCTACGCGCTGTCCGCCGAAATCGACACGAAAAAGCACCTATTAAAATTAAAAAGCCATAAATAAATAACGGAAAAAATGTAGTTTAAAAAGTGTCTGCGAAAAAAGACTTCAAAAATAAGTGGTCCCCGTACAATGAGGTTATGTGAATGGTTTTGGGTGAATGGAACGTTTTGGCGGGAAAGCGGAGCGACAGCACGTTGACAGATGAGATTCCCGCGCTTTTACTTCAGGTGCGTTCAAGTAACCCCTTTTGATAACAATAAATGGACTGTGATTAATGATAGATTGTTTATTTTTAAATACTTTACATCATTTTGTTGGCTTCGGTACAGCTTTTTACGGAAAACGGAGAGTTTTCCTTTTTTTAAATGAAATTGAAAACTTGATCGTTAATTTTTTGTTGTAATTTGGAACATTAGATCTTTTTGAAAGCAAGATTAGAGAGCAAATAAAAGCCATTTTACATTGTCAGAGTCTATTTAGATAAAATATCCATATTTCCATCGTCAAGATATGATTCGCATTATGTTCACGAAACACTGCAATGCTATTTTAAAGTATGCTAATGCTATAACTATAAATCCATCGCTGAAAGCTATTCATTGTAAAATTGTGTCATTTCACGAAATATTCCGTGCTGCCCTAGTTTTACGGGCTTCAATTTTAAAATGCATTAATTCAAGCACATCAAAGAAACGTTGCAACATCGATTTAATTTTGCATCTTTACCAAGTTTAAAACGGAAGTAAATTTAAAGAAAAATCTAGCGAATCAACAAATGACTTTATAGGTTTCTTAATATAGATTTTAAAAAAACTTCAAAAACCCTTAAGTGTGACTTTATACAATAAGTCTCATTCTTAGTAGGTCTTACCAATAAGTTTGTGGTTGCACTTGGCCTTCATCTGGGTTGGTAAGGCCATATTGTAGAAGCGCCTACTCAGAAGTCTCTTAAACGAGGATAATGGCATTTTATTTATGCATAAATTTATTCGACAACAGATATATTTGTTGAAGCAAGTAGATATAATCCTGCGATTTTCTTTGGGGTTCTATTTTGCACTGGATATATTTTATCTAAGTCATTGTATACCTTTTAAATTGAATTCAGATCTTTTCTGCGATTAGTCATTTGTTATGGAGAAATTGATTAAGTTATTAAATCATTCCTCAATCCAAAGAGCGGTACAATCATCAAGCAAAGTTTGCATAGAAAACCCATCGCAAAATCATTTTTAAGAAGAGTAAACAATTTGTTTCATTCATTTTCAGCATACCCGTACGATACATTGCTTGATATATTTTGTGTATATTGTTACTACCAAGTTACTACGTGTAAGTTTTTAAAGACGCTCAGAAAGAATAGATAGGGTTTCTGTTTCGCGTCAGATACAATTGGCTTGCGTGAAGAGCTGCACGTGTTGACTTAGCTGACACTATTTTAGTTATGACGTTTTGAAATGTGTCTCCCAGAACGATTTATGTCAAATTTGATGTTTCGATAATAAATCACAGTGCGCGATGTGGCTTGTTAAATCGGTTAGCTTGTGTTCGGGGCGTTTGAAATGCTCCCAAGGTGTTTCCACTGGATTGTTTGACAGTGATTCGTAAGTTGTAGAAATAATTACGGTTCACTTTTCGTAAGTGCGATCTTCTACCAATAATTTATAGTTGGCGTTTTGGACGGACCTAAGAGACTGGTCGTAAATTTTGGCTGCTCTGCCAATTTATAGTTGATGTTTTGTAGAAAATTCAAAAGTGTGGTTGTAATTTAAAAAATATATATCAGTAAACATAGTCGACTTCTGGACGGAAGATTGAAGAGTCACTTTGGATCGTAGACCAATACATATATGTCCTAATCTAACCTAACCCAACCAATCCAATCCATAAGATAGAAATATATATCAACAACGTGCCAATACCCGAAATTAATTCATATGAAATTCCGCTAGTGGCGGCACCGGCATCTCTTATATTCCTGATTAGGGTATAGTTGGCTTTCCGATTGGAAGACCTAAAAGATTATGATGTTGGACCCTCTTACATATATGTCTTTTTGAAATGATTGATGATGATTGAAATTTGAGATGATTGACCCCTTACCAAGAATTATAGATAGCTCTTTGTTAAAGACTCAAGAGTGGAGTGTTGTCGGATCCTTTATTGTTACTATCACTTATTATCCTAGTTGGAGACGTTAGGGAATTTAACTAATGACTTGGCGCTGCCAAAATAAAGTAAATGATTTAGGACCTATCTACTTCAAATATCAGCTAACATCATCAAACCTTTTTCAAATGGTCTACCTGGTTCTAAAAAAATGAATTATTAATGATTGAAAATATAAACTTTTAAAATTTAAAATCTAAGGTCTAATGAAGTTTATTTGCTGTGAAAATGGTATATCGTTAAATTACAATATTTATCATTTAATCTATTTAATATAAAATCCCCGACTGCCGAGGGCTGCCACTCACATTTAATAGTTTTCGTTAACAGATCACTTTTCAATATTCCATTTTCACAGATTTTCACTATCTTTAAGTAATTCTAACCAAAGCAACATCGAGCACTACTCAAAGGAATACTTTTAATTTTACTAATGGCTGGTTATAAAGAAGAGTATAGATATAAATCGGGTGTATGGTTGCTCCCTTTATTATAATTGATCAAGCGCGAGTCGTCCTCCGAATAGAGGATTCCGTACAATCGGTTGGGTAGACTGAATGTTATCAACGCCCTGCATATACCTCGGGTTATACATTAATTCAGCGTTCACAATACAACATAAACAACAACAAACAAATCAATTTCCCAATATACAGTAACACTAAGCATCACCTGGACAGAGGTCGCGGACGACTGACTACGTGATAGTGGCTATGTAACCATGCCTTTCTGTCTTTTTACAACGACTTCAAAAAAGGACGACGTTCTCAATTCAACTGTATTTTTTCTCCCTCTATTTTTGAAATGAGGAAATCCGTAGACGAACGAAGGTCACCGACATAGCTCGACGAGTCAGTGAGCTGAAGTGACAATGGGCAGGCCACATCGCTCGAAGAAACGATAACCGGTGGGGAGTAAAGGTTCACGAGTGGCGACCACGTACCGGGAAACGTCTACCATGTTGTACCGTCCCCCTACTAGATGGACCGACGACCTGGTTAGAGTCGCTGGGAGTCGCTGGATGCAGGTGGCTCGGGACCGATCGATGTGGAGTACCATGAGGGAGGCCTATGTCCAGCAGTGGACCTTTCCCGGCTGATGATGATATCTCTCCGCCAATTATGAATTGATTTTGATGATTCTTTTTTGTTTGGTAGAACATACTTTAAAGGTGGTTCCATACAAATTTTTATTAAAATTGATATAGCGCTTCTTGAGCAAATCAACAAAAAACAAATATGATAATTCTACCTCTAAAGGTGAACATTTTAGGGTATGAATGCTGTAGTCTTTTAGGGCAGTTGAAATCGGTTTCTAGGCCTTTTTGAACGCGTTAATTATGATAGACAGCAATGACAACAGGTTCGGGTCCTCGGACCAAAGGAACCCTGAAATGGAAATGCAGTTTGCTCGGAAAATGCGGTCAAGAGAGTTGTCAAACATTAAGCCTGTCTCTCGATCGATACACTTGCCGGATATGGTGCGATGTTGCTGGAAGTACCCCATAATGGACTACTTTCAAGGGTTTAATTCACTAAAGATCCCTTATAACCTCACTTCTCATATTACGTTGCTTTAAACACTCATCCTTGTTGCTTAGAATGAAGAAGATCATCCTAAACCTATGTTTTAAAGTACTACAGGAAATTTTGTAAGTTAAAGTTACTAATACTATACGCCGAACGCACGTTAAAAACATGAATTAGTTTAACACATTGCAAGGACTTCTTTAGAAATATAAATTTGATACAAATAAATAAAATTAATAAAGAACAAATGCCGTTAATGACGTCTAGAAAAAGTTGATATTTAATGAGATGTCATAAAAGTTATGTATTGTTAATTAATTAATTAAATAAAAATCAAATTTCAACAATAGCGTGCCCTTGTGCAAGGATCGGGTTAGCCTAAAAAGTCATTCGTAGTAGATTTGAATTTTCAAAATTTTGTGCAAGACCTACAGACCTAAATCGCGGGCAAAAATACTAGAATTTAATGAATTGATTTCGTGTTAATTCTGCAATCTATTCTCAGGTTTGTTTGCGTATTAGAATCTATGTTTTGATAATGAAGTGAGCGGTTAAATTTAGTTCTGGCTGCCGATTTCAGTGACTGTTACGTGAACCAAACGCTGCTTATGTTTTGCATTTACAATTTATTTTAAACTTTATTTACTCTAATCGAATGTACTTATTGGCCATGATTCTGACCACTGTTCAATAGTAGCTTTTGCACGCGTCTTCGTCTGTTTGGACTTTAGCAATTACACGGGGAAAACTGGGATAAAATGTAGTCCATGTAAAGCCAAGCCTCTACGTTCAATAAATAGTCTCTAAAGAAGGGCAAACCAAATAGCCGAGATTCCAAAACACACACGTTTTTGCATCCTCGCACTCGCAAGGGAAGTCGTCAAAATCTGCGATATAAATGGAAATATATTTTTATTGCGTTGACTTAGAATTTTGGTTTATCAAAGATCAAAGGGAATAGTTTTGAATTTTTAAAATAATTTTTAGAATTAAAGAAAAAGCAGCCAAATGCGTGTCGGGACTCGCGCAGTTTAGGGTTCCGTAGCTGTCAGGAACAATACGTTCACGGTTTAATGCTAATAACGTCTAAAACCACACCACACAGGACAGACGAACAGAGCGAAATTATAAGGGCTCCTTGTTTGACTGCGGAACCCTAAAAAGGGTATTGACAGACAGTTAGGAAGACGGACAACCAAGTGAAAGTGATCCTATAAGGGTTTCTTGTTTTATTTTGAGTACGGAACCATAAAAACGAAATCCATCCTGAAGGTGCATACGTCCTTCCATATACATACTCGTATTGGTTATAGAATGTTTGAAATCGTGCTAGCAGTTTCTGTCTCTGTCATCAAGACTGTATGTGTACAGGGTGTGGGCGGAGCTCTAAACTCTGTGCTACGCATGTGTGCACTGGTGAAATTTAATTTAATTTCAGATCAAAAAATAAAGTACTTATTGAAGTTCAAAAATTTTGAAACTCAGTTCGCGGATACGTAATTTTTTCTTTATTTTTCCATATCAAACAGTAGCATGTATGGAAAATGAGCTGAAAGAACTCACCTTAACCTCTTCATAATGTTCGATTCGCGTATAATTATAATTGCATGTTTTAAGAGACAGCTTATGTCATGGAGAGTGGCTAGGCGTTTCATAATTGTAGACAATGAGCCGATTGTTGGACATGAGCATCCTCCCATGAATTACCACGGTAGATAAGTGATTTACCACAATCACTTAGCAAGGCTGGCTGGTTGGTGACTTCAGTAAACAATATAGGATGTTGTTTATAAACAGATAGCATAGGTTTTCTTTAGTCGCTTTTAACGACTATTGTACTAACGTGCGCTAAAATCACACGTTGTGCCGTGATCAGGATCGCTATTCAGCATTTAAGTATTAATCTAAAAAAATGCCCTTTTAACGTGTTTAATTCCTTCCTTCATTCGTTAAGCATGAAAAAGTACACTTAATTCGACTTTTAAAGAGGGTATTAAGTGCTATTTAGAGGTTTAACTAACAATTCATTACGCTTGGAGGCTTTGAACAAATACCTTTATTTTTGCCCGACTACGGTGAAGAAAATAGGAGGGTTATGGTTGTAGCAACTTATGTATGTTCATCTGGTACCTCATTACTCCTAATATAATATACTTACCGTATTTTTTTAAAACAAATTAGCGTAGTGTAAACATGGCGGCATCTAGCGGCCATTCTGTGATGTATAAATAATCATCTACACTAATATTATAAAGAGGAAAGATTTGTACCTATTTTTGTATGTTTGTAATGAATAGGCTCAAAAAGTACTGGGCCGATTTAAAAAATTCTTTCACCAATAGAATGCTACATTCTTCCAGTTTGACATAGGCTACATTTCATTTTGAAAAAAATTAGGGATCCTTGGTAAAATTTGAACAATGTAACCGAAGGTGTAGAAAAATGAGTCTTAAAATGTCTTTCGTCGAATGCGCTGCCGAAACTATTAGCGATAGAACAAAATAATGTACAACAATATTGATGAACATCATAATGTCTACAAAAAACTCCGCGGTAGCATATGTCCAACTATTGTAGTTATGTCACTACAACAACTTTTTTCATTTTAAACATTAATGAAAATGCTAACCAAATTCAAACCATGCTATTTATGTGTTTATATTAATCCTTATCCAAATAAATTATTTTATGGTCAAGACCATTTAACTACCTATAAAATAGTTTTTAAATTATTTAAATTGGACTTTCCATTCAAAAGATATTACGAATTAAAAAATTCAAACAGTAAACAAAACCGCCATAGCGCCGTGGCCGTTGTTTGCGATGCAGTCTGAAAAGCGCGCCGGGCATCGCGGCGGGCGGTATGGAGGGGGCACTGAAATATTTTTTTTAAATATATAATTAATAAATAATAATTTTTTAATAAATAAAAATATTTGTGAAAAAAAGTGTTTTATATCCAAATTTCCAAAAATAAATAATTGTCTACCCCGTGCGAAGCCGGGACGGGCTGCTAGTAACTAATATAAAAATATTTTGTTTATATTAAATGAATGGGTTTATTGATTCTTTGGTTTCATGCATTAAAACTTAACCTAGCCTGTGCTGTAGCCTATCCCAATTTTTATATATTTTAAAATTTTAATTAAGCTAACATTGCCTTTTATGTATATGTACTTTTAAATTTAAACATATAAAGATATAAAAAGAAAACATGCAATTTAAAGCAAGGAATACTTGTCTTCGTTAAGACTGAGATAAGTCTTTAACCGTATTTTAACCACATCTTAATCTGCATCCACGTAGACGGGGAGATGTATGAGTGCGGGAGCGTGCTACGGTAGCTATCTGCTCCCTCATAACTGAGCTGATACAGGATGTGAGGAAGCAGACAGTTTGTCAGCCTGATCCTTCCATATAAGGCTGCGGCCTTAGTGAACGAGAGAGCGAACTTACAATACAGCAAAGTCAAACCTTTCTTTAATAGAGGTTAGTATTGATCCATCTTGAAATTTGCAGTTGACCCAAATACGTCACAAAAGTTTGAATAAATTATTGCAAGTGTACATTATATAGTTAAATTAAATTAGTTACATTAAGAATTTTATTTGAGCATTTGTAGAAGATATGACGAGACAAGTCAAGATCACTTGATCAATCAAGATAACTTGATGAGAATACCTTCACAGATTTTTAACCGACTCCAAAAAAGAAGGAGGTTATCTATTCGACAAGCATGTTTCTATTTTTGGCTTTTAAAAAAATTTTATGTTTGTTAACTCAGAACTTTTGGCTGGGTGAACCGATTTGGATGGTTCTTTTTTTATTTGAAAGATGGTGCTTCCCATGTGGTCCCATTTCAATTTGGTCCAGGTCTAACAACGGCATCCATAAGAAAACGAGATAAATCTTATACTTGCCTTAATACAAGTAGACTTTTAGGGCAGTTGAAGTCGGTTCCAGTTCTTTTGAACGCATTTACGTGTTTATTTACAAGTTAATAGCTCTATACATATTCGCTGAGTTTGTGTATAATAGAGAGTTGTTTGTGGTTTGTCGTAGCTGTCAGTTTTACCTAATCCTACTAATATCCTATAATAATAGTGTGAAAGTTTGGATGTTTCGATGTTTAGATGTTTGGATTTTTGGATGTTTGGATGTTTGTGACGCTTTCACGGAAAAACTACTGAATGGATTCGAATGAAACTTTACAATAACATATCTTATACATCAGAATAACATGTAGGCTATAATTTCTAAAGACATATTGTGTAAATTGTACAAAATCACACTTATAATATTAGTGGGATTACATGGGCAATTTTGGCATAACAAAAACGCGTTGCCTAGCAACCGACCATAGAATATGTAAATTCGTATATACAAACATTCGCGTTTATAATATTGGTGTAAAAATTATTTGAATGTACTACGTCAGATATTGAAATTTATTTTGTTTCTTTAAACTATTAGACTACGTAACAGAATAAAAACTATTTTGTACCTTATGCTGTATAATAATTTGTCATATACGTCACCTGTGCATATCGAACAAGTAGAATACATCCTGAAGTACACGCGGACAAAGTCGCGGTCGGAAGCTAGTTAAATATACGTACTGGTATACCCGCCGTCACTGTCACTGTGGTCGCGATCTAAGTTTTATCTAGATGACCCGAAGTGCGTTTATTGAGCCCACAGAGTTGGTGATTTACACCAGCTATGAAGGGTTGGAGTGGGGACTTTGACAACTAGAGCTGTCTACGACGCCGGTGCCGGCGCCGGCCGCGGTGGGGGAATAAATAATATTAACTCATCACACGTTTAATTTAATCTAATCGAATTTTAATTGCATCGTAAAAATGCGCAATGGGTTAGGACTCAACTTGTGCTAACTCGAGAAAAGAGATACAAAGTGTCGAAATGATTGTCTAATTGTAATATCGACAAAGCTCCCGCCTGATCAGTTTCAAAACCAAGTTGCTTGCATGTCGCGATATTCGCTAGACCCGCCATTTCTTTTGTTCAATAAGGACAGACGAAAACGCTTTTGTTTATGAGTTTTATAACTTTTTAGGGTCCATTGTAGTAGTTAGTTATAGTTTAGAGTCATTTTATTTTATCATGTATCATTGTGACGTCCAACTTGCGGGACTTTCACAGACAAATACAACGATACTTTCTTGTTTTTTTTTTATAGTTTTATGATCTATCCCAAAAAACTAGCAAGGTGGAGCAACCTAGCCACGACTGTATGCAAAACTGGTGGTCAGGCGGGAACTTTGTCGATAGTATGTACTTCCGAAAATTATCCCCTGAAATTGACAAACAAATAAAATCACATTCGCGTTCATTTGTGACTGGTGTTTACGACTAGCCGCGTATACTTTCCCGCACAATTTCACGTCACCCACGAGACAATGGCACATTGGACATAATTCCCGTCTTGGTTTATCCCATTAGCCTCACAGCACCCAGGGGAGCAATGACTTTGTTCCAAGCTCGGTTCCTCACGCCCAATTCATCTATTTAACGACTTAAAATCGTGTCGGTTGCATACTGAGGGTTTTTAGAAGTCTTCGGCAGTTAGCACTCTCTTAGAGGAATATATTATGGTCAGCATAAAACTTTCGCTTTTATCATTAGTCTCACTTATAGTTGTGTAGCGACGCTGTGAAAGTAAAGCTGTTTCAAGCTTACTGCCAGTGTTTCTACACTTGTCAACTCTGGACCAAATTCTGGAGAAGGTTGATGAGCACCATCAGGGTGCAGTACAATGACGCGTTCCGCATCCTGATGGGGCTGCCGCGTTGGTGCCGCGGGCATGTTCGCCGAGGCGAGGGTCCCTGACTGCGTCTGTGTCATCAGGACACGAGTGTAGTCTTTCTGGGAGAGGCTACGATCCTCAGATAATGCCATTTTTAAGAAAGAAGGAAAGAAAAAATTTATTTGCCAAGTATTTAGTTTTTTTACACGGTGTTTAGACAGTAAATTCAATTAGTTCGATGTACTTAACCTGTCCACAGGTGTGCAAATATTATAAACATATCTAATAAGGAATTTAACTGTATAAATAATTAGTTTACATCGCATGTCAATTAGTACAATGGTAATAATTTTGTAATTAAATAATTCACAAGTGTAGTTTTATATAATTTTTTGTATTGCATTGTAAGCGATTATTATTACCATAGATCGCCACGAGGTCGAATTTTGCCATCATTATCATGGTGAGTGTTTTCGATACAGGGTTAATGTCACTACTTGTCTTCTAAATATATTCCTTGGTGTAAATACGCGTCTATTTCGATCTGTTATCGTTCGTCGGGAAAAAATCCTTTCTGTTTGATTCCTTGGGCTAACATGTAAGATCATCGATTTGCACTTGGCTTTCGTCTAAGCGTGCGCACCCAGAAGCTCCAACCTAACGAGGCGCTGGCTTTGCTACTCGCACCTTTCATACCGGAATACAACTTGGCGTCATTCTTGTTAACAGGCTATGTTGGTTAGACCACGTGGCCGCGTTCAAGGTTGCATTGTTTTGTAGCTGTCCCTACCCGAGCCCTATCCTACCCGAGCGCGTACGGTTAGACAGCATACACTACGCGAAGTTATCCACCCGTTATTTGGATGTTTCGTAGTCCAGGGATCATTTGAAGGATACAGTATATTATGTAAGCATTTTTTAAATACAGTATACTAATGAAATTTCAGATGTCGGTGGTTTTTCCAAATTGTTCTAAATTGATTGATACTCTTGTTCACATTCTTTGACGCCCTGTAACTCTGGAAGTATATATTTAAACGAAAATCTGACTCACCACCGACACAGATATTTGTTTCTAGATTGTGTCTTGAAAATTTCATAGATTTTCATAGCTTAATACTCAAAATATGACTGGACTACGTTTGTATGGGCGCTTTGACACCAGCATACCCTCTTAAACATGGTGATAGCTAGCCAGGCGGATGTAGAAAATTCCAAACTACCAACAAAACCGAAAACCGATAGTTATCACCACTGGGACCTTTGGATTGTGAGTCCAAGAGTTGCTACTAGAACACAGAGGATGTTAAATATGCAATAAATAAACTGAAAACTTCATATCGTAGTGAAAGAAGCTCGTATGTTTTAGGTTTTGTACTTGGCCTTCATCTCACCTGATGGTAAGTGACGATAAGGCCGTAAGGTGCTGGCGCTGATACCTTTCACACACACAACAGTGCTATTAGCAGTGCTGTTTGGCGACGTAGCTAGGCAGATGGACATAGAAAATGCCTTCCACCAACGAAAATGTGCGTATCGTGGTGGCGTGCTCATCCTAAAGTCTCAGTGCCACATTTACTAAGATTCAACTGTTATCTTTGTGTACCCGAACCTATTAGATTGGTGTTAACAATGGTAAAATCTAAAGCTTATTCATCACAATGAGGTGATATTTCTTGATGACGTAGATTGTCGTTCGGCAGCAACCCGAGCGGTTTTATAAGACTTGGTCAGTTCTCGAACCAAGATTAACGACTGCAATTCGCACCGTTAAAGAGGTGCTAGCTTTATCACCGTCGGGGGTTTATGGTGACGATTAGACGATAGCTGCAATGGAAACATTACTTTAGTATGCGTTTAGTTTTAAACTCACCGTGTTATCTATCAACTAAAATGAAATTGAAATGTTTTAGGGTTCCGAACTCTCGGCGGAAAAACGGAAGCCTTATAATCTCACTCAGATCTGTCTGTCTGTCTATCTATCCATCTGTCACAGCGCACTTTTTCAAGAACTAATTTTCCTATCGACCTGAAATTTGTAATAGTTATGGGGAATGGTGACGCAACTGAATTAATTAATAAAATATGTAAATTTATTCAAATAAACTTCATCATTCGTACATAAATACCAAATAACAAATTGTAACTCATTGGTACGAATCCAGACCTCGATTGTTTAAGGACTGACGCTCTACCCAACTTAGCTACCATGGCTTCTTGGAATTTATGTACGAATGATACAAATCATTACCATTGTCTTTTCGGTGAAGGAAAACATCGTGAGGAAACCTGCACGCTACTGAGAGGAAATTCAAAAGTGTGTGTGAAGTCTACCTATCCGCACTGGTCCCGCGTGGTGATATGTCCCATACACTCTCTGTAGGAGAGTAGGCCTGAGCCCCTGCAGCATATAGGCTGTTGATGATGATATGTAATATCGGCCAGATATATCTAAGATGAAGTCAACAAAGTACCTCGGCTCAGTCAGTTCCGGAATACAATAAAATGTTTCCTAACACTATGATGGTGAATTAGCCACAAGAGCTGAAACTCACGTACATTGATGACGTCAAAACGTGCACGGTAGCGAGCTGGGCAAGTTTACATCACTTGGTCAGTTCCGTGGTAATGAGAGCCATTAAGGGGCGCGCTCGCTTCATCAGAGCGAGGGACTTGATGGGCCCTTTATTGATGTTAGAATTTGTTTTAATTTTCACCCGCACTTATAATTGGCCCGGACGTAAGCATTGTGAAGAATAATCGCGACGTGGCGATTTTTTGGTAAATATTTTTTGTTGACTCGATGTCTAAATGGGAACAAATGTTTTATATACGCTAGAACGAGTAATTTGGATTCGTTTTGGTAGGGTTTCGTACCCAAAGGGTAAAAACGAGACCCTATTACTAAGACTCCGCTGTCCGTCTGTCACCAGGCTGTATCTCATGAACCGTGATAGTTAGTCAGTTAAAATTTTAACAGATGTTGTATTTACGTTGCCGGTTTAACAACAAATACTAAAAAACAGAATAAAACAAATATTTAAGGGGGCTCCCATACAACAGACATGATATTTTGCCGCTTTTATGGATAATGGTAATAATAACGGAACCCTTCGTGCGCGAGTCCAACACGCACTCGGTCGGCTTTTGTTTGTAGGAACGGAACGGTTCTTGTAAAATAGGTTGCCAATACTTTTTAGTTCACTGTTAAAAAGTCACTTGGCTGGCTCTTCGTCCAAGTTCCTCTGACTCTACAAGCCCTAAATCTGTCAAAAAGTATAACTAATGTCTAAAGATAGTGTATGTAATTTCACGTAAAAAACGCACCAACATCCGTTCGAGAGCTACGATGCCATAGACAGAGAGACGTTGGCGTCGAACTTATAACGCCCCTCTTTTTGTTTCTGGGGAAAAATACTAGTCTTCAATTAAGTTTAGGTTCGATGAAAGCCTAATATAAACGTACAAACACGTTGCACTTAAATAATATAGTAAAGCAAACTACACTGTGTTTTGTAATACGAGTAAATACAACGGCGCGCCTTGCGCTTGTCCAGTTTTGAACACTGGTTTTTAGAAACGTATTTCTCCCATTTACCCCAAGTGACAGGCATTTTCTCCGTCCAGCAGGCAGCACTTCATCATATCTGCGGAAGCGTCCGCTGCTCTAAAATGAAAACTAGCATTGTACAAGTTTCTCGTGTCCGTGCGCTCGACGCTCGCAGAGATTCTATTTTATTGCCACTTTTGTAGAGATACAATCGCTAAATAATAGTTTTAGCTATTATTTTTGTGTTCATAGTTAGCAATTGTTTTTTTATCTCATTCGATATTTACTACACTAAAGCATAGCTCAAGTGTTGGTAACACAAATACCGAAGACTGACCAAGATTACATACGTACTGAGATTTGTCCAGAGGGAGCTACTGTCTGTGAAAAAACGGTTTTTTTTTGCGAGTGTCAGAAATTAGTTTTAACGAAATCCGTAATATGACCGCACTCCGGTATTCCTGCTCAAGCTTTGGCACTGTTCAGATGGAATGAAATAGGAACAAATGATAATCGAATGGAGGAAAGTAGACTTACTCAAAGAAAATTATTTCCCATTATTTTGCTCGTTATCAAAACACCCTATCATTAAATATCTATATCTATATATCATATCACCCTACACATTAAAATTCCATACTTATCAAGACTGTCCTGTGCAGTAATAAAGAAAGTGGTTTAGCGCGAGTAGACGCGAAAAGAAGAAAACCATCTCGAACATTTGTAAAGAACGTCATTTTCGCAGGCAATCGCTGCCAGGCCCAGCCTGAGCAAGGCATTTTAGAAACACATATTTTCCTATTTCCCCGAGTGACAGCCACTTTCTCCCACCGCCTCGGAGCACTTTATCATATCTGCGGAAGCTGTAAAATGAAAACTCACGTTGTACAAGTTTGTCGGGTCCATGCGGATTTGGCGTCAGCAGAGATTCCATTTTGTTGCAATGGTAGAGAGAGACACAATGTTTAAAATTTTGAGAAAAGAATTATTTTAAGTCAAAATAATACATCATTGGGACAAGTGTTATATGTACGCTCACGGAATTTATTGGTTAAGCAGATTCACGAAACTTTAATTTTTATCGTGTTATAAGCATGTTATAAGTACCTAAACCGAGATTATACGACTAATGATGAATGACACTTGTCATTTGATAACCCGGCAAAATTAAGAAGACTTGAATCTGCTTAACGAATAAATTTCTAGAGTATACACGGTTGTGATGTCTCTGTGTATATAGACTAAGACACAAAAAATATCTAAAAAAAATTTTTTTGTACTGTACAGGAGAGGTCTGTATAGTCTCTCTATTCAATACAACCTCTTTGCGGTGTAGACATGAACGGCAGAGATTGTAGAGGGAAGCACGCGGGCATTCTCACGTAATAACTATCTCTTGTGCGATAAAAACTTATGGCAAAAAGGCCAGTTTCGTCGTTGTTTAGTGGCGACGGTTTTATTAGCAACCCTCCTTCGGGACGACAGCAACGTCGCTGGCTTACCCTCCTTTTTTAAACTATTTCAACAAGAAGTAGGTTCAGTTTCGTTAAGTGGCCCGATTTGTGAATTGCTGATTTACATTTTTTATTGATTTTTAGGTTTCCGTACCCAAAGGGTAAAGACGGGACCCTATTACTGAGACTTCGCTGTCCGTCCGTCCGTCTGTCACCAGGCTGTATCTCATGAACCGTCATAGTTAGTTAGACAGTTGAAATTTTCACGGATGATGTATTTCTGTGGACGCTATAACAATAAATACTAAAAACCAGTAAAATAAATATTGAAGGCGGCTCCCATACAACAGACAGAGAGTTTTTTTGAGACGTGCGATATAACTTGCAACTAGCGCCATCTAGTGTCGTAGTCGTCTACTTCTGCTACTGCAAAACTAAATTGATAACGAAAATCGAGGCGCATTCATTAGATTGGTTTTCCGTATGTTAAATATCCATATTCTATTCAACAGAAACACAACATTACGTATATTTATTTATATCCATAAGGACATAATAATAATACATTATAAACACACGATGTATAGTTACCATTTGGCTCACGTGCTTGTAATTTAACATCATCTGTGTAAAAGCTACGAGTATTTATTCAACACCAAAAATTTCGCATTTCAAAAAACATTTATTACGATGACATTCGTCACACCCTCCACGAATTTGACAGAGGTGCGCAACCTTTTATATGTGGGTGCCCCCGCCCCGATGCAAACTCATTACCATGTTATTATCTTGCAGGCCGTTCATTTAATACGGGAAATGCTTAAAGGCTCGTCTTTAACTGAAATCTTCTAATAACACCCCTGAACCCAATGTAAGCGCGTAATGCCGTGGTGCAGAGCTGAGGTTAACAACCCCCGGCAGGATTTATTGTTTCCTATTTTTTCACAGTTAAAATGAAAACTAGTGATTTTTAAGACAGAAGAATTATATCTAATTTCTTTGATTTTGATTTTGAAGGATAATTCGTTGACTTTTTAAATAATAAAATTAGGAGATGGGCAGCGGCGTGTATAGCAAACACACCTGCATCACCAATCCGCTTGCCAATCGGATGTTTTTTGGTTTTTTGGGATTTTATTTTTGTGGCTGTTGACGCTGACAATATAAAAATATGTTGTATGAAATTACAAACGAGATATTGAATTGTGGAGAGATTAGAAATGTGTACATACAAATGTCACATTTATGACATATAGAGCTCTTAAATTGGATTAAGTATTTAGTAATATGATTGGATATATCTTACATGACTTCTGAAGAAAAAAACTGGAAAGACTGAACCTACAGTAGTAACTCAAAAACGTTTCTAGGATTTATAAGAATAAAAAAATTTCACTTCTTTTGCCGTCCCGCAATAAGGTCAAAACATATTGCCACAAAATGTTTCCGGCTGACCATTTCGCTTTTACGCCTGTTACTCTCGCTTAGCGTTCTCTATCCTCTCAAAATAAAAAGCAAGTTTTACAGTGGCCCTCGGAAACAAAAGGTTGGCAGCCCCTTACCAGGGTATCCGTATTTTTATCAGGGCCCATTTTCGCGGGCCGCTTAATCGTCCAACCGGGACCGCACTGGGACATAGTCAGCAAGCATAAATCTTTAGCTTATTTGTTGGGAAAAATGCTGGGTTCCAGCTAAGAATTGAGATATATTACGTGCGATACCGCGAGCCGCTCTGATAGAGGATTCTATTGAATAGATTAATGTTCTACTAGCTTTGCGGCCGAGGACGAAGTTCAGGAAGTGGTTTTCCGTTTCTATATCCCGGATTGATATTGAAAGATATGCGAGCTGCATGCAGTTGTTGTTTATCATCGAATAAGAGTCTTATAAATGTAATTATAAGTTTTCGGCATTGGTATAATTTTAACCATAACATTCAGACACGTTACTAATCGATTTATTAATTTTAAACGATTTGCAAAGATTAGCCCAGCCTCTCCCCAATTGTTCCATCTTGGCTCATTTAATCAAACTCTTTTAAGTGACTTCATGGAATTAATATAAACTTGTTAAATAAAATTCTTTATTTAAAATGAATGAAGGTGAGGCTTGAGGCTTCTAGGTGAGCAAATTTTAAATCCTACGATATTATCGTCACTTGTTTTTGGGAATTGAAACAACTTCCGCTACTTGCCTAACCACCAAACCAAACCAGCCTAAAAACAAGTGGAATAAATAACAAATTATTCCTTTATACCGAAAATGCCTAACATCAGCTGATACTCTTCAAACTGCTGAATCGATTCTTACCAAATGTAGCTACGAGTAAGAACCACCGCAAGGAAATTTGCTTTGACGTCAAAAAAAGAAACCTACCAAAATCGGTCCATCCGTTCAAGAGCTACGACGCCATAGACATACAGACATGGCGTCAAACTTATAACACCCCTCTATGCGTCAGAGGTTAAAACAATGTTCACTCCTGCACTGTCAATTGACTTAAAAATTCAATTTGTTCATGTAGATACCCCAGCAGAAGTAACATCCATCTGACCTTGTGTCTTGTCCTGTATCCACACAATGTGGTGTATAAGCAGTTGTTCTGTGAGGACCATCTCATTACAGCAGCTCGTTCCATCACGGAGGGTCAGACGGGGCTGGCCTTTCCGCCCAACGCTGATGTGTGTACACAACACGCATGCTACACTCTAGATGAGACATGGACAAATAAAAAAGATGTTTCAATTCCGGCGTGCGTTTTGAACGGTATTTACAATATTAAGGAAAAAACTTACCTCGCTTCTTAATCTTCGAAAAATAATAGAATTACAATTTTAGTGTTCCGGCAATGCATAGATTATCGTAATAAAGAGTCAGCTTATGGGAGAACATATTTCAAATGGTTACCCCATGGTCTACCTATATTAAAAATAAAAACCGGTTAAGTGTGAGCCTGATTCACGCACTGAGGGTTCCATACAGAGTATGAATAAATGTAAGTTCGATTGGAAAAGAAAAGATTTCAGATTTATTCCTATATTTGTGCTGTAAGTAAGACCTTGCTACTTGCCAAATTTTTGGATCCTGGATCAATGGGGAGTGCCCTATGGATTTTGATTTCTTTCGTTCTTTAAAGAAATCGTCTAATTTGGAACATAAACGGCTGACTAACTACTTGTTTTGGTCGCGTAGTATCGTTTTATTACGTAGACTTAGAAGTTTGATTTTTTTCTCAGCGTCTAGAGACTGCAGACCTGAGCTTTTGATATCAATTCCAACTTGCTACCTTTATGCGTTTCTGATACAAATAGTCTTGACGTACAAACAGACAACAAAGTGATCCTATTTTCCCTTTGAGGTGCGGAGCCCTAAAAATATTTTAAAAGAAAATTCCTCTTTTAGGAAAGTAATCTGAAAATTAGATTTAAATGACTGACTGACTTTGGGACTTGACTAAATACTGACTTTGGGAATTTTTTACCTAAAAATGTTTTGGGCACAGTCAGCGTCAATGTGCGTCCGGTCTAAGCGGCCACGTTTGTAGCCACATCCAGCAGCTCTGTATCATCTGACGCAAGTTACGGCCTAGCACCGGCAGGCACCCTTATCTGCACCCTATTTAGGGCTAAGTGTCCCGCAAATTGCTATTAAATAATATATAGCACACGAACCGCCTTGAACCGCCGCGTAATGAAGACAGAATCGATTCCAATAGGCGAGTAGTTCGTACGGAGGGCTTGTAGGCGTATCCGTGGGTTGGATACGATGGAATCGTGGTGAGGAGATCACAGGTTCAATTCTTGACTGGGTATAGTGTACTAGATTTCGTTTGTCTGATTGACACATTATTTATGTGCACCTGTTTTTTTTCTTCATCTGAGCCGTTCCGAACATATCCATGTTTTCAACAGACTTCAGTTATCTTGATTCTTTTTTTATTTGAAAGCTGGTGCTTCCCGAATGGTCTCATTTCAATTTGTTCTAGTCTTGTCTAGTTTTGACAATGACATCCTTTTAGGGCAGTTGAAGTCGGTTCCAGTTCTTTTTGAACGAGGTGCTTACGGCATAGGCCGTCAAACGCCTCCGTGGCCTAGTGACTAAATGTTGACATACAATCTGGAGGTCCCTGGTTCGATTCCCAGTGGATGTACCTATCGGTACTTGGTTTGGTTGGTGGTAGGGCATTTTCTATGTCCGCCAGGCTAGCTACCACCATGTTATCTAAGCCTGTCGCCAAACAGCATTGTTGATAGCACTGTTGAGTTCCAGTATGAAAGGTAGAAGACACAGCGCCCCGTTAGAGACTTATGGCTGCGGATACCGTCCTACGACTTTATCTTCACCTACCATCAGGTGAGATGAAGTTCATAGAGCAAACCCATCATACATTTAAAAAAAACTTCAGATAACCTATATCGGTTCCTATTCCCACACACGAGCGGGTGACGTTTGTATCGCGCATGTGTGAGTAAATTCGAGCGCCCCGTGGTGCCGATCCTTGAGCGGGTCACCTTCTTGCGGGGAGAGGTTTCGCGGATCAGTGAGAGGCGGTGAACGTCCATTCTGTATGTAGTGCTATATTGATTCTGTGATTATGGTGTGAGTAGGGACTTGATCGGGAGTTTTTTCAGCACACATCCACGACACAAGCGGCTATATGTGATCTGTGACGTGACAGTGTCCTCTCAGCACCTCCACCATTCATCCTAAGGGTTTCCTGTTCAGGCTGAGAAGGGTGCCTGCTATCTAAATCTGACACCTCTAAGGTGAAATATCCGTTATGAATCCAAAAGATTGATCAACTTGGCTCAGCCGCTTGGGATTCCGAACCCCAATCAATAACTACCCAAAAAGTTTTATTATTAATGCTTTGGTATTCTGTAATCTGTAATTAACCGCCTGCATGGCCTAATACATCGACATAAAAGTGCACTATATAATGCATCGCTATAAAAATGAACCAAAAATGCATTGCTAAAAAATTCTTGACATCATGCACTGGTATAGAAGTGCATCTATATATGCTCTCTCTAAGTTACGTTTAGGCTATACTTACGTGTACATGTAAACTTTCATTGTTCAGGTTGTGCCGTTGAGGAGTATAGAAGTTGCAAATAAACTCATTTACGCATTTGTAATAACTAACTTTAGGATAGAATCCATCGGCGATAGATAGATAGATAGTGAGATAGAAGCGTCGTTGGCGCAGTGGATAAGGCGCGGACTCTCAATCTGAGGGTTCCGGGTTCGAATCCAGCCTTGTACCTATGAGTTGTTTTTCAATTCAAGTACATTATCCGATTGCTTAGCGGTGAAGGAAAACATCGTGAGGAAAACTGCATGTCTTGAACAGGCATGTGAAGTCCGCCAATCCGCACTGGTCCCGCGTGGTGTACTGTCCCATACACTCTCTGTAGGAGAGTAGGCCTGAGCCCCTGCAGTGGGGACGTGTATAGGCTGTTGATGTTGATGATGATGAAGTCCATGTTCTCCTGTGGGCGCTGTGGAAGGCGTTCACCATGATTATGACAAACGTAGCGTCATGGAATGTTAGTTTGTAGCGAGCTCAGTCCAGTAGTGTACCTGCTAACAAAGAATCGGAGCGAGGCTGCGCTTGCGCACACCGCCTGTCAGGTCACAGTTTCGTCTAAATCTAAAACAATTCGTTTTAACATCTTCCGGCCGTTTGACAGCGCATCAAATAAATGTTTTATGGTCGAACGAACATGTTTTGATAAAAATAACCATAGTCCATAACGTGTGGTCGTAAATCGTTCACAATGCGCGGCGCGCGCGCACTACATTACAAGTATTATAGTATTTGGGACGTGGCTATTAAACATGCGGACTGCGCGCGAGTTGATTTCGACGTTAGTTTTCATTATAGAAAATGTGGGGCTACGAAAACGAATCGTTAGTCAAGGGAGTTTCCGCGGAAAATGTTGAATTAATATCTCTTTAGTTATAGAAACTTATAAAAACATCTGTTGGCCAGTTCGGAGTGTTTTAAAAATCAGAGCACTGTTTTGTAAAGAATTTTTTTTGGTATATTTCAAAACTCAGGTCTTCTCTAAATTTTAAAATACACTTTGTTGTGGCAAAAACGTTATCATTACATATTCTTCGAGCAAAGAGATTTCTAAATTTGTAATTACCTCAGTTAAAGTTATTTCTTTCTTTCTTTAATATAATGAAGTTAAAGCTGTCTAAAAATCAAATCACATCAAAATTTTAAATGAAAAAGTGAGTTTTATTTACTGGTATTTGTCTGTAAGCTACAACATACTTTTTTACACAGAGAAAGTCGCGTGAAACATCTAGTTGGCTGATCTAGATGGCTAGTAGACTGATAACAAGTTCTCGTCCCCGAAGTTTCCATGGCCTGCCACGGATAGAAACATCAAACATAGCTCGGGTATAGTTTACGATCGGTAAATCGGCGCTGTCTAATAAAAACTAGCGGCCGCGTCGAGTACCCTGGGGAGAGCAGCCCACAGACCAGGTGATCCTGATAAAATAACACCCTCAGCTAGGGCTTACTCGTGATTTAGGGCTATCCCGACCGACCCAGACAGTCGACCTCCGATAATGCGGTAAGGGACTATTGTTTCTATATGACTTGTATTAATATTGATGACCGGAATGGAAGGGTTTCTAGAGGGGGTTCTATTATGTATTAACGTATGCAATTGACTGCTCATTTGATATGGCACGATTGGACCGATAGGATTCGGTTTTGTTTGAGCATTTCGATGCGAGACGAAGCAGTCACTTAAACCTTAAAATTTAATACGCACAAAAATACTTCTGATTAGTGATAAAATGAATTATCTAACTGATGAAAATTTGGCTAAATCAGTGGCAAGAATGTTTTTAATTTTCACAGATATTGCAAAATTCTAAATTACAAAATCATTGTCTGTATTTCATCGCCATTCAATGAGAGCTTTTTTCCCATCGAATGCTCAAAGTACCTTTGTTTTTCGTCGTGTGACTGTGAATCTACCAGGAGATTATAAATAAGATATTAAAAGATGCATCTCTCTCGCACACCATCCTTCCATCTACAGCGAAAGCGAGATGGAGTACACCCTAATTCACGCGACTAAGTACCAGGCAATCATATAATCAAACAACTTCAAGTTCGTTTATTGTTGACAATGCCGAGCCACGTGGCCGGGCAGGTGTCTTTGAAAATGGCGCTGGGGTAAGACAGGTGTATGTCCAGGAGTTCAGAAACGGGCAGGAGTCTCGCTGCTATAGCTTTGAGCATGTCAATCACTTGAGGGCCGACTTCCTGTGGCTTGGTCCCGAGGACTTCTAAGGCTTGGCTTCGGATGGCGTAGTTGATCGTGTTACGCAAATGGAACTGTAATGGAAGGGATTACCTTACCTGCATCATGTTGTGTTCATGAAAAGAAAAGAAAAAAATGCCAAGCGCGAGTTGGACACACACCAAGTGTTCCGAACCATAGAAATACGCGTAAAGATGTAATCTGAAATAAGGTCTGGTTGTCGCTACGAGTATATTGAATTTTTATTACTATTATATCATGTCTTTAGTGACACTCGCAAGACAAATCAAGGAACAAAGAAACATACATACAAACATAGGTAGAGAAGCACATTACCACTCCTTACCGTCGCGCAGTCGGATAAAAAAGAGAAAACACCTAAGTATCAACAGTATCTCACCGCCCAGGCAGAGAGTACATTATAGGCTCATTTTCAAGTATGAATTCATGCAGATGATGTCCAAAGTAGCAATGTGTTTCTACTTTTCAATATGATATTTTTATTCAATGTCAAGATTTTTACATGTCAAAGATACATATTTTAAATTAGATTTGTTAGTACACTTAGCCTAGATTTTTCAATTGATCAATTATTATTTTGAGGAGTAACCTGTATGAGCAGCGCTATGGCAAGATGTGCCGGCTTTATATCCATGGTCTCAAGGCGCGCCATCAGCTTCTTCGCTGTGAGGTCATCCTGTCTGCCCAGCTGTGATAGAATCCTGGGCGCCTGGTAACAACCGAATAAAATACATGATCTTATATGAAGCATAATCCAAATACTTAATCTTTCTAATATTATGAATTGACATAAGACATAATGAGATAAATATACATTCTCTGTCGCAAATTATGTGTAAAAATTAAGCAAATGGCACCATTTGGTTTGGGTTAATATTCTTTAGTAATTATATTATTGCTCAGTATAACAAGCATATATATCAGTTGTCAAAAACCAGCCCCATGAGGTAGAAGACATGTAAATGTGGCTATTGTCATCTCTTTCTAATGCACGAAATGCTGTCTTTAAAGTGACGAGTGTCCAGTATAGATTGAAATTTCAAATTGAAATAATCTATATAAAGGTAAAAAAAACACCTAAATACCAACTTCAAGAAATATATTTACTGGGGCAGATTCGCCACTATGTTGCTGCTTTGAAAGAAGTAAAAACTTATTAGTAAATAGATAAGATGTTTTAATCAATTACTATTTTCTGAAATTTGTGGGATATAACCAATTAATTCGCTTTTTATTCATTTACTAAAGGTAGATAAATACTTGGCCTTGTTCTAGAAGGTGCCTATTTACTCTTAGTTTCAAGAGTCCTAAGTTATATTTTGTAGGGAAGACGGAAACTGGTAAGGTATTCCATACTTTAGTTATACACATGATAAAAGTGGATGAAAAACGCTTTGTGCGAGCTGTGGGAATTTCTACTGTGTACAGGTGTATCTACAGCTCTTATATTTGACAGGTATTAAATGGAAATAAGATTCATTAACCTTAACTTTTGTTTCAGAACACAAATCGCCTTTAAGGAACTAACAGGGAGTTCTAGAGTGATCGTATTATAAAACCTCACAGCTGTTACTTTCCTTGCGATATGCTTAATTTTTTTGCCAGTCAACAACTTATCGACCCGAAGCCATAGCGGGCTCATTAAAATCTAATTAGACTTTGTCAAGGTGAACGTAGTCGCTGCGTTCGACTCGATGCTCCAAGTATCGCCTTTGGGATAGGTCTTAATGATCAACAACATTAATTTTTTATGCAACCTAATGGTCATCTTTATTGGCTCATTGAAAAAATGCCACCAAACCATCATATATAATCTATACTTATGGCAATTTGCAATCTATATGTTCATATATTCAACTTCATATTGACTAAAACAATTTGCAGCACCTGAACAATAACATTTACAAAATACGTAATACCTTTTACAAAAAATAACAGCGGAAGCAGAATAAGCAGAGGAGTGGAACACTTGAATGTCAGCCATGCGGTCATGCTTTTCCCTTGTTTCCACAGCCATGTAGTATCTCCAAGTGTAGATCACATCGTAACACACTTATGATGCCAGTACTCACAGAAAACATCACATTGTAGAGCCTGGCAGCGGAGTGGAACACTTGAATGTCAGCCATGCGGTCATGCTGTTCCTTTGTTTCCACAGCCATGTAGTATCTATAAGTGTTGATCACATCGTAACACACTTATAATGCCAGTACTCACAGTAAACAACACATCGTAGAGCCTGGCAGCGGAGTGGAACACTTGAATGTCAGCCATGCGGTCATGCTTTTCCCTTGTTTCCACAGACATGTAGTATCTCCAAGTGTAGATCACATCGTAACACACTTATGATGCCAGTACTCACAGAAAACATCACATTGTAGAGCCTGGCAGCGGAGTGGAACACTTGAATGTCAGCTATGCGGTCATGCTGTTCCTTTGTTTCCACAGCCATGTAGTATCTATAAGTGTTGATCACATCGTAACACACTTATAATGCCAGTACTCACAGTAAACAACACATCGTAGAGCCTGGCAGCGGAGTGGAACACTTGAATGTCAGCCATGCGGTCATGCTTTTCCCTTGTTTCCACAGACATGTAGTATCTCCAAGTGTAGATCACATCGTAACACACTTATGATGCCAGTACTCACAGAAAACATCACATTGTAGAGCCTGGCAGCGGAGTGGAACACTTGAATGTCAGCTATGCGGTCATGCTGTTCCTTTGTTTCCACAGCCATGTAGTATCTATAAGTGTTGATCACATCGTAACACACTTATAATGCCAGTACTCACAGTAAACAACACATCGTAGAGCCTGGCAGCGGAGTGGAACACTTGAATGTCAGCCATGCGGTCATGCTTTTCCCTTGTTTCCACAGACATGTAGTATCTCCAAGTGTAGATCACATCGTAACACACTTATGATGCCAGTACTCACAGAAAACATCACATTGTAGAGCCTGACAGCGGAGTGGAACA
Organism: Carcina quercana; assembly: GCA_910589575.2. Lineage (NCBI taxonomy): Eukaryota > Metazoa > Arthropoda > Insecta > Lepidoptera > Depressariidae > Carcina > Carcina quercana. The sequence continues at coordinate 16,080,748 of OU342429.1, read as the reverse complement.
CTTGAATGTCAGCTATGCGGTCATGCTGTTCCTTTGTTTCCACAGCCATGTAGTATCTATAAGTGTTGATCACATCGTAACACACTTATGATGCCAGTACTCACAGTAAACAACACATCGTAGAGCCTGGCAGCGGAGTGGAACACTTGAATGTCAGCCATGCGGTCATGCTGTTCCCTTGTTTCCACAGCCATGTAGTATCTGTGGGCTGTGTCGATCCTGTTCACGACACTGGAGTTCCGCGGTATGTCCTTCGCAATGTCGATCAGCTTCATGATGAGGGCGGAGTATATGCGTCGGCTTATTGCGTCAGTGCGGCGGGATCGGTAGTTGTCTACTTCTCTGGAATAATGATGATGAAATGATTTTTAGGCTGAAAATAGGAAACATATTTAAATTTTAAAAATACAGTTTAATTTCGAATTTCAATATTAGCGTAATTTTTAGGGTTTCGAATGTTGAGACAATTCTAACCTGTCTGCTTGTCTGTCAGAGGCTTTTAGCTCCAAAACAGAAGCAGATGTAAAATTGATAGTTACGATGTCGATCCGTGACCCAGCGAAAAAAAATATCTTTTCGTTGATATTTCGTTTCGATAGTCTGCAACGCAATAATTTTGTAACGGGCAAAGCCAAATATTTGTAGTATAACGTTATGAAGCTGCGATTGTGAGCGGGCGCCGGCACCGACCCGGCGAGCAGGAGCAGTCAGCTACGTCTAGTTAATTGTTGGGAGAGCGGTGATAACGCGGCGCGAACATAAAGATCTCACGCCGTAAAGAACGGGGGCAGGGAAATGTAAGGGAAAATATATTAGATTGGTGTTAGCCAGCCTTAGTGGGAGGATTTTTTGTGTATTCTCGTAGGATGTGAATATTTGAAGGCTTAACTTTCTAGATTTACAATGAATTCACGTAAGTATTTTCTCAGAGTTGGCTCGTTACTGTACTGTATGCCAGTATTAATAGCATTCCGCAGAATTTTAATTTACTTTTAGCCGCGGTACGTCGCAACTCTAAGAGTGACTAAAGAAATGAATGCGTGTATTATAAAGTACTTCGTACCATCACCAATTTTTTTAAGTAGGAGTATATACATATACTGAAGTTAAAAGGAAAACTATCACGAGTAAGTTTGCTTTACAGGCTAACGAGTAATAGTTGACCAAAGTATAAAATCTGACCAGTATAAAATTTAGGGTTCCGTAGTCAAACAAGGAACCCTTATAGTGTCGCTCTGTCCGTCGGTCCGTCCGCGGCTTTGCTCAGAGACCCTTACTACTAGAAAGCTGTAATTTGGCACGGGTACACATATTAATTACGTCAACAAAATGTGGAATACAATCTAGAAAAATATTTTTTTAAGTTTGGCGTACACACGTATCTATCACACGTCTATTCCATTGTGTGGGATATCGTTGAAAAGGTCTTTTAAAAACATTGAGGGTCTATGAACACCATTTTTCGATTGAGGCATCCGTTTGCGAAATATTCCGCTTTAAAGCGATATTTTTTGTCAAAAGTTGGGCGCCCCCCATCTATCTTCTAAACTGTTGCTTTTAAAAATCTGCAAAAAATTACAGTAGTATAATGTACACTGAACTGAAAAGGAAAACTATCCAGACTAAGGTTAACGACTACTAGTTGACCAAATTATAAATTATGCTTCGAGATGTCATATTGAAAGTTTCGTACAAATTCCATTCAAAATTACATCGTGGGCCCAACTACGGAACCCTACACTGCGCGTGGCCCGACACGCACTTTTCTGCTTTTTTATCTCTTCCGTGATCTGTATGTCTCAATAATCTATATCGATTTTTTCTCTCTCTTCTGTTTTTTAGTACAGTAGTGATAGTTTTAGTGCAGTAGTGGTGATATTAGTGCGTCGGTGGCTGTTGTTTTACTTCACTGCTGGACAAAGACGTCTCCCAGAGTTCGGTCCTCTGCTCTCCACATCCATTCGGTTTTTATTTATGAGCACGTATTTCCTCATTGCAAGTTTTATCTGCCAAAACCTTACCTCTTCACGATGTACTTGATGAGTATTGACATGGTGCGGTTGACGTGCACCTGGTTCTCCTTCTTCAGGTCGAAGAGGAGCTCCTCATCAAACTGAGGGTCCTGCAGACTGTCCACGATGGACTTGGAGAGGCGACGGTTCTCTTGAAAGATGCTACGCTGAAATATTTAATGGGATATTTGTGACTGTGAGGCACAGGATAATTAGTGCTTGGCCACAATCTCTCCTGATGGTAAGTGAAGGTATTACCGACATGGTACGAGTTTGTCTACCTAAAGGATTATGTAATATGATTAAGCTCGGTGGCTTACCTAGGTAACATGCATCAGTGAAGACTATTTTTAGCCCCCGACGCTAAAAGAGGGGTGTTATAAGTTTGACGCCATTGTCTGTCTGTCTGTATATCTGTGGCATCGTAGCTCTCGAACGGATGGATTTTGATGCGATTTTTTACGTGAAAGCAAATTTTATTGCGGTGATTCTTACTCGTAGCTAGTATATTTGGTAAGAATCGATTTAGCAGATTGAAGATTATTAGCTGATGTTAATGCATAAATAGGATAATCGTATGATTGTTGCGCAGACTTTTTTTAAAATTCTAATTTAACACTTGTTTGTATTATAACACTGTATGACTAACTGGAAAAGAAATATAATTTAAAAAAAACCATGGTGATAGCTAACTATGCGGACATACAACATGTCTTTTTTTTAACGGAGTGGAAATCCTTAAAAGTTACCCGGCGCTACGGGGGAAAGTTATGTTGGATTCTTACCAACTAAAACCACTCCGGTATTCCTCTCTCGCCTTTGGTTGCCGAGTCATGGGAACGTACCACTCTTCCGCAACACATAGAACATGTCCTGCCACCAACCAAGCTGAGTGGCGATGGTAAATGGTAGCTCGCTGGGAATCGAACCCGGGACCTATTGATTGTGAGTCCAGGCGTGCCACGGGGCCACGAAGGCGGTTGACAGTAGGTGACGATAAGGCATTAGGATAACAGCGCGTTTATCCAGAAGATAATAGGACACAGTCCATGTCTAACAAAAAGAAAAGAATGATTCACAGCACGCTGTCTCTAATCGTACCGACGTAACAGACACTTTTGTAAAAGGCGCTCTATCTACCCCCATAAACTTAGAAGCGCATTCGATTCAAGCGACCTCTGATTGCAACAGTATTGCCAACGTTAAATTCTTAAAAGCCGGCCTGGAATTGGCCGGAATCCAACCGTTTCCATCCATCCCAGGTCTTAGCCCGTTCTAGTTGTATTTGGAACATTGTACTTAGTGGTAGGCTCGTATTAATACACTGAGCTCAATGATGGTCTTGAGATTTCACGTTTTAGGCACAACGTTAGGTCTCAATGAGTTCGATGTTGATCTCGCCTTGAGTACACATACTATTGCCGTGTTAACCTACTACGATCACTAGTCGATCCAATCCAAGCATTATTGATTGCAGTCAATGTCAGAAGTTTACAGGAAATGAATCTGATGACTCATAAATTGTCACACATATGCTTCCAAGACTTTTCAATAATAATTCGGCAATTAGATGTGCCCAAAAATTATTCGCGTTTATATTATGACATATTTTGGATGAAAACACAAATCTAAGAAACTATTGGAACGAAGTTCCTTATCGCGCGTTGTGAAAGGGGGCTAGACGGAAAAAATTCTTACGAAAAGTTGTCACCGACACTTTTTTGCTATAGTAAGTTAGCGTCATCTGTTAGTACGACGTACGTAGTAGTAAGACGATACCAACAGTACAGCTATGTGACGACAGATGGCTCTGATTAGTTGCCGCTACTCAATGACAGATGTCGCTAAAAACAAAACGTTACATAAAAAATCTAATGAAAAAACCTACAAAACCATATTTAAAATATAATGTTAAAAATCCGTTCAAACCTTATTGAAAATTTGTAAAATTTTATTACAATTCCTTCACTAATTAATCGAAAGGAACTTCGTTCCATCCGGGTGTCCCTTGACACCTCTCAATTTTTTTTGAATATTTTGCTTCTAAGATCACTAGTTATAAAATTTATTCATTGGTTTTAGATCTACCTTGATCACGACACCGCGTGAACTTATGACGTCATAAGTTAGTTAGTTTGATTAAAAATAATACAAACCATGAAATGAATACGGTGTCCTTAGTATGTCAACAAAAGTGTCTACTATCAATGTGAATCCCATTTTTTAAGTTTTGAGTATTTAGAAATCTGTGTCATTACGAAATGTATGAATGTGGGGTCAAATGAATGTCATTGTGTTTTTTTAAAGAAATTATAACATAAACTTTAACTTATTCGAAAAGTAAATGAGAAAATATGATGTAAAATCAAATGGATTTTTTATTTTCATGCCTTACCTTTACATACCCAATTGTTGCCGATTTTGAGCTATTGAAAACACGAGTTGATGGCTGAGTACGGAACCGTATAAACCTTTCAGTCCAACGCCTACCACCGTTGTTCACATCATCCCTTAGGGGAGGTCATGGCCGACCGCTGTTCTATTTTCAATAAAAAATACTACTATGATTATGTTGCCAAGAAAGCAGTGCCTACTGTGATGACCTAAACGGTCCCCAAAATGCTTCCTACGAACACAGATTCCCACTTAGCGATATTGCTGTCCCTCTTGGGGCGAGTGATCTATTCGTGAGTGAGACAGAGATGGAATACTAATGGGTCTCTTTCAGCTGTGATGCGTTGTTATGATGATAAGACAATACTGGCAAGTGGCAACTGACATTATTTGAATGCTTTGAGTTCTAAATTGGAACTGCTAACAGGTCATGGACTCTGTCCTTCTGGGTACTGTTACCATTTTATTTAAACCTGCAACCAAATCCCTACTAATATTATAAATGCTAAAGTAACTCTGTATGTCTGTTACGCTTTCCCGCTTAAACCTCTCAATCGATTTTGATGAAATTTGGCACAGACAATCTTTAGACCCTGAGAAAGGACATAGGCTACTTTTTAATGCGAAAAAAGGGTTTTAAGGGTTTGTTATGACGTAGTTCTCACGGGATAAAACCTAAAGTCCACGCGGGCGAAGCCGCGGGCAAAGCTAGTTACGAATACAAATATGTTCATCACTCATCATCAACCGGGAGCACCGGGAGCTTTTTCTGCTGGACATAGACCTCCTGCATGTTATACCATATTGACTGGCCACTGGTATCCCGCGACACCTAAGAACTTTTGCTCCCCATCGGTTACTGACTCGTCGAGTCTATATCGGTGACCCTATTTCAACTACGGATTTCCTCATTTCGGAAAACACTTATCAGAGGACAGATCGCTATTTTAAAAAAGCATAGGTATTTTTTTAAAGACAAACTAGTATCAGCTTTAAAACGTATAGCGATCATCCATTTTTAGTTATTTTTTCGGAAACAACAAAAGCCTGCCCCATAAAAAGCCCCATTGTGTTGTAAAATAAACAGCGCACCAACGACACAATACCAGTTTTTTTACACTAATAATAAATTCACATAAACACCAGGAACAGGCTGAAAGTACAGTCAGCAACGAAACAATTAAACGTACCTCCTCAGCAGTCTGAATTCCAGTTGAAACTTTAACATAAAAGAATAAAAATAAACAGAACAGAGAAGCACCCATTCTGGCTACAATATTCACTCTAACTGCCTATACTCATTTTATTTTAACTCGCAAAATGTATCTTTCGGTCGGTCACAGAGAATTCCAAACGAATTTGCCACTCGAAAATTCAGCGCGGGGAATCCCGCCCGCAAACGTAGCCAGTTCGGTGAAAAATTTATTTTTAAACTAGGGTTGCCATCTGTGGCTAAATAATAAATATTTACAAGGCGTGGAGTGGACCGAAGTGCAATGTAGTGCAATAGGAATCTTGTAACACTCGTCGCTACGACCACTTACCTTTCAAATAGGTGTTATAGAGAAATCTGAATGTATGCCGTTTAGACCCGCTCAATGTTTTTGGCCGTGTGGTTTTGGCTTTAGATGAGCTTGTGGTTTGGACTTTAGAATAGACTTTTCAGCCGCCTCCATGACCTAATGGCTACATGCTTGGCCTTACAATCCGGAGGTACTGGGTTCGATTCCCACTGGGGATAACTATTGGTACTCGGTTTGGTTGGTGGTAGAACATTTTCGATGTCGTCCTGGTTAGCTATTACCATGCTACCTAAGTCTGCCGCTAAACAGCAGTCTTAATGGCACTGTTGTGTTCTGGTATGAAAGGTAGAAGGCCAGGTGCAAAATCCATCATACAGTTAAACATAATTTTTGAATTAGACATGTGCCGTAAATCGAGCCGCCTTTACTAATAAGAAAAGGATGCTTCAAATACATGGCGCCATCGTATAGGGACAATTGACATATGTCACAACGCACAGATGTGCACTAGAGCCCAAAGGAAATTAAAAATTTACATAATAAAGTCTACAAAGAGATGGATTAATATTTGTATATAGCTTGGTGGACATTTGGACAACCCTAACGTTAAAACTAGCATAAGTCCGACAAAATAAACAATACGCATTACATTATAAATGTCATAAAAAGCAGCGGTTTATTCAGAAGTAATTGAATGGTTCCCTCGCCTTTGACTCTCTTAGTTTATTTCACTAGTAAAATATTACTTGTTTTCCTTTTCTCTGTCTAACTAGCGACATTTTGTGTTTAGTCGTTTCATTATGTAAGGAGTTTGCATTGAGACAGGACAATGCGACAAGGCTAAATGACAGTGGGCAGGACAGCGCGCGGGACAGTTCACTCTGGTCTATTTGAGCGTACTTCACGCTGGTGGTGCTAATTTTAACGTTATTGTTAAGTAAATATATTATTTGGATTTATTTTGTTGTTTTGTTAGCTCAGTCAGGAAGGATGGTTTAAAAAAGTAGAATGTCTTATGTGGGCTAGGTGGCATCATGACCAAAATCTTTATGAAAAATAAATGTTTTAAACCGTAAATAAGTATGAATCAATCCTTTTTAAAACATAACATAAGGATATATTACTTTACGAGATAGTCATTGGTGCTAATACTCGAATTACAAATAACATTAGAAATAAATGACCATCCGTGTCTTTCCTCAAAATAATAATAATATATATATGTAGTGTTACTTGAACAGCAAAACACATCTAGTACTGTCACTTTTATTGTTATTGTTAAAAATTCCTTCATAGCGACAGTGATCAATCTGAATTTAATCAGCTTTATAGCCAACTACATTTTTTATATATATAAAAGATAGACCAACGCCTGACCTCAATCTTAATGTTAAGTGACGATGAGGTCGACGATGTTACGCGTTGGTCTCATCATCATCATCATCAGCCGGGAAACGTCCACTGCTGGACATAGGCCTCCCTCATGGTACGCCACATCGACCGGTCCCGAGCCACCTGCATCCAGCGACTCCCCGCGACTCTAACCATCGGTCGGTCCATCTAGTAGGGGGACGGCCTGGTAGACGTTTTCCGGTACGTGGTCGCCACTCGAGAACCTTTACTCCCCACCGGTTATCGGTTCTTCGAGCGATGTGGCCTGCCCATTGCCACTTCAGCTCACTGACTCGTCGAGCTATGTCGGTGACCTTCGTTCGTCTACGGATTTCCTCATTCCGGACCTTATCACGTAGATAAATTCCGAGCATAGCTCCTTCCATTGCTCGCTGAGTGACTTTGAGCTTGTTTATTCGGCCCACAGTAAAAGACCACGTTTCAAGCGTTGGTCTAGAAGGTGCCTGCCTATTTACTCTTCGTTTGAAGATTCCCAAGTTGTAGTTTTCGGGGAACACGGAAACCGGTAGTGCATTCCATAATTTAGCTGTACGCATATTTGATATGACTCTTTGATTGGTTGATGAAGTATTTCAACACAACTGTCCTGACTCGAGACAACTGCTGTCCTAGCAACTGTGCAACAGCAAACGGGGCACCACCATAGACAGACGCCAATTTCCTTATTGCCACTATGAATATGAATTAGATGTTTATACACATAAAACATTTATGTTGTAGTTGGCCTTTAGGCGGAGCATGACAGATTCGTACTAAGTCAATTGAGCTTTAGGCCAAAATCTGAGCAGGTATGACTCTGTTAATGTCAGATTTGCCATAGGTCAGTTTCTGAACAACACAGTTTCGACGTGCGACTTATGATATGAAAGTCATTTTCTCTTTAATCCAATTTCTGAGTAGGTCAGAATCGTATAATGTACCGTGACATGATAGTACTACTTCGGATTAGCAATAATATGGATTCGGACTAATGTAGTTTCTTATTTCGTCCGATTAGCACCGATTCGTTAACGGAGTTTAATATATTATTTTAATGATGGATTCCTAAAATATCGCTTTCGTATTAGGTCAGATTCTATGTATATCTTATTCCAAAAAGGCCAGGTACAATGGGCAAGAAAAAAGACTACAAAGTACAAATATTCAATACATACTATATTGATTATTTATTTCATTAAAAAATATTAAGAATTACAAAATGATAATTATTATCCACAACAGGCTTCGTCATTCGAAAATCCTAAGTAACACAAAAGCAGCATCAGCAACAGGCCTCGTCAAAAATCTTAAACTAAGACAAAAAGTCATCCGCAACAGGCTTCGTCATAACAAAAACCTCCCAAAAAGAAATAAAAAGTCCCACAATACATACAATCATCAATCAATACATATATACTATTTATACATTTAAGCAGATATCTGAGACGCTGGCCTATTTCTATTTCTCTAGTAGGTACATTTATTTTTGTTGCCCTAGAGATGCTCACATATTTATCAATTTGACTGTACATTTGCATGACGTACCTAGAAATTGACTGACGTATTATCTGACCTTCTCAGAATAAAGCCTAAAAAGAATCGAATCAACGTCGAATCGGTCGTACTTGGAATCACACATACTAAGATTCTGGATATGTGATTTTCTGACCTACTCAGAATCCGGCATTGTAAGAATCTGAAGTGCTACGAATTTGACATCTTAATAATTGTACGTTTAAAGAATTTGGATAACTTAGATATTGCCCTATTTATAATCTCACCCACTTAGAATCTGAAATAAAAATAAAATGGCAACCTCAGAGTAATACCTTCTCAGACTTTGACCTAAACCTCAATTGACTTAGTACGAATCTGTCATGCTCCGCCTAAAGGGTAGTTGGCATGTACAACAATGGGGTCTAATCAAAGTCCGCACCCCTTCCGAACATGTGACGTTGATATTTTACTGTCGCTGCTCTCTATGGTTAATAAAGCCTGTTTCTAAAGATAACAAGTATGCCTTTTGAATAAATAGGACAGCTCGCTAACATTCCGATCTTTTGCATGAAACGTTTCATTTCGTTTTGCTCATCTCAATTCATTATTGCAGTCAAAAGGATGTTGATTATGTTTCGCCATTCATGTACGTCAAGCCATGGTAGCTCAGTTGGGTAGAGCAGTCCTTAAATAATCGAGGTCTGGGTTCGATCTTGGCTCGTACCAATGAGTTCCAATTTGTTATTTGGAATTTATGTACGAATGATAAAAATCATCACCATTGGCTTTTCGGTGAAGGAAAACATCGTGAGGAAACCTGCACACTCCTGAGGAGAGTAGGCCTAAGCCCCTGCAGTGGGGAACATATAAAGGCTGTTAATGATGATGATTCATGTACCAGAAAAGCACTAGAAAGGCAGACCTCTATACATTTACAATTGGGTATTTGACTTTAGAAATATTTTTGTCTCATTCGACAGTCCATGTAGAAAGATAAATAGCTCTATCAAATTTTTTCCATACAACTAATAGTTTTTTTATCACAACCCGCCGAAAAGTGATTCTAGTCACGCGCTGCTAAAATGCTTCACACACATCAGCCGTGTTTTGTGAAGTCTAATTACTACATGGAGCGTTATATGTATAAAGCTTTTAAAATATTAAAAGAATGTTTTATGTGCTATACCCTTATACCCTTATAAAACACGTTCAAAATTTAATGAAAAAAAGACGTGTGGCACTCGGGGACTGCCGCGGTAAAGCTATTGCATAGCATTTTGTATCAACTTATGCAATTATAATTATTTAAGAAAGTTTTAATAAGAAAAGTTTTTATGTCACGAACATAAATATCCCCACCACAAAAATGGAAATTAAATTACAAACAGGAAAACAAAATTAAATCAATATTTAGCTAACATAACGGATTTGCTTTGCTATATCAAATTACATACTATTATACTTAATAAATTATAAAACAGTAATACGTCTAATCGCACGCACACAACGCCGTGTCGAAGACTGCCGAACTGAAACGACGTTAGACGATGCACGGCCTTCAAGCCACACCTCCGTGCCCGTCGGAGTGGGGAGCGTGAGGTTTTTTCGTTACGGAATTTCTCGATTCGGTCCCCGCGCTCAAGGCCCGCGATAGAAGCTATGCAATAGCTTAAAACGAAATCTAAAAAGCATTTTACTATTCGAGGAACTAAATTTTTCCCAATTTTTGAGACATTAAGATATTGAAAAAATCCAAATAAAAAATTAACATTATTACGTATTTATATTTTGGGTGCTTTCTTTTAACGTCCGTTATGGTATGAAATACAATTCAACCCCAAACTAATTAGGTGTCATGTACCCAATTGGGTGGTTGACCAAAAAACTGCTCTTATACATGCTGTAAATATTTTTCAATAGATACGAGTAGATACACAGATTAATATACGTACCTATACGATAGATAGATACATTTATTTTTACATGAGCATCGGAATTTTTACTCATCATTAGATTTACAGATTAATCTATGAGTCTAGTTTAGATACAATTTACACTTTAAATTTTTTCTTACAGAATGCTCATAAAATAACTAATCAATCCACATAAATTCTATCACTACATACACACATACATACATCAGTAATTTGATGACACACCCATAAATATTCACCATACATTTTATTACCACAAAAACTGTCTAAAATTGACAACATTTGCATAATGATGGTGTGTCTGAACAGATGTTTCTAATGTGTGTTTTTTTAAAATTTTGATCGTTGGCAGAGCGTGCGTGAAGTCACGGGTCGCAAGTGGAATCCTTGTCCAACATTACAGAGCAGACTTCATGGTTGATGTTTTACAGTTGAATTTTGTAGTTGATGATGATGAATCTGTAAGCTGACGATCTAACATATATCTGTGTCTAAAAGGCTAGCAGAAACATATATAGAGAAGCTAAGTGAGCTCACCTGATCTGGAGGTTGAATCTGCGGTTGCTCTTGCCCAATTTTTGTCTCTCCAATTCCAGTATCTCCGTACAGAATTTCCATAGCTCTGCAGAGACACCGCTGTCGATTGGCCGTAAATCTCCTTAGCGTAGTAAACTGTCTCGCAGCGAGATCGGAATAGTTCCGTTCCAATCCAGTGACAAGTACACTTACTGGCTTGCAGTGAACACACTGGCGTTATCTTATGGAAGAAGATATTACGATTTGTGTTATTATATGAAGAGGTGAACGGAACCATTACATAACTCTCATATTTTAAAAATGATTTTTTTGTAATAATAACTAAAACAAGGTTCAAAGTCGCTCAAGCACAACATAATAGAAGAAACCCGATCAGATTACAGTTAATTTGAATTTTAAACCATAAAGGGCATCATAAAAGTCATATAAAATTTGAAATATCGAATATTATTTAATTTTCTTTTACCCTAGAAATTCAAAAATCGTCTTACTCGAATGGAGTTTAAAAAAAATTTGATTGAGTTTCACAGTAAATATATTTTTTAAACAATTGTGTGGAAATATGGAACCGTTTCATATATTTTATCGCTTCAACGCTTATTCGGTACGTCACACCTATGGAACAAATTGAGTAGTTAGCAAGAAGTAGTTCCTTGTTTCCACTCGACATAAAAATATTCAAGAGAGAGTAGACCAGCGCACATCGTCGGATGATATAGGCCAGCACAGAGTTGTTATATTTGCATCAGATCTAGATAATATAGTGGCAGTTAGCCAGGGGGATGAAAAGTTCCCTGAGACCATGAAGGTAAAAGGTTGTGGCCCGCCCTATATTTGGGAGCGGGCGGCACAGCTACACCTTCTTACGAGTAGCTTCATGCCTGAAACAGTGACCACAACCAAACTGAGGCAGCCTTTTGTGAATCGGCGGCGGCACCTATCTTTCTCTTTCTTTCCGGATTGTCCAATTGTTAAGACAAGGATAATTGCAATTTAACACTAGGATTTGCTGTTTTAAAACAACCAACACTGAAAGCAGCATACAAAAACGTCAAGTATTTTGTTATTTCCAAAATGATACTCGTAGTAAGCGTGTGCGGTGGCTGTGCTACCTTTCATACCGGAGCACAACAGTGCTATTAACACTGCTGTTTGGCGGCAGACTTAGGTAACATGGTGGTAGCTAGCCAGGCTAGAATATGTTCCATAACCAACAACACCGAGTACTAGTAGGTAGCCCCACTGGTACTCGAACCTGGTACCTGCGGATTCTTAGTCAAAGCCTGCAGCCATCACACCACGGAGACGGTTAAAATGTCGGGATTCAATTGATGATTTAAATCCGATCCCGAGATTCAGAACTTGATAGTATCTAAAAGAAGACAGCTAAAACAACGGCGGTGATTTTTTGGAACAAAAAAATATACAATACCTTGAATTTAGTATCAGTTCCTATTGTTTTGTTTATCGCCGGCGGGCGCGGTGCGTCGGTACACGAACAGAAACAAAGAGTTAAAACAACAGTAAACGCTACTACCCAATATTGGAACTTTAGTTTTTGAGCTTTCAATTGTTCTGACATTTGTTCGGACTTTAAATAGCACGTTTCAACCGAGCTCCAATGTTGCCCGTTCAAAAATCATTCATTCTACCATTGGGTGAATCGTTTGTCTTATTTCGTAGTAACATGTGATATGATATTATCCTTACGAAAGTGAACGCAGTAAGGCTTTAGTTTTAAGAGCTGGTACTTACCCCAAAGTGTCAAATTGCTGGGACCTTGCTATCATCATCAGCCGGGAAACGTCCACTGCTGGACATAGGCCTCCCTCATGGTACGCCACATCGACCGGTCCCGAGCCACCTGCATCCAGCGACTCCCCGCGACTCTAACCAGGTCGTCGGTCCATCTAGTGGGGGGACGGCCTGGTAGACGTTTCCCGGTACGTGGTCGCCACTCGAGAACCTTTACTCCCCACCGGTTATCGGTTCTTCGAGCGATGTGGCCTGCCCATTGCCACTTCAGCTCACTGACTCGTCGAGCTATGTCGGTGACCTTCGTTCGTCTACGGATTTCCTCATTCGGGACCTTGCTATGTTATCTTTTATTACTAAAACAAAACGCTTTTAATGATGCTTTTTGGTGGCAGACTTATCATATCATCTGGATTTTTGACAAAATATACAACCAAGTGCGTATGGTGGGTGGCGTGTTGTTTAAATTCTGACCACAGCAACTCACTTTATAATATACATAGTCGAATATAGAAAAATAAGGATTTACTTATAGACGTGATCTCTCAGAGCCGTGTGGTTCTTGCTTAGAATGCGTCCATCCCATCTCTTCCCGTGGTTGTCGTAATAGGTGATGGAGGGAAAACCATACCGGCAGCAGCCTCCTTCTGAAGAACTAAACAACTATACCGCGATCAACAACCCATCTGATAAGCGTGGAGATTATGACATATCATCAATCATGGTCATCACGAGTTCAGGGGCTCAGGCCTTCTCTCCTACAGAGAGTGTATGAGCCATAGTCCACCACGCGGGAACCAGATGCGGATTGGTAGACTTCACAGACACCTTTAAATTTCTTCTCAGGAGTGTGCAGGTTTCCTCACGACGTTTTCCTTCATTGAAAAGCCAATGGTAATGATTTCATTCGTACATAAATTTCAAATAACAAATTGTAACTCATTGGTACGAGACAGGATCGAACCCAGACCTCGATTGTTCAAGGACTGACGCTCTACTCAAGTAAGCTACCATAGCTTATTGGCTACTATGTGGCGTACCATGGGGAAGGTCTATGTCCAGTGAAGGACGTTTCCCGGCTGACGATGATGAAGTGACCACTCATAATTTTAACACACGCATTCATAAATTGTAATTCATGTGATGGGTTTAGGAAGTTGGTGCGAGGAAATAAAACAGAAAATTTATACAAGTTCACCTTTGACCCGTGTCATACACGTAACGTTTCAAACGAATCTCCCGGGAAAACAGTGGAAACCAACTGTCGATCATTTATTCTGTATGCTGCATAAACTGTTCATATTTGTCCGGTAGTAAAATACGATACATAAATAGGACACGATACTGAATAATTTGTATACTCGTAGGTACGGTAACGAAAATGGATGAGTGTCTTTTTCGGCTTTGGCCAAAAACATATACTTTTACTGTCTTGTTCATTGCGTTTTCTACAAATAACAACATATATATCAAATATAAGATCAGCGCAATTTTAAAGCTATTTAATTTTTTAACCAGTGTTGGGCTTGTATGTACCACAAACTCACTCTCAGTACGATTCATACTCCCATACTTTAAAATATACTTTATGAAATCACAATCTGTGGTTAATGACCTCTATTATCAACCGGTGAAATACAAATGACATGAAATGCAAATACAATTTTGCTCTGGCGTTTTGTTTCACACAGTTTATCATTCGTACGCTGCATTGATTGACGTAAAAATGTTCAATCAATTCAGAGTGTTAAAGCCACCCACCTCCATCAAAGTTTCATACTAGATTTCTGTTGCCATAATCTTTTTAAATATAATAGCTGGATTTGTGTAGTAACTATCTTAAAATATGTCATCAGATTGTGATGTCGCGAAATGAGTATCATTAAGATACAACTTCACAGTGAATCACAATTTTCATTTTACACACTTTTTTCGATTATTGTTCAAAGCGCCATCCACCCATTAGCTGCGTAACTGCTATTGCAGCTAACTATAAAGTTGTAAATGAATGATATTAATTTCGCGACCCTATAATTTCGTCTCCTATTTTTTGGTAATTCCTTATAAAAGCCAGCTATTTTATTTTAAAAGATTATGGCAACAGAAATGTAGCATGGAAGCATTAGAAGATGGATAACGTTAAAGTCCACCCATTATAAAAAACCGTTTGTTTCACATGACGGAGCTAAAAACTAAGAAAGCTAGAGGTTATATAAAACAGCTCATAACCAACTCCGACAACGTGAGTACTTGAGAAATGAATTTAATAATTTCAATCCGTGAGGTACTGAAAGCGCGTGAATCCAACGCACCAGCTAGTTAAGTAAGGATAAGTTTGTAAGCCACGATTCCGACTGGAAACCATAAATTAAATAAAACCCGTCGAACTATCAAACATCGATACGTTCGAGTCGGCCAGCTATCCGCACCGATCTCGGCGGGAATGGAATTCCATTCAATTTCCGGCACTTTTCCGCGGGCGCGTACTTCCACTGCTCTTCCACCCGAGCGAGGCGAGGGTCCGACCTACCTCCAACACTGAACCACGATTGATTCCAACTATTATGTGTGCGTATACTTTATTGTGAAGGTACGAGGGTAGGAAACAGCATGGGTGTGACAATGTTTTTTTGAGTCAGTCCTACATGATTTTGTAGATTTTTAGCCCCCGCCGCGACAAGAGGGGTGTTATAAGTTTGACGCCAATGTCTGTGTGTATGTGTGTCTGTCTGAGGCATCGTAGCTTTCGAACGGATGGACCGATTTTGATGTGTTTTTAGGGTTCGGTACCCCAAAAGGATAAAAGGAACCTATAAGGTATCACTTTGTTGTCTTTCTGTCTGTCAAGACAGGTTTTCTCTGGAACGCGTAGATATATCAAGCTGAAATTAATATCGGACACTGAAATCTGCTGTCCCTTAAATCTGTGAAAAAATCAAACTTATAGGTCAACGCAATAAAAAGATATAGCTGTTATTTTACCATTTCCTTACACAATTCAAGGGAACCAAAACCTATAGGGTATTTCCCGTTGACCTAGAATCCGGAAATTCGTCAAGTAGATCTTACAGCACAACCATAGGAATAAATCTGAAAAACTGCATTTTTTAATTATAACCAAATTATAACACAGAAAAAAATAGCCTTTTATGTTTACAAACTTAACTTTGTAGTTGATAGCCATACATAGTGTATGTAAAGTAACCGCAAAGTAAAGTTGGTTCTTCGATCGGACTTATATTTTCGGTAGAGCATGATTTTAAGTATGTTACTTATTCATCGGTACTCACACTCGGTGCGCGAGTCCGACTTGCACTTGACCGTTTTTTTATAATATATTAATATTTTACTATATTAATCACGAGATCGCCTAAAGAAATTATTTTTAGTATAATATAAGTTTAGGTACATACCTGTATGTAGGCATAATATAGTATATTTCCGTGTACCAGTTGTAACTGTCCCGCCATGTCCGCACTGGCAGGCAGGGGCGGGCGGGCAGTAAACCTTGTCATATTTCAGTTCGGAAATCGAATACGTTTTGTCAAACATGTCGGCTTGAATGCGGCCCCGGGGGATGTCGCTGCGGATGGAGGACGAAAAGGCCTTCAAGAATGGCCCTATGTCAATGTTTTACTACACTAGTTCACACGCCGGTTTTGCATGAGCATTTGATTCTTTTGAACGGACGATACGAACTTTTTTGAATTAGTTGGTGCCACTGTGGCAAGAGGTCACCCATTACAGAAATATGTATCTTTTTGTTTTGTTATAAGGTACTCTTTGTCCCATCCCAATAATGTAGTATTGTAGTAGTAGTAGCTATAAGGAATAGTTATTACTCTATGGTAGCTATTTTTTGAATGCCCGCATTGTAATAAAAGGAACGAGGACTTTATACCGAAAGGAAAAAGATACATATTTCTGTGATGGGTGACCTCTTGCCTCAGTGGCGCCAGCTAGTGGCGAAAATTTTGTTAAACTCCTCATTCAACTGTATGTTTTTTTCTTCAATACAGTTGTTAAACGAATGGCGTATGATTCGAAAACTAAATCTTTTGCACAGATATCATTCTTTTGCGCGGTCGTGACTATCTTTTAAGAACTCGATTATTACTTTTGCAGTTTAGTTTTAAATTTATAAGTCAATTTAAAAAGTTTAGTGGGACGGAGTTTTCAAAAAATAGAATAAAATTGGATAGATTTTATACCAGGAAAAATGAATGACCGCATGTTGTATATATATGCTTTTATTTCTCAATAAACACATTTCATTCTTTGATTCATTTTTTTTATTTCCCACTGTATTGAAAAACGTCATTTAAACTTAGTTTGGAATATGTATAGGTTATTGCAAACTCGTGTCACTAAAAACCCTCGCCCTTGTCTCAAGCTCGTTCGTGTATTTCTGTTAATAGAATTCATCTTAGATTTTTTTGGAAATCGTTTTCATGTGTTATTCCTATTAGGCCATGGATAAAAATGTTTGAGTTAACTATAAAGTTATAAATGAGTCACTTGTCAACTCTTTTGTGAAAAGGCAAGCCCCTAATAGTTACAGTTCTATTTATAGGCTGTCGATAGTGCTAAAAATAACTGAAACACGTCCGCTAGCTTTTAGATGCTTTTAGCACGCGCCGAAAGAGAATTGTCCTTAGCATATTGCACCAAAAGTCGCAGAAATATTGGTTTGTTTGAAATAGTATCAGAAGCAAAGTTACAGGTCTAACGTATACCAGAGTATGTTCCTGAGGTATGGGAGCGGAACGGGAGGGCGGTAAAAGTGTTTGCGGAACGTTGAACGACGCATTTATGCGTAAAATTCGTTTGTTTAGACGATTTATGCATAAATGCGAGTGACGACTATACTCATATATACTTTAAATGTATCTGTTAGTTATTTAGTAAGAAATAATTTATTATTTTCTAAGGTTTAAAAGGCTTTTTATCACCAAATTTTGTTACGTTTTTTTTCAATCAGTCTCAGTTTCGTCATTTTCTACTAATATAAAAGTTTTTTTAATTACTGTTGCAATTCTGACTTATCCACTTCATAATTTATTATAATAATAACGTTACGTGGCAAATTTCATCATGATCAGTTCAGTAGTTTAGTAGCGACTAGCAAACAGACAATAAACAAACAAAACGATACAGTTACCTTTTGCATTTGTAATAATTGTATTATTAGTATGATTTTGCAGAAATTGCAGTTTTTAAATTATGATCTTTTTGTCCCTTACAGTTGTCGTAGTTCCGAGCGAGATGGTGCTAGGGGCGGACGGCCGCGGCTAGGCGCCGAGCGGCCAGTCGCTCGCCGACTGCCCGATGGGCAAGACGTCTGGAGGACGCCCCGACGTAGGAGTTCGCTCACAGAGGATTGGTAATAGAAGGTAAAATACCTGCTATGATATACTAAATACGATAATAATCCTCTAATATCAATTACGAACTAGTGACATATTTGTACACACTAACTTTGGCTGAGTAGACTCTTAAGCCCTAGATAGTGGTCAACTTATCCCGAGAGTCAACTGCAAAAGATTGAGTCCAGGACAGTTGGATCAAATTGCAAGATGGTACTAGACAGTGCTGTCTGCTGAACTTATGTATGACTACGGATGAAAATAAAACATTGTAATATCGTTGGATAAAACGCTTGCGGGTTGTTTGTAAGTGGTCATTTCCATCGAGGGACGCCTATATTTAAAGGGGTTGGTGGCAAAATTTTGTATCGTAGCTTTCGTAGCGGTTCAAAATTCCATAGAAAAGAAATCGTCGTTGCATATGCTGACATTTTGCAGGCCAGACATAATCTCCGTTAGTCAAGGCATAATAAGCCACCTTATATTCGTACCTCGGTCATTAATCCTTAAGGTATACCTCAGGACGAATCGTGTGGTCTATTTATGATGCATGCAGCTACAAAATTGTAGGTGTCTTAATTTCCCTTTCGAGATCAGAATTCAATACATATATTTCAAATTTTAATAAATCCGTAAATGTTCAATTGTCGGCAACGGTCGGTTTTTATGACTCTTAAGTTTAGCAATTTTTATATCGTTAGCTGATTTCCTAATTGCTTCGATAAATATATCCTTGACTTTTGTACTATAATTTGCACTTCCCAATGTCTCTATTTTTTCCCGTAGCTTTGCTCTGGTATGTTATGGGGTAAGTGCGTGTGATAAATGGAACAGAGACTGTAGTTCAAAAATCATTTCGGCTAACGTGCACTCTATCTGAACAGCTGTTAATCCTTCATTATTATATAATAATTTTGTAAAGAAAAAATAAACAAAACCGTTTCTAGATCAAGGTGGGCTAAATCGGAGTTTGTTTACATTCGGAGCTAATTCACACAGATGGACTGGATCGGGCTATTTATAAACTACTAGATCACAATGGATACGATTCTGTTGATACGGTACAAGATGGACTTCTGTTCTTTTTACAAAGAGTTTAAAGTACTTCTTTAATGGCCTTGGAGTAGATTGGATAAATGGAGTACGATTGAGATGCGAGTGGTTTGCGGAGTATGTTATAGGACATAATTATTGCTGAACATCTTGCGGACAGTGTACAATTTGCATCTGATCGTGTTTTATGATCTTAGATAATATGTTAATAGATGATACAAGTTATAAAAATATAGTTGGATATTAATTTTGATATCTATTTCTATTGTTGCTAACTGACACTATCTTCATCGTTGACTTTGGAAATATTTCAATGTATTGGAAAGTAAACATGTTAAAATTCAACGTTTGCTTTAAAATTAATCATACATATCAACGCCTGGTAACACATGCAATCGGTGGTTATCATTTGTTCTATGGAACATGACGTCATCGAACAAAGAAGGGAAGAAAATGTTTTATTGGACGTCATGTTCCATAGAACAAATGGGAATTACCCCATGCAATGTGTATGGAGGTGCATCCACCCTTGCGTCTTTGTACTTATTCTGATAGATAAATCGTTT
The DNA here is from genome assembly GCA_910589575.2 of Carcina quercana. Taxonomy (NCBI): domain Eukaryota; kingdom Metazoa; phylum Arthropoda; class Insecta; order Lepidoptera; family Depressariidae; genus Carcina; species Carcina quercana. Next base: position 16,060,719 of record OU342429.1, on the reverse strand, counting down.
AATAAAATTTTTTTTTATTTATTATTGGATTTCATCGATCAAATATTTACCTTAAGGAATCCTGCTAATTTTCTATTTCTACTTATATGGTTCTCCTAATTAAAACACCAAAAAGCAAAGCAGTTCTGAAAAGTGAAAGTACTCAGCCGTGTATCGAACTAAAGAAACATTCACAGATCTTGATTAAAGAACATCTCTCACCATTTAGTACTCTTTTGACCCAGTTCCAAATTAGCGTTTGATTCACGAGTTATCATTCAGACAAAGAAATGTTTGAACAAGCGCCCGCAGTTGTTCGATCGTCAATCTTTACACTTTGACACGGGAGTAGCGTTTGACAGGGTGAACCATATGTTTTTTTTTGACATGCTCTTTTTAAGCTGAATAAACATCGCGCGATTTTATGTTCACGTTTATTGATTTTGGTGTTTCACGTGGCTTTCATCTGAGCTTAATACAAAGCATTCAGAGCAAGAATCTTAACGGTGTACGCCAAGGTTACGTTTCAGATCCGCTACTTTTTATCTTACTTCTCATGGCAGTATAACAGATTGCCGTCGTAAATAACATTACATTACAACTGCCATTAGATTTTAAACAAATTAATATTACTTCCTAATGATACAACGCGATTTATGTGATTATCCTGTAGATGAAAGCTATGACACGACGTAAGGGCACTCAATAGAACATTTATTATCGTTGCTCAACCAATTTGGAGAGTTTCCAATTTGTTTGTCAGTTATTTCACGTAAACTTGATAAGCTGATGTGCAGATTGGATACATCTGTGATGTAAATTGTAATTTACGTGCTATTAAAGCTTCAATTTGGAGAAATAACATTTTAAACAGATAAAACATAAGATTGCTAAACTATCTCATCATAGTTTCAAATTAGGCTTGATACTTTTGATTCCTTACGTTGTTAGCAACAAATCACCTGTGTTTCTATTTTGTTTTCTTCACCACTCTACTCTAGGCTTTAGAATGTGTATACAAATTCGTTCGTTTTCCCTCAAAATTAGGTTTAGTTGAGAGCACGTGGCATGCCGAAGCAAGTCGTATCGAGTGTTAGCTCGGTACGGTTATTTATTTTGGGGTGCAGTTAATTGTTTTGTTATTTTCGGAGTTTGGATTTGTATCACAAATTGGTAAGTTGAAGGAACTGTTAATGTATTTTCGTGGACGTGGCTATCTCTGCTTTAGATTTGGATCGTTTTTAACTTGAATTTTCTCTTGATTTATTCTGGACTTAACTGACTTTTGTTGTGATGTTGACCAGTCACTGATCAATTTGTTGGTTTGTTTGCTAATCCCAAATGTATTATCTAAATTCCTGGTATTCCTTTAGAGACACGTGAACTGTTAACTATGTAATTCCTTTTATTGTGTAGTTCTATTTTTATTTAGGATAAATGTTTCTGTTAACACACAGATAATTTTTTCTTTTTAGGGTTTCGTACCCAAAGGGCAACCAACGGGACTCTATGACTAAGCCTCCGCTGTCCGTCCGAGTGCTATACTTCATGATCCGTAACAGTACAGTTGAAATTTTCACGAAATGTGTTTTCTGTTGTAGCTGTAGCAACAAATAATAAAAATTAACATAAATTTAAACACTTCACTATAGCTGTTAGTGACTATATAAGAGTAGGGCTTTAGTTAGGGCTTTGTTCAGTGGTCGTTACCTTATTTATGATTTTCAGTTAGTTAATTATTCAAATTTAAGTTAAATAAATTTATTTACAGAGCTACAGATCCCAAAAATTAATCTAAAACTTTTGAAATAAGATTCATATTTGGAGTACTGTCACTATCTACTCTACATACCTATCATGCATATACAGAACTGTCTCTGATAATAAATAAAACAAATTTTTACAAATTATTATTTATCTATAATTGTCACCCATTAAACCGAAAGCTCTCACAAATTAAAAACAACAACAACTACTCCAGTTGTACTTGTGTATTTCAAACAAACAAGACAAGACAGCTCTGAAGCCCCCGGTTTGTGTGACTGATTACTGCACCCAGTAGTTCAACTGAGAGTTTCTTCAACGTTTATCCAATCTGATTCCTACTTATTTTAAGTTAAGATCGTATCGCTTGTCGGCTGGTAATAAAGTGAAATGAACGAGACAGTAGCTGCTCGATTAAAATATGAAGTGGCTATGTTATTTATTATTTTTACAGAAATCTAGTTCTCGCGACTTTATAAGTGTGGATTAAATAAATTATCCCACGGTATAACTTAACCCGGATAAATAGTAGACATTATTAGTGGTTGTGTTAATAAAGCCATGGTAGCTCAGTCGGATAGTGCGTCAGTCTTTGAACAGTCGAGGTCTGGGTTCGATCCTGGCTCGTACTCGTTCCAATTTGTTATTTGCAATTTATGTACGAACGATGAAAGTCATTGCCATTGGCTTTTCGATGAGGGAAAATATCATGAGTAAACCCGTACACACCTGAGAAGAGATTCAAAGGTGTGTGTGAAGTCTATCAATTCGCACTGGTCCCATACACTCTCTGTAGGAGAGTAGGCTTGAGCTCCTGCAGTGGGGACGTATACAGGGTGGTCCAAAATGTGACGTCCAAAAATTTTTTTTAGATTCCTTACACCTGGGTGTATCCGAAAATACCCCATGTATGTTCCGCGATTTTTTGTAGTTTAGAAGTTATGATTTTTTAAATGTATATTTCGAATTTTCTGCCGGAGCGACTTAAAATAATCGTAACTTGTTTAATAGTAAGGTTTTTTTATTTATTTTTTCTCGAAAGTGATCGTCTTGAATCACCCTTTCTACTTTATTATCAACTACACAACGTTATTCATTACAAGTTACCGAAAAAAGGGACGAAAGTAAAAATTTTAGGTTTGAGTTGAACGGAGCCAAATTTTCAAAAATTTCTTAATAATACAAAATTAATGTTTCATTGGTTCAAACTAATTTTAAAAACTCCAGCAGTTTGTCAGCTTACCAAATAATAAAAAAAAAGTTGTTCTTAATAGGCGATTTTACGACGAAATTGGCTTCAGAACTTAGTTAGGTGAGAATTCATAAAGAAAAAATTTTGTCAAAAAAAAATATTAAGCTTATTTTGTTTTCATTTTTATGGCCTACATTAGCAAGGCATCATCAAAAGCATTCAAATAATTTCAAATTGAACGATCAGTGACACATTAGAAAACATTTTATTTTAAAAAAGCTTAGTTTAGTTTTTATTAATACGGTTATTTTGGTTTATTTTTAGCATCAATAAAAGAAAACACAAATTAAGTTCAACTACTTTATTAAAGAAGATTTTCAAAATGACGCCCTTCAACTTCGATACACAATCGGCAACGTCTTAAAAAGTTATCTTTTAGTCTGCGGAAAGCGCTTGAATTTTGTCTGACTTTCGTCGCTGCTTCTCTCAATTTTCGTCTCAGTTCTTCTTCGGAGTTAGTTTGCTGAGCATAGACAACTTCTTTGTAGTAACCCCAAATAAAAAAATCTATTGGGTTCAAGTCCGGTGAACGTGCAGGCCATTCGATTGGGCCGCCACGCCCAATCCATCTGCCCGGGTATGTTTCATTAAGGTGCCCCCTCACTTGGCGTGCGTAATGGCAAGGAGCACCATCATTTTGGAATATCATGTGCCTTCTTGTTTCCAAGTTTACATCTTCCAGCAATTCAAAAAGGTTGTTCTGCAAAAAGTTTAGATATGTGTCTCCATCCAACCTAGACGGCAGCTCGAAAGGCCCAATCAGTTCTCCATTTACAATTCCCGACCACATGTTTACGCTGTATCGATGTTGAAAATTTGATGCTCTTGCAAGGTGTGGGTTTTCAATTTCCCAGCTGTGATAGTTATGGATATTAAATACTCCAGTGTTTTCAAAACGGGATTCATCGGTCCATAAGATCTTATTAAAAAAATCTGGGTCTTCCTGACACCTTTGTATCATTGTTTCGCAGAAAGCAACTCTTCTAGGGTAATCTGAAGCTTGTAGCTCCTGAACGCGCTGAATGTGGTAAGCGTGGTAGCCTTCTGAAAAAAGAAAAGGACTATTACTCACCACCTAGGCAGGAAGAAGTCTAATACCTGGCATTGTATCTGTGATTTATGTTTTGTGTAAATAAAAAACAAAACGACATACCATTTTTCAATATCCTTAGAACTGAGGTCCGTGGTATTCCAGTCCTTCTGGTTATTGCTCTGGAACTCGTAGAAGAGTCTCTTTCTACAGCTGCGATGACTTCATCTCTTCTGTCCGGATCTACTCTGGGTACTCCTTCGTGCCTTTGGCTACGACCGGGGATACGCCCGGCCATCAGCGTATTATGAGTATTAATAAATACCCTATGGTCCGGGTAATGGTCCAGTATTTCTCCTCGCCGGTCCAGTTGTTGACGATATAGCCTTGCGGCTAAATGACCGTTTCCTTTGGCCATACCATAGTAAAAGTGCATTTCTGCGTACTGGCTTAGACTAAAATTACTCATGTTGCCGTCAGTAACACAAGCACAAGTCAGTCGTAAGGCAAATCGGAGTCCGTAACACAAGCACAAGTCAGTCGTAAGGCAAATCGGAGTCCGTAACACAAGCACAAGTTAGTCGTAAGGCAAATCGGAGTCCAGTAACAAAGCGAAAGTAGGTTCAAAATATCGGTATCGGAAAGAAGCAACGTCAAGTAGTATCACACGCGATGGAAGTGAGTGAACGACTAGCGGACGGACGATACAGTGAGATGCTACGGAGAATGTATGGGGAGAGGGGGGAGAGGGAAGTGCAGGTAAAAAACCCCTAGCGCGCACGGCTGACTTTTGTGGCCAAGACAGTAGGTCTTTCTCTTTCGTACTTCTACGCAACCATAACAGTGCGAAAGAGAAAGACCTTACTGGCCTGGCGCCTTTTGAAACGTGTTATTTATTGCTTTGTGTCATTGTGTGTGATTGGCCTTGAAGTAGATTTTGGTTTAATTCTAGCTTTCATAATTTCATGTCTAAAAACAGAAAATGAAATGTGTCACTGATCGTTCAATTTGAGATTATTTGAATGCTTTTGATGCCTTGCTAATGTAGGCCATAAAAATGAAAAAAAAAATAAGCTTAAACATTTTTTACGACAACATTTTTTTTTTATGCATTCTCACCTAACTAAGTTCTGAAGCCAATTTCGTCGTAAAATCGCCTATTAAGAACAACTTTTTTATTATTATTTGGTAAGCTGACAAACTGCTGGAGTTTTTAAAATTAGTTTGAACCAATGAAACATTAACTTTGTATTATTAAGAAATTTTTGAAAATTTGGCTCCGTTCAACTCAAACCTAAAATTTTTACTTTCATCCCTTTTTTCGGTAACTTGTAATGAATAACGTTGTGTAGTTGATAATAAAGTAGAAAGGGTGATTCAAGACGATCACTTTCGAGAAAAAATAAATAAAAAAACCTTACTATTAAACAAGTTACGATTATTTTAAGTCGCTCCGGCAGAAAATTCGAAATATACATTTAAAAAATCATAACTTCTAAACTACAAAAAATCGCGGAACATACATGGGGTATTTTCGGATACACCCAGGTGTAAGGAATCTAAAAAAAATTTTTGGACGTCACATTTTGGACCACCCTGTATAGGCTGTTGATGAATCTATCTATGACATAGTATATGTATTTATGGGTATTAGTGAGTAAGCGTTATGGGGCTATGTACGTTTGTGATGATGACTGATGTTGTGCACTATGAGTCCGTAACGCTGGTAATTCTGATACAGCATAGAAAGTGTGAAAGAACAAGAAGTGGAATATAAAGTAGGGAATCAAAGTTTAAAACAAAGGCAAGGAAGACTTTAAAATGAACACGTTCGTTTATGGGACAATACTAGGATTATTAGGAAATAATAAATAGGAAGCCTCTAAACTAAACACGAAACGAACCATCCATGATATAACCCTAGTAATGTCCACCGCTGAACATAGCCCAAATATTATGCTTGATATTTGATAAGGCTGTTGATGTAGCTTTTTTAATTTTAATAAAATATAGACCAACGCTTGACCTCATACTCACTTGAGTTTAAGTGACGACGAGGTCAACGATATTACACGTTGACCTCATCGTCACTTCGGGGAATACGGAAACTGGTAGTGCATTGATAAATGATAAATGTGGAAGCGAAACGCTTTGTGCGAGCTGTAGAAATGTCAACAGTATACGGGTGAAGGTTCTTTTGTTAGACTGGTATTTCATTGGTGAAGACGGAATTAACAAAAAATCAGCTCCTGCGCACACTCTCCAAAATGTGTCCTGTAAAATACAAACAGGCAGGCAACCTGACGCCTGTGTTCGATGCTTTGGAACTTTTTAAATGTGTCATGTGTTTGTTTGTTCTGTTGTTGTTAGAGAGTCGGGCGTGTTGTGGGGTCGCCGCGGCCGCACGGGCGGGGGCGGGGGCGGGGTCGCGTCGCGAGCGACGGCGGCGGGCGGCGCCGGCGCATCGAGCGCGTGGCGGCGGCGCGAGCGCGGCCCGCAGCCACGCAGGCCCATGGAGATCCTCACCAGCATATACGCGCTGCTGTCCGGCGGGGTAAGGACACACACACTATTAACTATGTATATTATTATTATATTGTTGACCTGAAGGCGTAGAATGAAACTCGTGAGATTATGTTAGAGTGAGATGTCTCTCACACGATCTCACGAGACGCGTGCGTTTTTTGTCCTTCCTTTACGTTGCATGTGCGGGTCGGAATGCCTTGCTTTTTGGTACATATATAGGTGAAGGGTTGAAAAAGGTCATAGGCTACTTTTTATCCCAATCTAGCGTGTTGTTACCGTAGGATACCCCGAAGGCAACGCGGACGAAGTCGAAGCGATGTATCGCAAAGGTATGCTTGTACACGGCATACCTCAGTTTAACTGGATACCTTTACGCGTTCCTAAACAAAAGTGTATTGACAGACAGACGGGCTACAAAGTGATCCTATAAGGGTTCCTTTTTAGGGTTCCGTAGTCAAACTAGGAACCCTTAAGTTTCGCTCTGTCCGTCCGCGGCTTAGCCGAGAGAGTAGTGACATGTACACTGAACTTTAAAGAAAAACTATCACGACTAAGGTGGCTTTACAGGTTAATGAGTTATAGCCGACCAAATTATAACATATTATACGTACAAATTCCATTCAAAATTATTTTTTATTAGACGTTTGAACTTATTGTTCCGGGCAATTACGGAACCCTACACTGCGAGTGGTTCGACACGCACTTGGTTGAGTTTTTTTACTTTTGAGTAGCGAAACCTTAAAGCAAACTTTATGGCAATAAAACTTATATACTAACATCGAAGGAGTGAAACAACGTTGAGTTATTGAGACAGGAATGAGGAGGTTAGCAAACACTGTTATACAATGAAGGATTGTGGTCCACAAATAAACTGTATACAGATTGCAGTGACTGTGGTCTAAAGAGGGAAACATTCTTACTCGTAATGGTCGTAACGGTCGCTTACGACGTTCATTAAAACTAAGAGTCGGTCCGAAGGGTGTTTATGACGTTCGTGTTGTATGATTTGCTCATTAAGGGGCATTATTACACTTTGCAGCCGTCCTCCTCTTACGTCCAATTTGTAATAAGCTATCCTTTACATTATTCGGCGCGAAGGCCTGTCCATTGCCGACGCAATCACTGGTAGCGGTGGAATTCACTCAGGACCAACGTCCTTACAACTCCAGGCCAAAAAGTGTCAAATCGAATGACGTCAGCACATACATCCGTGAGCCGAAAGGCTTATCAGCCCGGGAATAGCTAAATGTATCGCGCGAGGGGAGCACTGGCGACGTTCCTGTGGAGGACCCAGAGCTCCCTTCGCCGGATGATATCTCAAATAACCTGACTCTTCCCCTAAGCAGTCGGGTATCTTCTGAATATTCCCCTTTAAAAAAAGGCTGTAAGCCTTAGTGAATTGCACCCAAGGTCGTCGATACATTTGGTTGGACTTTGTCCCTCGAGATACGGACTCAGGCACTGACATAAGGGTTCGCCAAACCACACCGAGTGCCGGTAGATATCTCGGCAGAAATTCTACCTTTGACCTTCGAACTTATGAGTTCAACGATTTAGCCAATAAGCTACACATGTGACCTTTACCTTAGCCAATGTAAGACCTAGTGACAAACGTTTGCAACTTTGTTCCATTGTTACCTATCAGTTTTAGATGGTTTTAGGTAATCAACCATTATAGTTTCTTCATGTCTGTCTGTGGCTTAGCTCATATACTCTTAATAATTTGTAAGTTGACTTGGAATTACGGATGGATATTTTATTCTTGTCTTTGTCGGCGTGGGGTGTCGTTGGATAGGTCGTGTAAACTGGAAACCATTTTTAGATTCAGGGAATCAGTTCGGAACTAATTTTGGGGTCAAGTGTTCTAGCGCCAGCTTAGGATATTTTATGTAATTTTTTTACATTATGAATATTTTTTGACGATCATTGTACACTCTGTAATTTTTATATTTTATTGTAAACTTGAAACTGGTACTTTGAAATAAATAAATTTAATATATGTCAAAAAAACACTGTGTCAAAATTTACGGCTGCAGTGTATGTAACGAAGTTAAAAGGAAAACTATCACAGCGTAGGTTTACTAGCTGACCAACATACTCGTATTAAACATATAAGTTTACTAGCGTCCCGCCCCGGCTTCGCGCGGGTGGAAATTTTAATTTAAACGTAGAGTAAATGTGATCTTTCTAGATCATTACTGAAATTTCCAGAACATTCCATAAGTTTTCATGTGAACATCTTTGCTTATGTAAAGTTCACATGGGTTAGACAAGGACAGATATGTATTTTTCACATTTTTGCCACACACAACCACCCACCCATCGCAACTAAACTCCCTTACTTTCAGCAGGGGGCCAAGGGGTATTCATTCACTACCCCAGCCCCAACGGGAAGTTGACCGGAGTTAGTGGTGATAGAGAAAACCCTGTCTTAACATACTAATACTAGCTTGATATATATATAAGTTTATTTGCATTTACATATGTGCATATGACAGATAATTTTAGTTTCTTGAGATGCATGCAAACATTTTAAATTGTTTGCCAATTGCGCAATTGACGCCCGAGAAATTTCCTAGTTTTTGAATTCGGCTAAAACATTCCATGCACCAAAACCCACTTGACAAACTGCGGAGTCAGTAGCACCCCTGAAAACATTCCCCCGAGGAGCTCTACCAGCAAACCACATCGAATCTGTATAATATTGAAAACGACGATAGAATCAATTGGTTGTCTTGTTTTACGCGCGTCACCTGTGATTGTGAACCGTACGGGTGGAATCACATCTCAGGAAGTGAGGTGGGGGATTGTAGAGGTACACGCGATTACAAAAATATACATACTCGTACACTGATACCATGTCGTATGCACTTTTAATTGACATTTCCCTAAACACACTGCATTGGAAAAAGCAAGGTTGAATGTGACATGGTACGAAAGTGGGTACATATTTTTGTACTCGAGTGTACAAGAAATTTTATATCGTATCTGTCTATGGAAAACTATGTCTTGACTTTTTTACCGCCTCCGTGGCCTAGTGTCTATACGCTTGGACTTACAACTGGTTCCCGGGTTTGATTCCCAGCGGATCAATCCACCAATCAGTACTAGGTTTGGTTGGTGGTAGGGCATTCCTATGTCCGACTGGCCACGCTACCACCATGTTACCTAAGTCTGCCGCCAAACGGCAGTGATAATAGCGCTATTGTGTTTGTTTCAGTATGTAAGGTAACAGAGCCATGTCTATGCCAATTTTCATAAAGATCGGTTGAGCCGATTAGCCGGGAAAACGCAACGAGAAGACAAATAAATAATTTTAAAAATTTACACGACAAGCTTACCTGAGCCTTTTTCTACGTCTTACCAGCACTTATATTTACATAGATAATAAAAATTCTTTTTATTTGATTCAAAATCTTTGTAGCCGAAATACGGTTTTTGAGTGGACTAGCATCTGTCGTAGCAGATACGCTAATACCATTTCCGATTGTAACTTTTTATTTAAGTGACTCAATTAAAAGTCTAGACTTAAGTTAGGTATATTTATGTGTTTAATTTCTCCCCAACAGCAAGGAGTAAATCCAAAGATCGACTCGATGGCTTTCCGTCTGCATTGTGGAGCCACGACAGCCGCACTTCTCGCTGCTAGCGCCGCGCTCACCACGCGCCATCTAGTGGGCAACCCCATCGACTGCATACACACGAGGTGCGTGACTTGACCTTTGACTGCTAGGTACTTCACAAGGGACGTAGTACCGGAGAGATGTGACAGATGGCGCTGGAATCAATTATTGATTTTTCGCGAAGGTTGCAAAGGTTGGGACAAAGTCGAGAAAATTTCGGGAATGGTTTGATAGGGATTTGAGTCCTAGATTGTTTTCCATATAATGCGTTTGCTTAATATGTTATGTTTTGGTTTGTAAGTATTTTAGGTACTCGAAACGTTTAACTAAACTGTCTCAAAAGTAGGTCAGGTCAAATTTTTTCATTCATAATCGGCGGCATAAGCCCACTGTTGAACATTAGATTACCCCAACAGCTTTTCCATATGGGTATACTGGTCCACCTATATTATGGGTTTAGTTTGCAGTTTACATTTTGATAGGTTTTTGAAAGTATTTCAAAATTTAGTCAAAAACAAATTATATTCAAAGGAATTGAGTTTGAAATTGTGACGGAGCTTTGAAGTTAACGCGGTGGAACTGAGGTGGAATTTGAGCTATCACTTGGTGGAACTGTAGCTCTAACTGCTTCTCCCCCCACAGGGACATCCCGGAAGACGTTCTGAACACGTACTGCTGGATCCACTCAACGTTCACGGTGGCGGGGGAGGCAGGCGCTTACCCCGGGGTGAGGGGAGCGGGCACGTCCCCCCGACGATACGGGAAGTACTACCAATGGGTCGCCTTCACGCTCTTCTTCCAGGTAAGATTTTCCTTATGAATTAAAAAACCATTGAATACGCACAAAATAAGCAAAACTTGACTAAAAATAAATATGATGGCGTCAATTAAATGCCATTTTCATCAGTTACGGTCATCAAAAACTCGCAGCAAAATCGTTTTTCACCTGAAAAGAAATTCAAAGGTGTGTGAAGTCACCAATCCGCACTGCACTATGTCCCATACACTCTCTGTAGGAGAGTAGGCCTGAGCCCCTGCAGTGGGGACGTATATAGGCTGTTGATGATGATATTTTATAATAATCTGACTCAGCATCTTACTGGTACGTCTTGTAGTACATCGTTTGAAGGGGCATTGGAAATTGTTGCTGTTCTAGACCTGGATCATATCTAGAGTCTAACCTGCGTAGATGTTTTTGTCAACGGACTCCTCTCCAAGGTAAGTTAAATTTTATGATACCCTTTTAAACTATCTTGATTTTAATGTATTTTCAGGCATTGAATTCAAGTAAAGGATACGTGCTTGTCGTACGAGAAAAATAAGCGCCGTCAGTTGCAATTTGCTCTTTTTTTACCAGGAAAAAATAATCCACGCTTGTCGACCCTTTGTCTTAATAAGCCGTCTTATACGACACAACTCAATACTGGATAAATTAAAGTTGGTGCTTATTTCACGTTTTAGGACCAAAACATTAGTGACCGAAATATATTCAGTAATATAATACTGTCTTTCTTTTTAGAGCTGTCTTCCGGTAATATTATGTATAAGCAATATGATAAAATTATTGTCAACAATTACCAATCAAAGTTACTTGCAGATTCACTTACGTGTAACTAAAAAGTACACTTACGGCAAGTACACGTTTGACACCTTATGGTCTTTTATTGTACCATACAGTGGCATACCTGGCATTAACGGACAATAATTATACCAGAAGCAAAAACAAACTATGTGTGTCTCGTTTTCACTGGAGACAAGTTTATATGATTCACTTCTGGGTTAGGGTGGGTTAGTTGGTGCTAACAGGTTTTAAAAATTTCATAAAAATAAGAAAAATATGAAAAAATATTCAAAAAATAAGACGCTTGGATCTAGTCAATTATGTTCTTGCGGATAAATGTTTTTGGAAAGTACTGTCTTGAGTTTTTCCTGTTCTTTACTATCTGTAGAACACATTTCTTTAAATACCAATAAATTAAATGGCGTTTCCAATAATTTGAAATAAATAAATAATTTTTATTAACGGTATTTTAAAAAAAGTAAAAATTGACTAACCTTTTCTCATCACGATTGTACTTTGCACTACTTGCAAGCGGACCGCCCAAATAATGCGAACTAAAACATACTTTCCTCCGTTGCAATATGAACTATGTACCTACTTAGTTAAACTGGACACTGAAGAAGCGGTGGTAGCTAAATTTGGAGCGTCAGACCTCGAAAACTCGAGGTCTGGGTTCGATGCTAGCTCTGAACAATGAGATTTACGCTGGTACCATTTAGCTTGTTATATTAAATAACGAATGATAAAAACTGGTCAAGTGCGAGTCGGGCTCGCGCACGAAGGGTTCCGTTAGCATTATCTAAAAAAACGTCAAGAAAAATCATGTCTCTTGTATGATTAAATATATTTTTATTCTGGTTTATTACTTTTTGTTATAGCGGCAACAGAAATACATCATCTGTGAAAATTTCAACTCTCTAACTATCACGGTTCATTAGATACACCCTGGTGACAGATGGACAGACGGACAGACGGACAGCGGAGTTTTAGTAATAGGGTCCCGTTTTTCCCCTTTTGGTATGGAACCCTAAAAATTATCACCATTGACCATTTAGTGAGGAAAATTGCACATTACTGAACTGAAATTAAAAGGAGTGTGTGAAGTCTACCATAATGCACTGGATCTATAGTAGTATCACTACATGCGCGCAGGAGTTGACAATGTCGATGAAGAGCGATTCAAAAATACCAAATTTCATAAGTCTAACGAAAATCTGTAGAAATCGAGCGCTCGCGGCACGTAGAGCGAATCAAAAATGGAGCCCAAGGCTACTAATTCCACAAAGAGCAAATAACCAAAAGTCACCCAATCGCAGAACAATTTAGATCAACGATCCAACAAGACAACAGCAAATTAGAGAGATACGTAAAAGCAATCACTTTCAGTGATCATAATACAGTTAGGTTATAGTGCAGTCATCGTGAACTGGCCGCTCGCGCCATGCCTTGATTGGCTGCGTATTATTTATCACGCCATCACTGTGTGGTGGTGCTTGCGTAGATTGACTAGTGAACACTTTAAAAAACACACTAGACATTAATTTTGCAGTAGTACAAGCTTTTGATAGCGAATGCGGAGAAGAAGAGTTCTGTAGGACGATTCCCTCTAGAATATTGAAATTAATTATTATTTTACTAGACTTCACGTTTCTCAATCGGGTTCGGCCACCTATGGCCTAAACCTAGCAGCTTTGGTACTAGTTTCTACAGATGTGACTGTCATTTGACCACCTAACCCGGAGAGGAAACTAGGGGAAAAGGGGGAAACTAGAAAAATTTTGGGTTAAGACTTTTGCCGCCAAAAGTTTCATAATTTTTTTAAATGTCCAAATCCTTGAATTTCTTTGTGTCTTTCAAAATAGAATAACGGAGTATAATATCGCGATATGAGTATCATTAACATACAACTTCACAGTCAATCACAATTTTATTTTTTTACAAGTACACATATTCTATCACTATTGTTCAAAACGCCATCTAGAGACCATTAGCTGCGTAACAGATATTGTTGCTTACTTTAAAGCTGTACGTGTTTTTTTTCTTCCGACATTATATTCCGACGTCAAATATTAGGGAACTACTTATTAAAGCCAGCTAATCAATTTTTAAAGATGTAGAAATAAAATAAAAATTGTATGAAAGCGTTCTGAGCAAAATAAGTGGTCAACTTAAGACGACTTTCTGAAATAAACTGACTTTTGGTGTAATAAATGGCTTAAAGTAAAGCATATATATCTTCATATGTTTTTGAAATGACCCCTTAAAGATTATAAATGTATAATAAGATTATTATTAAACTACAGTAGATAAGTAAGTCGAAATTACTTTAATAAATTCATGTCAACAATTTATTCTTATGTGTAAGATCTTATTTGTGTGCAATAATCGTCAAAAATGGATGGCTTTTTATATGAAAATTTGAAGCTTACTGTAAAAGACAACAAGCGGTATCGCAACTTCCAAAGCACGAAAGAGTTCAGTTAGCAACTCGTAGTGGCCACTCATCCACTAACTGACCACGACGAACTATCATGCGAGCTTCGCTTAGCTATGAAGAAAAAATGAATACCGCAAAATTGTAATCCCCTTGTCTTCATAATAAAATGTCTTCCGTCCGGCATTTCTGTCTTATTGTAATCACATGCCAACATTGAAGCTGCCCTGAGTGGAAACTATTTGCGTACTCTCGTAAAAAACTTTTTATGCCCTCGTACGTTTATGAGTTGCATAATTTTGTTTCGTTACGGAATACATATTGCTCGCGAAGTTTTTTTCTGGCTAAAGAGATCTTGCTACGATAGTTCTACGGCGTAGCATTTTATGACTGCTTGCAATGGTATTGTTGTCAGTTTTAAAAATCGACCTTGATTTTTTTATTGTATTTATACCCGGAATAGTCTCAGTACAGACGGCCATGTTTCCCCATGGATAGCACACAATTTATGAGTTACTGCAGCCAATCTGTCTCGTCAACAGTATATCCCCCACAATAAATAAGCGATCAAAGGAAGGATTGTGTGCTAAGCGGCTTCCGACACTGTGGCGACACTAGGTCCCTTACCTGGCTTCGCTTGCACGAGATATTGTGGGTACAATATACACGGTATTTTCTACATAACTGCAAAGCAAAAATAATTAAATTAAAATATAATCGTTCTCTCTTTGTCGTCTTTGTAGCAGAGTAGGCCTGAGCCTCTGCTGTGGGGACATATACTAGAGGCCATAGAGTGACAGTGGCACCATCATTTGCTGTTTTCTACATTTCTCCGCAATTATACATTAATTTCAAAAACCAAGCCGGACTTTGCAGTCCTTGATGGTTTACGGTTCGTCGATACATTATGGATTCATGTTTGTAGTGTAGTCATTATAGATTGAACCGTCTTAAGTGGTCACTTTTAACAGTTTTATTGATAGTAACTGCACACAGTCGATATGTCAATTCATGCCCTCTTTAGGCTGTAGATGATAATCAATAATAATAATAAAACAACTACGAAATCCCCCAACATTAATGAAGATCCTAATTTTGCAATAAAATTCTGTTAGTCGCAAACAAAACAATAACAAATGTATGCCTACACAAAAAATAATTTATATATTTTTTTGGAAAACAATAATACATGCGTCAAACTTGATGTCATTATGATGCAAACTCTTAATTAACAACGAACGGTATAAATAAGCCATTAAGTAGATAAGGTAACGTCGAGATAAAATCCAAAACTAAATTGAATAACTAAAATTAACTCAGCAGGTTACAGCGCAGCGTCCTAAACGAAGTGATCCGTCAGAAAACCAAAGTGACCGATATATCTCATAGCAGGCTGAAGTGGCAGTGGACTGGTCATATTTACCGAAAGACCGACCGACAAATGCTGAAGCAGATGAGTCCTCGTGTAGAGACAACGTCTAGGCAAACGAAGTGTAGGACGTCCACCGGCTAACCGAACGACGTGAATGGAGGCGGAGAGCAGATGACGGAATTCAGTGGTGATCTCTGGGGGAGGTCTTTGTCCAGCATTGGACTGTCATGATGATGCCAAAATAAAATAAAATTGTGTGCTTAGTCTCTTCGGTGCGTTAGACCGACTCGCACTTGGCCAATTTTTCATACAAACACACAAATACCAGGCTAAAGCCTAAATCTATAGCTAGAATGTTGTGCGAACGCAAAACAACTACATGAAATATTTAAATAACAGTTATCTCATCATCATAATTATCTTTTGTTTTGTTTATATATATTAGATGTGTCTGCAGCAACATTTATAAAAATTATTTGTGCAACAGGAAGGTAGACCTCTGTGACACAGGCTTTGCCTACAACAGAGGTCGTTGAATATTCAGTTATGTATAAATTAGTGTTGTTCGATTTAAGTTGAAATATTGTAAGATGATTAGTGAATAAACTTATTATATATTACATGACGTATCCAAAACAAAGTAATTTTTCCTATCGTTTCCGAACTGGCACATGAAGCGCAATCTCATTTATTTTAGTAACCAACAATAATCATTAAGAATCTAGAGTAATGACAATCACCTTGGCGCCGGATGGTCGCCACATGGACACCGGATGATCGCCGTGTGGTCACCATTCACACGACGTTAAACCTGGAGGGCATGAGCAAATGATTTATAATTCGCGAGTTTGTATAAAGCTCTGCGCACACTGAGATGTGTACTGCCACCAAAATATGAGAAATTAATAATTATCATTATGAAAGCGCACGAAAACGGGACACATCCACTGCTGAACATAGGGCCCCCCATGGTACGCCACCGTGACCAATCCCGAGCCACTTTGCATTAAGCAACTCCCAGCGACCTTTACCAGATCGTCGGTTCATCGCATCGGCACGAGATCGCCACTCTAGAACTGCTATTTTAGGCTCCAGTCTCTCACTAACCTTTTTCTGTACCTATGTGAGAGAATAAACATATTATTTTGCTATGCTTGCTTGCTAAATCTATCAAATCAAAATCAAATCAAATATTTTGGTGTTACATGTGTAGGTTCTCAAACATGTATAAAAGTATCTTCTTTTTTTCTATTCTATTCTTCAAATTTACCCGATTAGGTTATACAATATTACATTGTATGAATAAATATTACAAGTCATTGCAAAATATTAAAATAATGTCAACTATTTATCCGTATCATCCAACGTTGCAATGAGACAATGCCGAGATATGTTTTAGTACTGCATTGCAGAGATCGGAGCAGACTGAAAAGTGAAGCGCATGATGTGTCCAACAACCGTATGATTATAAATTCTTGAAGTTTTGTAAGGAACCTCAGATTTTACTCGCCTATAAAGATTTATTATTAATCTAAATCTATTATTTGTAAAGACCATTTATTTTAGATTATTTTTATACGTATATACCATGGTACAGATTTTATTAAGTAAAGAAATTCTTACTGAGTGATTTTGAGCTTGTTTATTCGGCCAACAGTAAATGACCACGTTTCAGTTCCGTATGTCATCACTGGCAACACGCACTGATTAAAGACTTTTGTCGTTAGATGCTGAGGTATTTTGGACTGGAATGACTAAATCTGTAGACGAACTAAAGTCGACATAGCTCAACAAACCACAAACTGGGTTGGTGGTCCTAAGACTTGGTAAGGTTCGTGAGGAGTCGCTGGATGCAAGGGTCTCGAGATCGGTCACTGTGGCTTACCATGGGGGATGCCTTTGTTCAGCAGTGGACATGTCACACCTCTTACAAGCAGGCCAGAGAAGGAGAGAGAATCTAACGGATACGGGGAGGCCTTGGGACCGAATTTACTGATAATAATGATTTTGAGCGCGTTCTTTTGATCCTAGCTTCCAATAAAGTGTTTGGGCCAATGCATGAACATCTTCAGAGTAATTCACTAGCACCGAGGTTCTCAAAAATTAGTGAAATCCATTAAAAGCGTCGGTGGCGCAGTGGATAAGGCGCGGACTCTCAATCTGAGGGTACCGGGTTCGAATCCAGCCGTGTACCTATGAGTTGTTTTTTCAATTCAAGTACATTATCCGATTGCTTAACGGTGAAGGAAAACATCGTGAGGAAACCTGCATGTCTTGAACAGGCATGTGAAGTCCGCCGATCCGCACTGGGCCCGCGTGGTGGACTATGGCCCATACACTCTCTGTAGGAGAGTAGGCCTGAGCCCCTCCAGTGGGGACATATATAGATGATGATTAAAACCTCAGCGTAACTTACTCGAACCCTCTCGCCGCCAGCCTATTGGATGTTTCCAGCGATATAAACAGACTAAAAAGGGAATAAATCCTTTGATACAGATGGGAGATCTGGCAATGGCCGGATCTTCTAAGCATATATTCTCTAGCAACACATCTGGTTATAGTTTCATGACTGATCGTAGATTTTGATGAAGAAAAAAATAATGCAGTTGTATTCTGTACGTGACTCCTTCAGTTGCACCTGGTGATTGAAGTTTTACAGCGCCTCCGTGCACACTTGTGGGTGCGGTTTGCCAACACGCCGCGTTCATTGCGATGTTCCAAATATTCTGGACAGTTACTGGAACGATCTCACGTGTCATCTTTTGTTTCTTGCAACGGTAGTTAAATGAAATACATTGATATCGTTATGTAGTGACACGTACATAGCTCGCGTATAAATTGTTTTCTTAGTGGTTTCCTAAATTATAAAACTCAAATCAGCTTTATTGCACACACAAAACAAAGAAAAAACCATATCAGATGAAGGAATATATAAGCTACATGAAGGCGGCCTTATCGCTAAGAGCGATGTCTTCCAGGCAACCTTGGGGCAGAGAAATCGTAAAATTAATGAGGGATAAATTGTGATACATAAAAATGATATCATTCTAATAAATAACTACATATATCTATACATATAAAACATTATACATATAATGGATAGATAAATGACAAAAGAAAAGTTGATCAGGAGGAAAATAAAAACACAGATCACTGTTCCGCTTGCATCCATCGGCTCCCCGCGACCTTTGCAGGTCGTCAGTCCATCTATTCTTACTCCCTATCAGCCATCCGTTATTCGAGCCGTGTCCTGCACATTGACACTTCAGCTAACTGACTCGTCGAGCGGTCATTGGATCCAGTAAAATAGAAAAACCATAGGAAATGCAAAACCTATTGTAGCACAAACAAAAAACTATCTAAAAACGTCCGTCACAGAATTAAAATGTCGTCCATTTTCCGGTGAAACACTATCGGCACATTTTCCCGCGCTCGGCCTGTCATAACTGTCAACCGGCAACGCCATCTGTCGCTCACGGCGCAAATTACCGCGCAGCGCAGTTACAAATAGAGGTTATGTCAACGAACAACTGTTGCTAAATGTAGATATTTTAAAAAAACTGTGGTAAATGAAAAATTATAATAAAAAAAATCATATGAATTTTTATACTATGTTTTCGAGAAATATGTCTTAAATACAACATAAGAAAAGAACACGTATATTTCTGCTATTTTTATTCGAACAAGCATCAACTCGTTTCAGATATTTATCAAGTTAAGGGATAAGGTATTTATTTATAACATGCTGTACAAAAGAATCAATTTACTGGAACTAAATATTTACGTTAAAATAAAATTCTGATGATTAACCTAACCTACGAGAATATGTTGCCGGGAGCTTGTTCAATTCCCGGCGAACCTGGTACTCGGTTTGGTTGGAGGCAGGGCATTTACCATGTCCACCTGGCTAGCTACTACATTGTTACCAAGTCTAGGTAAAATAGGTAGGGAAGTGAAGGTAGCATTGCCAGCGCCTGAGTAGATTGACACTTCTTGGTGCGCAGCACTTTTCGTATTTACCACTAGGTGAGACGAAGGCCAAGTGCCAACCCAGCACACGTAAGCTAACTGAGAGCGGAAGCACAAAGTATTCCCAGAACAAATTCACGACATCATCAATCGCCTGTCAATCAACAGAGCATGATTGAATTGGCAGAGAGAGAAAAGAAACGCAATCCGATTAATTGTTTTTAATTATTCTAAGTGAACGCTGAGACAATAGGAATACTGGAAATATGTACCTTGTGTACTGAACGAAAATGAAAGCTAGTTATTCATCGTTAAGAGCATACATACATACATCCACTGCTGGACATAACCATTTCATCTCCATGTATAACAAAAACAAACATTCTCAGTGTCTTGACATCATAGAATTGTATAATTTAAAATTTAAATGCTCGATATTATTACTGTTAATTACTGTTTGCATGTCAAAACATTGGCTAAATGTGTGATCTTAAATATGTTTCTTGAACATCTGAAATGTACCACATTTATTGCAAATAAAGGTTTATCTTATCTTATCTCACACAAGGGTACTCATCATCAACAGCCTATATACGTCACCACTGCAGGGGCTCAGGCCTACTCTCATACAGAGAGTGTACGGGGCATAGTCCACCACGCGATAATGTACTGGAATTGAAAAGCAACTCATAGGTACACGGCTGGATTCGACCCCGGAACCCTGAGATTGAGAATCCGCGCCTTATCCACTGTGCCACGCGTGACATGGACAATGGTACTAATTTTTGTTAATATACCATTTAGTATTAAAAAAGTTACTATAAAATCACCCCAAAAATTCATTATGTATTGACTATGAAAATGAAATGCAAAAATATGTCTGTCGCAGCGTCGACAGCGCTGTGAGGCCGACGACAGCCATGCGCTCTAATGTGTTCCCTCACGAGCGTTGATGGTCGATGTACAAATATAAATAAATACAAGACTCTCACTCATCAACTCATCACATCAGCGAGCGTTGCGACACTCCATGTCAGTGCCGGAGTCATTTTGACACATTCCTGTCAGGCTGACGTTACTGTGACTGACGCAGTGCCATCGAACGTGCGGTGACGCTGAGGCAAAAGAATAACTTACAGATATACTGTGGTACACGTACCTTTACATCGATTGTTTTAAGTTGAACCAATTCGTGTATTAAAAAGGGATGGCAATAGGCACAGTTGCACGTCTTTGACAAGAAACAGAAAGAAAAAAGTATATAACATAGAGTCTCATATATAAAATACAATTTTAAGATTATATAAATGAAAATGATGTTATAAAGGCTAGCACATATTTGGATCCTGAATCACATAATCTATCTATGCAATGTTTTTGTGATGAGGCATAAAAATAGCTAATTATTTAATATAAACTAGTACACTCTCGCTCCGGACCCGTTCAAGGTCACGATAGTAGTCTAATTGGACGTTTTTCTTGCCTAGTGAGTAAGGGCTTGCGCTCGTCGTATCGTATGTGAAACATCCCTAGGGGGATCGGTAGGGGGTCTAGTACAGGTCTACCGCATAACTGAGTCTGTTCCTGAGGTATGGGAGCGGTACACCCGCACCGGGTGTCTTTACAGAACGTCAAACGACGCAAAATTTAAGTCGGACGTCACGCGTCACGCCATTTATCAGCCCTCCCGTACCGCTCCCATACCTCAGGAACAGATTCAGTTATGTGTTAGACCTGTAGTAGTAGTATGAGGCGACGTGTGGGGCACGAACTAAGGAGATTCCATTCTATACTCGTTCAGACAGACAAAGTGATCCTAAAAGGGTTCCTTTCTTCCTTTTGAGGTACGGAACCCTAAAAATGAAGAAAAGAGCTATAATTACGTACGGGTCTACCATTCTTCTATTTGACCAGTATTCAAAAAGCGATGGCGGAATCAACTTAAATATCCTCCGCGTCCCCCAAAGTACCCTGTAAAATGTCGATAGGCATTTCATTTTGGAACTTTACTTGCTTTGATCTTCCATCATTGCCCCAGTTGTGCTTATCTCTGCTTATTTGTCAAGGAGCCAACTTGTTTCAGGGCCGCGTGTTTGCAATCGGCAATCGCTAAGTTATTGTCGTGATACTGATTAGGGCATAAACTTACTTCGTTCAAGGACGGCCTTTAGTGTGTGTCCCGAATATAAATGAATGGTATTTTGTATACAAAGCCTATGAGGAGAGGTTGGAGGTAGAGTTCAGCAACGTTATGCACTTTGATAGGTGTCTTTTTTGGCTGGATGGTTTTAGACATAGTTTTTATTGACAAACACAAATTTATGTATTTGCTTCTTGAACTTTGAAAGAAAGAAATATAAATTTAACATTAATGCAGCGGCCAACAAAATAAACATTGATGGACGAACGTGTAATTACATCTTAAAATGACTTTTTAGTTACCTCCTCCAATATTTCGTAAAAGTTAGTTCCATTTTTAAATTACACGACAGAAATGAGTTTGCATAGTATTTCCTAGCCGCTAAAACACGACAGAAATGGATTTTCATACAACTTTTGCCAGCCGCTGCTCGCATTTACGTATTTCGCCAGTACAGCAATTTCGTTTATCTCGAAGAAGGTTGTCAAAATAATACTCAAATTTCCGAGCATGTTTGAGAAAAAGAATTCATTGAGTTGTGTTGTATCAACTTGGACCCGAGCTCAGCATGTGCTGCAGCAGGCAGCAAATGGTTGTCAGTCGGACCCGAAGACAGCGACTTCTAATATATCTAGATAACACGGGTTAACTATGATTTTCTACATATTAATTGCGTTTGAAAAAGTGACAAGATTAATGATACTACACAAACAATTAAACATAGCCTCGGTCAAATGAATTTTCGATTACTAAGCGTCAATCGACAAATCGTCTTTTGAAAATATGTCATTTAGTCAGATCAGGGTGTTGCTATATAAAAGCGCATAGAAATGTGGCATTAACCATATCGAGTAATTATAAGTATCCGTTGGTAATCTGGGTTGTCAATCTGACCGTCTAACAGATGTGGAGGGGGTTCAAATATGCGGAAGTTTGTTTTACTCTACACAGTGAACATTTGGCTTTATTGCACCTAGCGATACGCTGCTATGCACAATGACCTCTGCGAATCACTGCAGTAACAAACCGTAGACTTTAGCTAGAAAATAGCTATTAATGGTATTTATCTGCTGGTTTAGCTCACAACCAGAGTATTTACGACCATTCCTTCGATCATTTAATCCACTGAAGACGCAAAATGTTGATGTACAGCGAAATAAATCTCCCGACCTCTCATACAGTATGTATAAAATTCGATTTTCAATTTTTATTACCCGCCATCATTCTAAGTAGAACATAATTCAAACAGAAGTCAATATTTATCGCCGTTTTATAGTTTGTACGGTAACTGAATATGTTCTTTTAGAAAATAAAATAACACACTAACAGAATTGATAGCTCAACCCAGAGTAACATATCTATTATTCTTGGAGCCCTTCCAAAACTATTTACACATAACTCAGGAACGTTTCATTTCAATTTGGAATAAGTTACAACTTCGCGAAATAGAGATGCCTCAACACATCGTCGGATTAACAAGTACCTAGAGCAAGGAGAGTTTATTATAATATTTATTAAAAGTAAACACCGCCGCAGCACGTTTCGTCAGTTGACCTAATAACTTCAAATATTATGATGTTCCTGTAGATTGTAGGCAGTAGTTGCAAGCGCGCGCCGGGCCCAACTTACATTGTAAATAGAATGCACCGGTCTCTATGTATGTATTGCAAGGAGCTTTTTCAGTGCGGCAACACTGAACACTGGCAAACACCCAGTCGACGCGGACATTTCAGCGCGACGCCCGCGTTCCGACGCGCCGCCGCTCGCGTCGACCAACTCCGAGCGCGTAACAAACTTCAATCTCCTTTCGAAAAAACTTTTTCCTCTCAACTTTCGTG
The DNA here is from genome assembly GCA_910589575.2 of Carcina quercana. Classification (NCBI taxonomy): domain Eukaryota; kingdom Metazoa; phylum Arthropoda; class Insecta; order Lepidoptera; family Depressariidae; genus Carcina; species Carcina quercana. The sequence goes on along the minus strand of OU342429.1, from coordinate 16,037,231 downwards.
GCGGAGTTCGCTTCCACGGCGGCATCGCAGTGCGTAGTGAGCCGCTGACGTGGCCCAGTGAGTGCTTTGAGTATTCCTCGTGTTAAACGATTGCTAATCACCATCCGCGTAACCGTGTTTCAAAAATAAAACCGTTGCCGATTCGTAACCGGAGCACCTCGAAGGTTAATGACAAAATAAAAAGCGTGCATTAAATTATGTGTATAAACGTCTAGCTGCTGACAAGCTGGATTCCTTCCCTTTGTGAGTGAGTCACCCGGCGAGCACTTTCTGCTGTCTCCCAATGTTAATTTACAGCGATTTAACGGCCAAAATCTTTTTATTTACAGCACCTCGTTAGAGATTTTCGTTTGTAAAGCGTTGTAACACGATTATAACAGATTAAATCGACCGTAAAACTTTTTTAAACTGCTCTGGGGGTATTGGGAGCGCCATCGGGAGCTCTTACGGGAGTTTAATGAGGTAGCGAAATGTCATCTAATCCGGATGACAGTCGGCTTCGTTAGCGACTGGATTCCACTTACATGTGTTAAGTTTAATATTAATTCAATCGATGATGTTTATTCCTACTTTAGGGTATTTATGCTGAAAAATAAACTTAGTATTTCTACATAGAATTCTTCGAGTTTCTAAGGCTGCTGCGATAAATCAATTCCGTCTTGTTTGATTATAAACAAAGTAGCACAGTGTAGATTAGTGATTATTTACAAAGAATTCACTAGAATTGATACAAATATTTGTTTTTAATGTATTGATTTGCACTTGCGCCAGAAGCCTCAATACAATGGGGCGCTCAGCTATCTATTGTACCGGAACACAACTGTGCTATTAACATTGCTGCTTGAAAGCTGACTTAGGTAACGTATATAATTTTTTCATCAAAACTAAACTAAATTATGAAACATTTAAACCGCCTCCGTGGCATAATGGCTACATGCTTTAAATAACAATCTGGAAGTACTGGGTTCGATTCCCAGCGGAAGTACATATTAATACTCTTTTTGGTTGGTGGAAGGGCATTTTATATGTCCGCCCCGCTAGCTACCACCATGTTACCTTAAGTCTGCCGCCAATGAGCAGTGTTAATAGCACTGTTGTGTTCCGGTATGAAAAGTAGCAGAGCCAGCAGCGCCTTATTAAGCTGCTGTATCACGAGAGGCCAAGCGCAAAGCAGTTATATACCTCTATGACGTAATAACATTTTGGGCATACTCTTTGTTTAATACTGTTTTATTTACGTGAAAACTTCACAGGTAACTTTAAAAAGTTTCGACGTCCTTATCCACGCTGATTCGCGTTATCTATGAATTTCAAGATAATTCCTACGGAGTTGTAACATAAAGCTTTACGTTAAATAAACATACTAAACACATATTAATAACTATTAAACTTTGCAAACTCACACAGAACTCAGAGCTGCGCGGGCAAACGTCCCTGAGCTAACCGTGTATGTACTCCATCAGACCTGTACACCAAGTCTCTATAAGTTTATTATTAATTTAGATACTTGTTTTCATTGATCATTATCGATTACCACTGCGATCTATTGAAAATTAACAAAAGACGGAATGTGTTTTATTTTGATTAACCATAAACCATACCATCACCACTTGAAAAGCTTTAAATCCATAGTTTGTCTTTACGTCGTGACGTAGAGTCAGAATGATTTGATTTTTTGTATAAGAACATTTGAAGGGTTGAAAAACCGGTCTAGTGTGTGTCGGGCCACGCGCAGTGTAGGTAACTATGGGAATAGTTTAACTGGTTTTATAAAAAGAAATTTTGAGTGAAATTTGTACGCAATTTTCTTTTTGACTACTCCAAGTATATTTTATAATTTAGTCGCCTATTACTCGTTAACCTGTGAAGATACCTTAGTCGTGACAGTTTAACTTTAAGGTTTAGCATATTTGTTTTATATTTAAAATGTAGTATATTTTTAAAAGCAATAGTTTAGAAGATAGAGGGAGAGGGGACTTGACTGCGGAACCCTAAAATTACTTAGTATACTTTTTATCACAATGGAGCAAGTTGTTCCTTCACGGGGCGCTGGATCGACGTGGTTTTGTATAAAGATAGTTTATGTGCCGAGGTGTGGTATTTATTGGCTTTTTATCCCTGTAAGTGTTTACTTCGGAATAGCTTCTGGAATTCTCACAGGTAAAAGACAACAACCAAACATTAGTTTTGAAAATTGGCATTGTATTGTTTTATTTTACAACAAAAGCTCTAAACTTTTGTGACGGCTTTTAGCATTTTATTTTCTAAAAACTAACGACAAAACCTACTCTTTCGAATTTAACGTGGATCAGGTACCGGGTAAAAGCTCGTGGTAAAATACCGTCAGATCATTTTAATTACTCCTATTCATATGATATTCCTACACTCGTATATATAGTAAATACTTGCTCATTTGAAAATATTGGAAAACTTGCTGACTGGTCATAGCGTATTATTTTCAATTTTTCTTAACGCTTGTGTGCGCACGCGACTTTTATCTTTCGAACACGAGTAGTTTTTGGTGGGCTTGGATATGTCAATTAGAGCTTTTTGTATATAGCCATAGGCACTTTTTGTGAAAACGTACTTTTACAGGGTTCATATTTGTATCTACAGTTTTCAAAATAAAACGCAAAATTTTCTTTAAAATCGTATTTTTATATTAAAATTTTCTCTCTCTTGACCACAGTGAATTTATATTTATGACGCAAACAAGATTCCATCATCTCTGCGGAAAATTTTCCATCGAATTTTCTCCACATAAAGTCCGTTTCAGTCCATTTTTTCTGCTCTCAACATTTTTAAGTCTACAAAATGTTTCTCTGACTAAAAGCCTTCTTTATCATCAATAAGATAAGCCAAGTTAATCCCCACAATCCAGTCACAATATCAACCACAAGCCAGTCGTACTTTCCCCGCATTTCCCTACACACGTAATTTCGAAACACTCATTACCCAGCCTCTTGATCGGATGTACGGTGCGTTAATTCTTGCGAAACATCGCCACAATACACGGCACACGATGAGCCATAGTTCATCGCTCGCATTTGGACAGTGTTGACCCAGTAACCAAGGTAAACTTGTCCGTGGATTGTGGCGCGGCGCTGCCAGCGTGCAGTACTGGGTTGGACGGACGAGTTCGATTAACTAGGGACGTTCTCTCTGCTAGGGATCAATCAATCGATCGTTTTGTCATTGATGGTGTTTATTCTGGTGTTTTCGGACGCGTGAAACTTTATTTTTACAACGGGTTACATACTTTTAGGGTTCCTCAGTCAAACTAGGAACCCTTATATTTCGCTCTGTCCGTCTGTATGTCCGCGGCTCAGAGACCCTTACTACTAGAATGCTATAATTTGGTACGTGTATACATATTAATTACGTCAAAAAGTGGTAAAAAAAAATCTAGAAAAATATTGCTCATCTGAAATTTCAAGGAATGCTTTCGTATCCGGTCCATGGTGTGTATGATTTTAAAAACACGTACAAATTTTATATTTACGGTTGAATTTTCAGGACGAAGTTTTACCTTGTATGTCTGTTTTTTAATTATGGTTATGTACCATTTTTATTGCCATTGTAATTTTTGTGAATAATGCCTGAAAGTATTTTTCTAAAAATTAGTTTATTATCCATACCTCTTCAAGGATGCGTTACATAAATGGCCTATTACACAATCAAAACAACACGGCCACGACTTCATCAACAACGTCCGTCAATTGACACTTGAGCGCGCGTTAATCGGGCGTCAACTCATCACATAAATCTGACGCCGCGTAATGACGCCTTCCTCCCCGAGCGGGAAATTAACTGTCTAAGATTTTTATTATTAGCCAACATATGGAAGGAAACTTCTGCAATTTGTCTAAAAACGTGTGCGATCTAATCTAAAATAATAAATTACTTTGCAAAATGTACTGCTTCAATTGTAACTTGAAATTTTGTTGTTGTATGCCAAAGAATGTTTTTTAGATAGCAGACGGTACTAGTTACTACGTTTTAGATTTTAATCATATTCTTATATCAGATTTTTTAAATTTACAATGAGCTTGCACTTGGTCTTCACCTCGCTGTAGCTTTCATATGAAAATAAAGCTGTCACACCTCCACCCAAATTTGTTACTTATTTCCTCTACCCAAAGGTTGTCTGGTAGAGATCACTGTAAGCGATAAGACCGACTGTTGTATATTTTTATATATTTTAATTTTATTTTTTTAACTTAAGCTTGTATTGGTGTACAATAAAGTTATATTGAATTGAATTGAATAAAAAAGTGGATTAAAAAACCATAACTATTTTAAAAAAGAAGCACTTGTTCAATTTACACATATTTAAGAAAATTATTCTCACGTGTAATATTCTCGGGATCATGAAAGTAGACTAAAACTATCCTGGGAATAGGCAGCATCATCTTACTGCGATCACCAATCCACCGGTTGTAATTATCTACGAGATATCTATGAGCCTTATGTCCAACTCACATGAAGCCCTTTAAAATATAAGGATTAGTTTATTTGCATGGAACGCGGTACATATAATGACACAATGAAAATTTTAGCTTCCCATATTCTACCTTTAGAGGCATCAAATATTTTAAATTGTTAAACATTTTAATAACATTCTTTGAGTTAATGTGAATATTTACAGAACCATGTATAATGATATACATCTCCTAATTATAACATATAACCCGTCTTAAATTACATATTCCCAAAAAAATATTTTCAAAGTGATGTTTGAAATTTTTAAGAAACATTTCCAACAATCGAATCCTTAAAACAAGTTATTCTCATTTTTATTATTAAGCTATGAGCTATATAAGTCATACTCAGTTAGTCCTTTTAAATCGCCTTGATTGACTATTTTCCAATCTTCAATGTACTTGATGCCTTTATGCCATTACGATTTTATGATATGTAATGGTGAGTTGATTGGATTTTAGGTCACTATTACACAATCAAAACAACGATCAGCCACGTCAACTATGTCTGTCAATTGTCGCGTCGCGTCGTTCGGTCATCAACTCGACGCATCAATCGGGCGTCGCGTAATGACCGAGCGTAGGAACCGGAATGAAATGAAACAGCTCTGTGTTTGAGAAAAGGCGAGTAGGGAAGAGAAAAGTCTTGCGATAGTTTACTTTATAATTTTGTTTCTTTACTTGTGTACTACTGGGAAATTACAGCATATCTTCTCGTCCAAAATACCTCAGCGTCTAAAGACAAAAGTCTTTGATCAGTGCGTGTTGCCAGTGATGACATACGGAACCGAAACGTGGTCTTTTACTGTGGGCCGAATAAACAAGCTCAAAGTCACTCAGCGAGCAATGGAACGAGCTATGCTAGGAATTTCTCTACGTGATAAGGTCCGGAATGAGGAAATCCGTAGACGAACGAAGGTCACCGACATAGCTCGACGAGTCAGTGAGCTGAACTGGCAATGGGCAGGCCACATCGCTCGAAGAACCGATAACCGGTGGGGAGTAAAGGTTCTCGAGTGGCGACCATGTACGGGGAAACGTCTACCAGGCCGTCCCCCACTAGATGGACCGACGACCTGGTTAGAGTCGCAGGGAGTCGGTCAGGTGGCTCGGGACCGGTCGATGTGGCGTACCATGAGGGAGGCCTATGTCCAGCAGTGGACGTTTCCCGGCTGATGATGATGATGACTTGTGTACTTTCAATTGAAGCTTAAAGTGGGAGACCTAATTTCAATAAACGTGGTGTCAATATGACCTCAGCTACAGGTTTATGGCAAGTTTTATTAGATTGTTTTGGGGTAAAGTATCTCAGGACACTTGCAGAAATTTGTACCACGGGATGAAAAAAAGAAAAGAAAAAAAGAAAGGCTGTTGTAAAATGCAAGCCTTTTTTTTTTTTAAAAAAGGCCAAGTGCGAGTCGGACTCGCGCATCAAAGCGTGCCTTTGACGACCACACAATATGATATTGATAATTAATTTACTGAAAATGGGCAAGGTAATAAGCGCGAACTTTGCAGTTGAAAAACATTTATCCTATAAATCGGAGGCTTTCCCAGCCTGGAAAATTTTAAGATGTGATTTATTATTGTTATTTTCTGATTGCGTCGACTTAGACGCACCTGGTATCTTTTCCTTTTCCTAAGAAAAAGGTTCCGTTTTTTCTTTTGAAGTGCTAAACTTTAAAAATAACGTAACTTTTAAGAGAATATTTGTAAGTGGTTACAATATCTCCTCGCGATTCATAAACTCACCCTGGCCATCCCTGAAGACAAGCAGCCCGATATCGCAGCCATTTTGTCGTCCACACCGGCCGGAGGCTCGTAATGACGTCATAATGACGCCACTAAATAACCACGAGGATGTTTTAATGGCGTCACTGCTGAAAAACTTTTTTATATTCACGTAAATATGGCGCAGAGATTTTGTTGACCGTTACTGCGTGCTTATGGATACTAATTTTCCGGTTTGGATAATAAACGATGAGGTTATGGTTTGGCAACCCTTTTGGCATTGTAAAGGACCGACGCCGATGTACTTCATACTGTAACTCGTAATTTGATATTGTACATTTCACAAATAGTAATTAAGGAATTGCGTAACTGGAGAAACTTCATTGGTTATTGGTATTGGCTATTTTACCAACTTTCATCATCATCAACAGCCTATATACGTCCCAAGTGCAGACGCTCAGGCCTACTGTCCACCACGCGTGTCCAGTGCGGATTGGCGGACTTCACATGCCTGTTCAAGACATGCAGGTTTCCTCACGATGTTTTCCTTCACCGTTAAGCTCTCGGATAATGTACTTGAATTGAAAAACAACTCAGGTACACGGCTGGATTCGAACCCTTTTTTTGGGTATTTTTACCAAATGTTGTGTATTTAGGTTTATCCATAGCCTCATATCTTCTAAACCACTCGTTGTATTTTGACAAATGGGATGTCATTGACAGCGTCATGATAGTACACGGGTTACGGACTATATTCTCAACCGACTTCAAAAAAGGAGGAGCTTCCCAATTCGACTGTACGTTTTTTTGTATGATGTTACGTGATAACTCCGCCAATCATGAATCGATTTTGATGAATCCTTTTTTTTGTTAGAGCATACTTCAGAGGTGGTACCACAGAAGTTTTATCGAAATTGATTCAGAAAATCTGCAAAAACCTTCTACCTCTAAGGGTGAACATTTTAGGGGTGAATATTGTACATTTTTAACGCAGTTGAAGTCGGATTCTATTTCTTTTTAAACGCGTTAATTATGTGACATAAAATTCAAAATGGTGGCCTATAGAGGAGATAAAGTGATACCCCAAAACAACCAAAATATAATAATAATTATTAAAGATTAAAATATTTTGTCACCCCACTTGTGTCTTAAAAGGCGACTAAGAGAAAAATATTTACGAGACAGACAGCATCTACGACCTATCTAACAACAACAACTTACTGCGATTACCAATCCGGTTGCAAAACGTGGTGATTACAAGTCTCTGGTTTACAAGTCGTGGTGATAGATAAGGGATGGATGTCCAACAGTGAACTTTTGTAGGCGATAACGATGACTCGGATATTCTTAATGAAACATTAGTAGCTTGAGGTTATACCTATAAGGATTCTGAAGCCACAATCAATATTTAAATGGGTATCAAAGGACCGTCTTATCTGAAACGGTCAGTAAATTTCGTTGGTCTCTTTGACCCTGCGCTGGTCGACTTCGGACATTTCCTTCTTAAATATTACATTAACGTTATCCCTCTCGTAATGATTCCATACTAAATTTCTGTTGCCATAATCCTTTAAAATATAATATCTGGCTTTGATAAGTAATTGCTTAAAAATAGGAGATGAAATTATAGTGTCGCGAAGTAAAAGTCATTCACTTACAACTTTATAGTTAGCTACAATAGCAGTTACGCAGCTGGTTCATAGATGACGCTTTGAATTATATTCGAAAAAAAAGTGTTTAAAATTTAAATTGTGATTGTTTTCAATTAGACAGGTATGTTTTTTTAAAAAATGTTTGTTGCCGCAGAACTTTTGACTGGGTGAACCGATTTGGATGATTCTTTTTTTATTTGAAAGCTGGTGCTTTCCGTGTGGTCCCGTTTCAATTTGGTCTAGTTCTGACTACGGTATCCATGACAAAGCGATATAAATCTTAAATTTGCCTTAATAAAAGTAGACCCTTTAAGGTTTCCAGTTCTTTTTGAGCGCATTTACTTGTTCCGGTTGAGTAATTAATTACAATGAAGTCCACGTGGGAGCGGCGGGTACTCATTTCTTTATGGATTTTAGACATTATGCCGTAATATTTTTTATTATCCTTACAATCAAATTTCGTTTCTGTTAAGTTGTGTGTGTATAAGTATATTGAATTGGGCACTGTGTGTAAAGACACAATAACACAGAAACAACACGCGAAGTTCATTTTAAATTATGTTTGTTCTTATATGTCCATCTTTACTTCGAAATATCTGGGAAACGCTTTAAGCCAATGTTTCATTACATTTTTTGTTCATACAACAGCCCTCTAGTGATATACCTTATGTACCTACATCAGCAGCTTGGTGTACTTCAAACTTTAAAAAAAAGACATGGTGGACGGTCACTAAGGCCAGGCTTCGAACAAAAAGTTCGAGTCTTCAACTCGTACAGATTGAGATAAGGGTCGATACATACCGAGCGAAATATAAATATCGTGCCAACATCCGCGAGGCGATTGGAACCGCGTAAATCAAGCGACGCCCGCCGTAAATGCTCGGGACCGATTTTAACGTTAGCCACGTGACGTCTCGCTGCGACGTAACGTTTTAAAAAATTGTAGGCGTGAGGTAAACAAAAGGTCAGGAATAGCAGACTGCGCCAATCACACATTTCCTGTCGAGATCGGCGCTCAGCAATTTAGATATTCTGGAGCCGGGGTATCTGGTAGCAGACGGATCCATGAAAACATGCTGGGGCCATATGGCGTCCGTTTGTTTACTAGAATTTCTCTGTGGCTTCTTTATCTCGGATGAAAGGTAAAGGTAAAAGTACTAGCTTTTGTACGAGACTTCATTCGCGTGGACTTCAGAAATTACTGATTGTAAACTACTTATAGCTTAGAAAAAAATGGCTTCTTCCAGCTCTTAAACTATCTCTATCAAATTTTCTGACTTTTCGCTACGACGTGGGATACCAACAAACTCACATTCACATTTATCAGTGTGTTAATGGCTTTATAAAATACTAATAATTTAAACAACGGAATCGCTCTAGATGCCCTAAACTAGGTGTACATGATTCTATATCCCGCGTCGAGCGTTGCACTTCAGTTCAATACGAGCGCAGAACACATATAGCGCTTTATTTTAAGACGTCCCGGTTCAATTAGGTACTCTCGAGTCGATTGGGATCGCTTAGCTAATTAAGGTTCCGTATTGAATCGGTTTTGGGCCACGGACACTGCAAAGAATGCGTAGGAGAGTGTATATGTGCTCGGCTTTTTCGTACACGGCGTCTTAAGGCACGCTGAAGTCATACTCACTGATTGACTAGCAATAAACTGGGTTCAAGATCGTGTTAGTGCCAGACTATTTGTAAATCTAGCCGCATTTGTCGTCGCAAGTCTGACGATAATCTAACCGCTAGTTAATAGGTAGAAAATGGACATACTCGTAGGCTACTTTTTATTTCGATCGAGCAAGTAGTTTCTGTTGGATACATTCTGAAGAACCGATAACCGAATGGGGGGTAAGTCTCGAGTGGCGGCCACGTACCGGGAAACTTCTACCGGACCGTCCCCCTACTAGGTGGACTGTCGACCTGGTTAAGGTCGCAGGGAGTCGCTGGATGCAGATGCCTCGGGACCCGTCGATGTGGCGTACCATGAAGGAGTACTGTGTCCAGCAGTGGACCTTTCCTGGCTGCTGCTGATGATACATGCTTGCTCTATGTACTGTGTATCATTAGTACCTGCCATGTGAACACCAATAAAAATACTTTGACATTCTGAAGTCCACGCGGATGAAGTCGCGGACAAAAGCTAGTATAAGTAATTCAAAAGTAACTTTGTCTTGCTATTTGTTCGTTGAGTTTTCTCGCCTAAACATCTGAATCGTCCATCATAAAAGCACCCGTAGCTTATAGCATGGATAACGTTATATTTAATGGTATATATGCAAGAGGAGTGATGTAAAATAAACAAGCTATGAACTGATATTCCTGCAGTAAAATTTCTAAAATGGTAATACATTGATCCTTCAAGCTGCATGGAGACAGCAATTTGTAGAACAAACCGACTATCAACGCGCAGATATTTTTTATTGTAAATAATAAAAGGCCAGAATAAAAACTATTAACAGGCAATATTTCCGGAATAAACCCGTCATTATCTTGGCTCTTCTTCGCCCGGCCCTTGCGGAGACAATATAATATTCTTTGGACAGGTCCGGATTCGGGCAGGCTTTCGGCGACTGCTTAATACTCTCTGTTTTATGCTAATACTCTGTGATGCGCTAGAGTAGGACAGTGCATTCGTCTGATAACGATGCAAGCAAGCTGCGTTATATAATTTTTAATTTAAAATAGTAGTATCGTAATAAAAGTAATAGAACCTGGGACCTCCCTCCGGATCGTGAGTCCAAACATGTTTCCATAGGATTTGTTATAAATCAAATGTGTGCTTTGCTAAAATTTGTTTACACGCACTGAACATATCACAAGACTCTCACCTCACACATGAATGTTAGTGAAAGCGGAAAGAAGAAGAAAAGTGAAGAAACTCACAAACACAGGGTGTGTGCTATCTCGCATTCACACTCTCCCTATTTAATAACGCCAACATGTTTTATAAATGTATTAGTTACGTTAGTATAATATTGTATAAAACAAAACAAAATGTCATCCGTAGAGAAAGAGAGAGCCTACCCCTGTCGCACAGGGCTCCCCCTGACAGACTGTATGTCTAATTGGCTACACCATATATACCGTCAATTGTTTTGGTCAATAAATATTTTTGAATTTGTTATAACACAGTAATAAATAGGCGGTAAATACTATTACTTGCACTTAGAACAAAGTTGAAATATTAATCAAACCAGTCATCACATTATCAAAAACCTATACAAATTTAAGTAAACTATTGTTTTAAAACTAAATTTGCGACACGCAATTTTTTAAACAATATTAAAACTGTAATTTAGCGTTCGTTTGACGATTCCGTCTAATTCCGTTCCTGTTGATGGGATTATTCCTTTCAGAATTACAGCGACTCATTGGCATCGGGCTCCTGATTTACGTAGCTTTGTATACTTAAATAGATTTATCTTTTATTGATGACGGCACTAAACGGTATCGGGCAAATGAGCTCGGGGTAGCGATGGAGGGATGACAGGTCTAGGGGACTGTAGAGGCATGAACAGCAAGTTGGTGCAAATCTTCTTGAAAAAGACTGGCAAAAGTTTCATAATTTATTATTATTAACAGAGTCATTTACATCACGTCTTTCTTTAACAGTAACTATCTAGATAATGAATGCGTTCAAAAATAACTAAAACCCGACTTCAATGCCTTGCCTTAAAAATGTGGTTATTGTTGATTTTCTCAAAAAGCGCTCAATAAATTTCGATATTAAAAAAATAGGGGACTACCTCTGAAGTATTTTCTACTAAAAAAAAAAGAATCGTCAAAATCGGTTCACAATTGGCGGAGTTGTCGAAAAAGAACTGGAAACCGACTTCAATTACCCTAAAAGTCTACTTTTACTAAGGCAAATTTAACATTTATATCGTTGTCTCATGGATACCGTTGTCAGAACTAGACCAAATTCAAATAAACATTTAAAAATACCCGTTAAATTGATAACCTCAACCATTTTTGAAGTCGGTTAAAAAAACTCTTTGACGCAGACGTCCGCTTGGCCGCTTGGATTACTAGCGTTTGTCCGCGATTTCGTCAGCGTAGACTTTATAAATTACCCCACGGGAACAACTTGCTCGATCGGGATAAAATGTTGCCTATGTCCTTTTCCAACCCTTCAACAATCCCTAAACAAAAAAAGTCAATTTAACTAGTAGTTATTGTTTTGAAGGTCTTACTGTTATACATGGTCCAAGTAGTTACTTTAAATGAACTACTATGTCATTAAATCTTTCAAATGAAATAAAATATATGAATAATATGTCATTTATGAACATTCAATTCAAGTTTTAAAACGAAAAGATCAAGGAGATCCATTCTCCTTGAACGTGTCACCGATTACTTTGAAAGTCGTAAAACTGTACAAAAGCGTCCAAAACCCACCAGTATCTATTATTTCCAAATAAACTGGGGGCTAATGGACACTGTTAAAACTTTTTGAAGTGTGAACCCGTGGCGGCCATTAAAATATCTGCTCTGTATTAAAATATCTGGGGGAATTGTATAATAGCTAGTGAGATATAATTTATTATCAAGCGGCTCGGTAGACCCTTATTAGAATATAATATATTTATTTTCACACAAAATTTTAAGCCTTATTATACTTGCTTCAAGTCATGGTAGCTCAGTTGGGTAGAGCGTCAGTTCTTGAACAATCGAGGTCTGGGATCTATCCTGGCTCGTACCAATGAGTTTTAATTTGTTATTTATGTATGAATGATACAAATCATTACCATTGGCTTTTCGGTGAAGGAAAACATCGTGAGGAAACCTACACACTTTTGAGAAGAAATTCAAAGGCGTGTGTGAAGGCGTGTGGGACCGCGTGGTGTACTATGGCCCATACACTCTCTGTAGGAGAGTTGGCTTGAGCCCCTGCAGTGGAGACATATATAGGCTGTTGATGATGATGATACTTTCTTCTTTGTTCGCTAGTCTTCTCTTTTCGCAACATTTTCTAACCTCCTGAAGACACGACCTTTATATTTTTCTGTACATCGTCAAAGTTTCTATTCTAAGCCCCTTTTCCTAAAATATTTCCCACTTAAGGTCAATGACCATATCATATTACGTTTCGACGGTAAAATTTGTTACGATTTTATATAATAGCGCATGGTAAGTTGTAATAAATTCAGCACATAGCTTTAATTATGCTAATGGTTGAAGCTGGAACGCCTGTCCCAACGTGGAGCTAGATTTAGCGACGTCACAAAATATCTCGCTCGAAAAAGGACATCGCGGATTGTCATTGGCATTCAGATTGACAAATATCCCTAATAATAAATCCATACTTAAATTATCAATGGGAAAATGAGCTTGTTTATTGGTATGTTCTTCCTTTACGGCGTAACTCAGAGTCAGATTGGCTTGATTTTGTTGCAAAGGGATTGTTGAAGGGTTGGAACCGGAGATACGTATGCTTCTTTTCGTCCCAATCCACGCAGAAGTTTCGTTGCGTTGCGTTGGCAATAAATAAGAAAAATATTGGTAAAAAATTCGCATCAGTTCTCTGATCTATCAAGTTTTCTTTCCCATATTTGTTCTTCTTCACACTTCCTTGTATTCGTGATTCTACAGCTGAAACAGTAATATGTCATCATGACTCTATAGTGTAATAGCTTTGTTTTCTTGTCTGTAAACGTATTTTTTACCGACTTCAAAAAAGGAGGAGGTTATCAATTCGACGGGTATGTTTGTTTCTTCTTATTTTATGTTTGTTACCTCAAAACGTTTGACTGAGTGAACCGATTTGGATGATTCTTTTTTTATTTGAAAGGTGGTGCTTCTCGTGTGGTCCCATTTCAATTTGATCTAGTTCTGACAACGGCATCCATGAGAAAACGATATATATCTTAAATTTGCCTTAAAAGTAGACTTTTAGGGCAATTGAAATCGGTTTCCAGTTCTTTTTGAACGCATTTACTTGTTAAATGTATGATTGGTTTGCACTTGGCCTTCATCTAGGTGTATTAAGCTAGCGTGTGCATCCAGAACCCAAAGGTCAACGAGGCGCTGTCTCTGCTACCGGATCACAACAGTGCTATTAACACTGCCGCTTGGCAGCAGACTTAAGTAACATGCTGGTGGGCAAACCGAGTACCTAATAATCCACTGGGAATCGAACTCGCGACCTCTAGATTGTTAGCCCTCGCGTGTATTTCTATTGATTTGGAACGAATTGAGTGAGTTTCGGTTTGTTTTGTATTATTACGTGTTCGATATTCACTATAGATATTTTTGCGTTAGGTATCAGCAAAGTCGATGAGACAACAGCTTCTCGAGCCACAAAGCCTCCAGGCCGATGGGAAGATGGCTGACACAGATACGGAAAGGACTCTTAGCTCCGCAACCTAAATTCAAATCGACCTTGACATCTTGATTATTTGCTAACTAACACGTAGAACTAAAAAACATTCATCCTACTTTTACCCGTGAGTTCGTTTGGCTCAACGTCAGAGGTATCCCATGGGCCACCAAATTGTAATAAGCACTTGTGTGTTCCTTTCAGGGTACCAGAACCAGCGCTTCATTAAGAGGGTATGCTGGTGTCAGAGCGCCCATACAAACGTAGTCCAGTCATATTTTGAGTATTACGCTATGAAAATCTATGAAATTTTCAAGACACAATCTAGAAACAAATATCTGTGTCTGTGGTGAGTCAGATTTTCGTTTAAATATATACTTCCAGAGTTACAGGGCGTCAAAGAATTGTATTTTACGGTAATAAAAAGCCCCAAATTTGAACCTGTTTTACAAGAGTATGAATCGATTTAGAACAATTTGGAAAAACCACCGACATCTTAAATTTTATTAATATACTGTATTGAAAAAATGGCTACATAATATACTGTATCCTTCAAATGATCACTGGACTACGAAACATCGAAATAACGGGTGGATAGCTTCGCGTAGTGTATGCTGTCTCACCGTACGCGCTCGGGTAGGATAGGGCTCGGATAGGGACAGCTACAAAACAATGAAACCTTGAACGCGGCCACATGTTCTAAACAGACAATCCTCTTAAGAAGTACTACGCGAATCTTCGAGTTGGTAATCACGTAAAACAATCAATTTTTTTGTGATGGCCAAATTGTCGCCGCGTGGGGAGGCTGCGTTCACTCCATTACGTCTTTCCAGATATGATCGGCAGAGATATCGCGCCGGAGCCCTGGGCGGCCGAGAGGGAATCGAGTCAAATAAACCCTTTAAATGAAATGATAATAAAAGTATATTTTGTAATCAGTGCTTTGTCTTTAGGACAATAATTGTGAATGTTTTCCTCGTTCAAGGTTGTTCTGTGCTTCATGTTTTGCGATCGAAATTGTAATGGAACGTGTTACGAATATTTTATCTTAGGAACCAGAGTAACTGTGATTTGTAACTTTATTAATACTATCAAACTAGTATCAAACTAGTTGAAATATATATATCTCACTACGCAGGTGGACTCTCAATCAAGAGGTCCCAGGGTCCATTTCCGATTGGTACTCGATTTGGTTGATATTATTTGCGAAGGTTTCCTCACAATGTTTTCCTTTACCAAAAGCCATTCGAAAATGAATTCAAAATCACAAATTAGAACTCATTCGTACGAGCCAGGATCGAACCCAGACCTCGACTGTTCAAGGACTGACGCTCTACTCAACTGAGCTACCACGTTTTCTTTTTGAGAACTTTTTGCTTCCCACATGACTCTATTCTAAAACCCCATAGATTCAACTCAACTTCGGCGACCCCAAAAAATGGACAGGGTGAACTAACTGGTCTTGTTACTGAAATACGCAAGTTGTAGGACTGGGCAGTTCTTTGTCTTACTTGTGACGTCAGGACCGGGAAAGCTAAAAATGAAAGAAATTTCTTCATCATTATCAGCAGTAAAAAACCTATTGTTACCGGCAATAACATCCGGTGCAAGGGCTAACAGCGACATCTATATGAAGAGGCATGACAAGCATCTCCAGCAAGTGCCCGGAACGACTTCACATCAAATGAAGTTACCACAAGTTACTCGGATACGTGACTGAGCGATATTTATATCTAGTTATAAATGTTTAAACAATAACTGCTTTAGTATTTTGATATTTTATATGCGATTCTATGATTTATTAGCGAGAAAGATATTGTATAATATGTCGTCGTCAATTACTTCCGGTCAGAAGGCGATGCACGCTGCCTCAACCAGCTCTGTTTATCTAATTTATAGGAACAATCATGTATTTAAATAATGTGAGCCTTTAGTAACAAATATCGAATATAATTATCCATTCTGGAATTTCAGTATTAATGTAATTGGTTATAGGGATTAATTAATATTATATAACTAAGCCTGTTTTGATTCACGGAAGTTGTAGTTTTCGAAGTAGGAACTGACGATGGTGGGAGCTATGAAGATCGTATTATAAAACTGATGAACACTCATTTTGTAAACCATTCCTGTTGTGAATTTTGTTGAAATAGTACTAGTAAACGTTACTCTGCCCGACTGTGTGTTGAGAACATGAGAATATATTGAGGAATATACAATTATACATGCCTGATGGATTGAATCGACTAAGAGTTTTATTACTGAAAATACTGATGCACACACATTATTTTTCCCTATGTAAAACTATACAGTTGAGCAAATATCTCATCCACAGAAATCTGATTACGTTCACAGATTTTGTTCATGACCTAGAAGTACCCCTTGCACGTAACGAGGTCTGCATCGGACTAACGAGGCAGGTAATATTGAGGCACATTTAGCGTGCCTGCTATAATTCCGACTGAGCCCATTAGTTGCGCCCGCGCAGGCTAGTTCCCATGCATTGTAGACTGTGTGAATTAGCGCTAAAATAACTTAAATAGTAAGTCGGTATCAAACAAAATGATATAGATAAAGAATAGGATATAATAATGTGATACTTACTTTTGTCATGGGCTGACATAATAATAAATAATATAAAAATGACTTTATTAAACATAATAATTTTGTTAACAATTTGCTCTTCAATAAAGTCCGACACTAATATATAAAATCGCTTGTTATCAACAAAGCTATGAGACATCTGCCCCCCAAGCTGGAATACTCTGTGACATAGGAGCCAGTGTTCCTCCTTTCGGTGTAGCAGATTGTACGATTGTTTAATTTTTCGGACTAGTCTTATATAAAATCACTAATAGGTTCTAAGTATGATCGGTGGAAGGGGTGAAGGGGGATAGTGTGTGTGTATGAAGAGATTTGACCAATAGCCTTTGTAAAATTATCACCCACCTTTCACTAGGAGAGCTTCAGTTACTGTATAGTTAAGCTCTAAAGGGATTCCAATAACAGAGTGAATTTAAATTAACTAAATTGACCTGAAGAACGTCTAATGACTTCGGCAAATGTTGAGGGTTTAAAGATGTCTGTCAGCAGCAGTGGACGGTTCCTGGTTGATGGTTGTAAAAGAAGAGTAAATAGGCACCTTCTAGACCAACACGTAACATCTTCGACCTCATCGTCACTTACCATCAGGTGAGATTGAGGTGAAGTGGTGGTCTATCTTCAATAATAAAAAAAAACCTTGAGTGTATCATGGCTTCGTAAGCATAAATTTTTAGTTTTCCAAAATGGTTACTAGAGGAATAAAATCGAGCTGTTATTTTTGCTGAAATGATTTAAATATTGCACAGATTGTTGTGTTAAATACTCAACTGCCGCTAGCCACATCTGGCCCAAGTCCTCAGACTTTAAATAAAGATCCAACAATTCCCTGGTTCAATTCCGAACGATGCAAGTCTTTGAGAAAACTCTCATAGAAACGATACCTCTTTACATACGTTTAGGAAATTTTCCTTCGGAAACAAAACCCGTTTAAAATTTCACATTTATTCCCGTCCGGCTGTCATCTGGCAGTTCCGCAGGACACGTAAATGTATTCCCGCTCGGTCCACGAGCGTTCCTACAAATAGGAACGACTTTATTGATCGGGACTCTCCTTTACTAGCCAGCATGTCGGGAAATTCTCTTTTAGCAACTGAAACCGGTGGTAATTAACTGACACAGGCATAAATATAAATATAGCTTTTCCTTACTTCTGCAAGGACTTCAGAATTTGTCCTACGTGTTAGATTGGGATGTAAAGTTACCTATGTCCTTCTCAAACTATTCCTATACAAAAAATATAGTCATTGGTACTCTTCGTTACATTATAACGTCGTGGTCAATCAATTTACGCATTTATACGCGTACCGGTAATAAATGCAAAAGTGCGTTTTTATTTGTTTGCCTTGACAACACAACCTATCCTAATGAAATTTGGCTTGCGAATAGCCTTGCATATATAATAAATATTATCAAACATTATCAATAGCCTTCTTATATCCCACTGCAGGGGCTCACGCCTACTCTCCTACAGAGAGTTTATAAGCCATAGTCCACCGCGCGGGACCGCAGATTAGTAGTTTTCACACACACCTATGAATTTCTTCTCAGCAGTGTGCAGGTTTCCTTACGATGTTTTCCTTTACCAAAAAGGTAGTTTGTAATGATTTGTATCATTCGTACGTAAATTCCAAATAATCATGGAACTCGAACCCAGACCTCGATTCTTCAAGGACTTACGCTCTGCCCAACTGAGCTACTAATGTTATCAGGTTCAAAAAATATGAATGAACTAAGAGTAAATTGATTCCAGAAAAGGGTAATACGGAAATACCTTGTATAGGTTCCGATAAGGGATTTCCGTCAAACCAAGTTTCATCCGGCCATGTTCTTTAAACGTACTTGTACATATGGATAACATCGTTCAGATATAAAATATTGAATAAAATACTTCTGGGCAAGGGTCAAACGAATCTAATAAAAACAAGTCAATAAAAGGATATGTTTGATCTCAAAAACTAGGAAAATCTGTATCTTGTGAGACAGTGTTCCTCCGTGGGCTATACATGCTTGAAAGTGCATGTTCAGGATGAAACACGTATTCTTCTTTTATGTCTTTCTTTCTTTCTTTTATGTCTTTCTTCTTTTGTGTGTGTGTGTGTAAGATTTAAGTAATCACAAAAGGTACCTTTTTGTGCTATAGTTTTTCAACTGTTGAAACATGAGAAAAAGAATTATATTGCATCTCACTGTATCTTTTTAAATCTATCCATCCATATTACGATAAACAACAGTCGCGGACTCATCTATCGGGTCTAAACTTCACAGATAAAGCTGCTAACGAACCATGCATACTATCTCAGGGCAGGCGGTACTACCAGCCATTACAGATCTAAAGTCAATATCGAGATGAAGTCTAATCGTGGATGGAGTACTTCTGCCATCTTTGGGATATTTTTTTGGCTCGCTATCAACTTATTTGTGCTCGGTGGAGCGTTGAGCTATAAGACTACGATTTCAAAACCTTAAACACACACCTCAGGCTCCGGTATCGGTATTTTACAGGATATGCTATTTATGACAATTCCGCCATCGTCATTCAAGTACCGGTCAAACAGAAGAACGGTTGACCTCCACATACACACCTCGCTTTATTTATCACGCCTACATATAAAAATTTGGACTACCCGCTTCCGTGTTCCCTGAGACTTGCAACTTGGGAATCTTTAAACGAACAAGTAAATGCGTTCAAAAAGAACTGGAAATCGTCTTCAATGCCCTGAAATTCTACTTTTATTAAGGCAAATTTAGCATTTATATCGTTTTCTCATGTATGTCATTATCAGAACTGGACCAAATTGATATGGGACCACACGGGAAGCACCACCTTTCCAATAAAAAAGAATCATCAAAATCGGTTCACCCAGTCAAAAGTTCTGAGGTAACAAAAAAAATTTTAAAGGAAAAAAACGTCGAATTACCTGTCGAATTGAGAACCTCTTCCTTTTTTAAAATCGGTTAAAAAGAAATACATTTACGCACTTGCTAGAACAACGCGTAACATTGTCCTACATCGTCACTTAGCATCAGGTGAAATTGTGGTCATACGATGATGTATCTTTTATATCTTAAGGATCCTTATCATCATCAGCCGGGAAATGTACACTGCTGGACCTAGGCATCTTCCTTGGGATGCCAAATACCGGTCCCGAGCCGATAGCATCCAGTGACTAAAGTCGGTGCCAAAGTTTCACCGACTACTTTAACAGTGCATTGAACACGAATGCTGACACAGTTTACGCAGTGTGAATCTTATTGATATATAATTTTATTTACTAAGCCTACATTTAGCCTACGTTTATCTCTATTCAAAATTTACCAATTTTGGCTCGACTTTTACACACACATTGACTTAAAACTAGTCAGTGAAATTCTGGTGTTGACTTTAGGTCGTCCGTGAATCTAGTAGGGGAAGGCCCGGTATACGTTTCCCGGTACGGAAAGAGTCCTAAACATTATAATCTTATCTTATATACATATAAAGCTAATGTTAGTACGTTAAGACAGGGTCTTTTCTATCACCACCAACTCCGATCAACTTCCCGTTGGGGTAGTGAATACCCCTTGGTCTCCTGCTGAAAGTAAGGGAATTTGTGTAGTTGGTGGTTTCGGGTGACAAAAACGTGAAAAATATATATCTGTTCTTGTTTAACTTATGTAAACTTCACATGAGAACTTCTGGAAAGTTCTGAAAATTTCTGTAATGATCTAGAAAGATTACATGTACTCTACGTTTATGCCAAAATAAATGTCC
Source organism: Carcina quercana (assembly GCA_910589575.2). Lineage (NCBI taxonomy): Eukaryota > Metazoa > Arthropoda > Insecta > Lepidoptera > Depressariidae > Carcina > Carcina quercana. The sequence continues at coordinate 16,016,687 of OU342429.1, read as the reverse complement.
ACCCGTGCGAAGCCGGGGCGGGACGCTAGTTATAACATGAAACCTAAACATTCGCAACAATTATTTAGACTGCCTATCACAGAGATGTAATAAGGACCTGTTACGCACTTTCGGCAGCACAAGTAGGTCAATTCCACGCCTCACAATCATATATCTCAGTTACAAACTTGTCCAAACAAACCGTACCTTAGCGTTCACATTCTAAATAAAAGAACCCAGACGCCAAACCTTGAAATTTGCAAAAACCTTGATAGTAACATAAACCACGATTACAAATTATTTACAATCGTAAATCGACTCAACAAATGCGTTGTTTATTTTTTTGGAATCGAGTAACATCGATTGCTGATTGGCTGAATGGACTGGATACATTCGAGTTCCAGAAGTAAGTCAGGGAAGGATTTGTCTCTATGGGAATTTAATGTGGGGGCGATAAAGGTGTCGGCATACGTAATTTTCAAATGCGGCAAGGTTCTTTTATCGTCCGAAAGCGGAATTGGTTCTGTATGTATTATCTTGTTGAAATGTCTTTTCCCATTTTCGTTGCCTCTTTCGTAATTTGTTTTTCATTTAAAATTAATATTCGGAATAACAACAGTTTTAAATAGTCAGTAGGTTAAGTTTTTTGGTTGCACAGTCTTTTTGTCACTCAACTAATAAAACCACTAATCAATTTATTCGGTAAAATACATGCTAAAAATCAGATGCAGATCAGCCTAATTTTGCTGTAGGAATTTTAAAAAGATGACACATCAAAATTAGAGGTATAGTCAATAGGAAAATACAAATTGATTGGGGTGCAGATGGATATTGTACCGACAGAGCGTTGCCCGAATGCACCCCTGCGTATGCGCAATCGCCAGACGGTCTATTTTCGAATGTAGGAAGTTTTTAAGTATAAATAAATCGAAGTCGGAATTATATCAGTTTATGTTCTGTAAAAGCTATGGATCATTTCTTATTGTATGTAAATGTTTTATAAATAGTCGGGGATGTACAATTATGGACGGCTTAGTTATATTTTTATAATATCCATGTGCCAACAATAGATAGTTTTAAAAGTGTTTGTTGTGTTGTGTAAAAGTGTAGTCTTTAATTAAACTTAGAAATGCCTCATTGGACGATAGTATTAATTAAAATATACATAATTAACGCATTCAAAAAGAACTAAAAACCGACTTCAACTGCCTTAGAAATGTTCACCTTTAGAGGTAGAATTATCTGGGTACACATTAATTGGTTTTGTTGATTTTCTTAAAAAGCGCTCAACAATTTCGAAAAAATTTATATGACTACCTTTGAAGTATGCTCTACCAAACAAAAGAATCATCAAAATCGGTTCACTATTGGCGGAGTTATCGCGTAACATACACATCCACCCAGAAAAGAGAAGTGAACTCCTTTTTTGAAGTCGGTTGAAAAATAATTAGCAGTGAATCATCATCATCATCCGGTAAACTGTCACTACTGAAATACGCATGTGCAAATTAAAATATAAATTTTATAAAACACATAAAAATTACAACAAAAATAAATAACATCCCACCACATTTTTACAGTGGCAACATTGAAAAGCTCTGGCTTATTTTCCCGCCCACAAAACGAATACAATCCCAAGTAAATAAATACCAATGTATGAAAACTCGATTAAATAAATAGTTCTCTGTGAAAAACTCCACGCACACCGGCGAAAGAATTATCCTCTATTCGAACTTGGCATTGAAGCTTGCAGTGGATTAAAATAATTTATAGTTCTCTTTCCGGATGAAAATCGGCCATCTTTCATTTGCCAAGTTATGTTTCTGAACGAAATATGGCAACCACTAATAGTTGCGTAGGATTAGTCAGTTATTAGAGTTTATAATTATATTTTATTGAGATTTATGCATACCAATATTTGTATTTTAGTGACGTTTAAAAAACATAAAAGAATTATAATATTTTTACTGTAAATGTTCGGGATTAAATGTGTCATGAAATTGATAATTTATGTTACATTTTCACTTTGGGTTTGGGTTTATGTATGATAAATTTGACAATAATTTCGTGATCATTGAGGACGTTTGCGAGATATTTAGTTTATTGTGAATTTCATTTACATTTTTATAGTCAACTCATATTAGTTACTGTTTGTTGCAAACACCACTGTCACGGAAAAACAGGAACCAAAAATCACGGTTTTATTACAAATATACGATTATAACTCGATTAATAATGCGTGAGGTCAACATGTCAATAAAAACAGACATACACACGTAATTGACAACCGAGTGTCTGACGTTTGTTGTACTTTTACTGAGTGTATTGTGTATAACAAGCGAAAGTATCTGAGCTAGTACCTTCACATTCTGAAGTCCGTTTTGACAGCTAGCTACGGTTATAGAATGTAACTTTGGGTAAAATCAAGAGTATAATTTATAAAATGTTATTAGATTTTTGAATTAAAAAAATAAATCTTTTATCCATCGTTAAATAATATGTGAAAAATTATTGCAAGACTATTTTTATCGCGTAAATTCTGGAGTAAAATGTAATTTTGAATTGATGCGAAAGGTCGTAAAAATAGTTTTTTTTATATATATAATGGCTTTAACCAGTGGTTATCTAGCCAATGACGAGTAAAATTAGGTGAACAAATTTTGAGGTTACAAACTATGCCGAAGCCATTTCTTCAGCTTTCTCAATAAAATGTATAATGTGTACATTTTATCGCTTAATTTGGATTCTTGACGAGAACTTCAAAGGACAGCCTTGGTTTCAACATTATTCGAAAGAATCCATATGCCGAATGTACTCGACATGATAAACTCTTCCGATCGCGTCGAAACCCTCGCAATTTTGCGTAATTGATACTATAACACCGTCCATGACACTTTTTGCACTATATCACACCATTATAACACAAAAAACACACATAACAGTATTATTATTCAATTAACAAAATTGCAATGAACCACCATTTTTCAAGTTCGCGCCAAGAATCCGTAAAAATAGTTGCATTCTTAGACTTTTTCTTTTTAAAAGTAGTGCTGTACTACTTTGATCATTACTTCCAGCCGGATAATTTCGATTCCATATATAAATATTCGAATAATACATATAATGCAAAAATAAATTTCTCAAAATGCAAGACTTTGTCGATGATCGCGATAAGTACATAGTTGACATGAATTTTTATTTTATTTAGTGACTGTTTTGTTCGCTTGATTAATTTGAGTGAAAAATGATTAAAAATATGTTGATTAAATTAGATTGTGTAACGACCGACTTGTTTTATGTCTGATAAAGAACAGGTTTTTGTGATCCATTGGATCAGTGTATCAGTTTAGAAAAAAATCGATTCGAAGCTCATATAATTACGAATCGACTTATTACAGATTTCTATAGTTCACATCCCTAATCATGTCACGATAACAGGTGTCAAAACGGGCTTTTTAATTTATATCAAACTATAATTACTGGTATATTTAAAATTATTAATGTTTATGATTCAAATATTCAGTAAAACTATAAAAGCAGTTTCCAAGAAGCCAATCCGTAATTTTTTTCTTAAAATCTATGCCGTTTTCTAATTGTAAAACCCTTGGGAGATGACTGTACGCAATGATGCATGTTTTTTGCATGCATTTTTCTTATAGATGTTCGTGTGACATGTTGGTTGGTGTAACCGATTTATATACTGAAGCCAAAGTTGTTTGGTATTAGTTTCATTTATTTTTGTAAAAAATTGCTAAGCCGCGGACGGACAGATGGACAGAGCGAAACTATAAGGTTTCCTTGTTTGACTACGGAATCCTAAAAACTATGACATCATCAGACATATATGTTACAGCCCTCGTCTCATTTGAAGGCAAATGACAATAAGGGCGTCGAATGGAAAGCGTGCTCACCCAGAGTCTCAAGGTAATTAATGAAACGCTCTGGCTCCGAGGTTGTCAAACTCTATCACGAACAATTTTATTGACTACTAGCTTCTGCCCGCGGCTTCGCCCGCGTGGACTTTAGGTTTTATCCCGTGAGAACTACGTCATAACAAAATAACAAACTGAATCAACAGCCAAAAAAATAAGTTTCGAGCTTCTAGCTCTAAAAATAACGGTACCTCTATACGACTTTTCATCCCCCTTTCAACCCCTTAAAACCCTTTTTTCGCATTAAAAAGTAGCCTATGTCCTTTCTCAGGGTCTAAAGATTGTCTGTGCCAAATTTCATCAAAATCGGTTGAGAGGTCTAAGCGGGAAAGCGTAACAGACAGACAGAGTTACTTTCGCATTTATAATATTAGTAGGGATATATATAATATATAATATTATATAATATAATAATATAAATATATATAAAAATAAAATTAATAAAATAATAAATAATATACAGTAGGGAAGTAGGGATGAGCAAAGATAACAATTTTATTTTGACGTATGAAATGGTACAGTAGAGAGGCTATAGGTAAGTAATGCGTTATCTCGGAAGTGTAGCTAGCTCAAACGCAACGTTTGCGTTCCGCAGAGCGCACTCAATCCAGATTTATAGAGTAAACATGGCGGCCATAACTGTTTAATGTATTGCTAAGTGGAAATCGATCAATGCATGTCTCAGTTCTCGAGTTTAGCTTTAACTTCCTGCCGTTTATGAGTTTATGTTAACTGTGTACTTACAGAAGGGCGGGAGGGGTTTCCTGGTCTTTTTAATCGGTTTTGATTTGAAAACATATGGCAACTAAGTAAAGTAAATGATTTGATTACATTACTTGAAAAATTTTACCTTACGTACTTGAATGGTCAGTTGGTTTGACACCTCACAGAAAGCCAATTTTGTCTGTGTGATATGATGGGGGCTCATATTCCGGTGTGAGGAGTTTGTGATGGGAACAAAATGATCGTGATCATTCATGATTGCCACTTGGAAAGCCTTCGACTAACATGAGCCTCAATCTCTTAGATTTTAATGAGGCACGGAGATATTTATCAGATACAGAATCCGGAGGTCGCTGAGACTAAGCTACGTTTAGTTATACCTGGCTAGCTAATTTTAATTATAACCAGAGAAATATGAAATTTAATTGTACCTCTAAATGAGTATCGGATGAATCAAAACAATCACGGGAAAATAAATAACATCTGTAAATACACCTCAAGGTTCAATGCACCACCATAGCTACCAACGTTGTTCGTGACCGGCGCACGCGCATGCTGCCGCCCTGGCATCGACGCGGCCTCAGATCGCGAGCCAAATCGATATCGAATCGATCAATGGATCGATTTATCACGCCAAGATTTAGGGCCCGTGTGAGTACTGAAGGGAGAAGCGATTGCGCGTAATCGATTCCAGTGATAGATTTTTAGGTAGGTGGATTTGGATAAAAATAGCTCGGTGGAAAATGGATGGAATGGATGGATGGAACGCTTCCATACCCTAGTAACAATACACTTCTACTCACGATCCGACGTTACCGCGTACGATTATTGAAAAATGAAAATAAATTATTAAATTCATTTATTTCTAAGTTATTAATTATATTTATTCAATATAAATTATTAAAGTTAAAATTTTTTTAAATAAAATTATAATAAAAATTGATAGTTGTAATTGAGGGTACCTGTCGGTACTCTAGTTGGTGGGAGGGGCAGGCATCTATGTCCGCCTGAATAACTACCATCATGTTACCAAAGTCTAGCGCCAATCGTTGTGTTGCAGTATGAAAGTTAGAGCCAGCGCCTCATTACCTCATTACATTTGCTGCTTTGGACTCGGTGGAGCGTCGAGCTATGAGACTGCTAGGCAACGATACACTACTTAAGGCAAAGTTCCAAAGCCTCGAACATAGGCGTCAGGTTGCCTGCCTTTCCGTATTTTATAGGATACATTTTGTAGAGTGTGCGCAGGAGCTATTTTTGTTGATTCCACCTTCGCCGTTCAAGTACCGGTCAAACAGAAGAACGGCAGACCTTCACCCGTACACTGTAGATATTCCTACAGCTCGCACCAAGCGTTTCGCTTCCACATTTATCGTGTGTACAGCAAAAATATGGAATACACTACCGGTTTCCGTGTTCCCCGAAAATTACAACTTGGGAATCTTCAAACGAAGAGTAAATAGTCACCTTCTAGACCAACACGTAACATCGTCGACCTTCTTTTTATTTTATTGAAGATAGACCAACACTTGACCTCAATCTCACCTGATGGTAAGTGACGATGAGGTCGAAGATGTTACGTGTTGGTTTAGATGGTGACTATTTACTCTTCGTTTGAAGATTCCCAAGTTGTAGTCATCTTCATTTACCATCAGGTGAGATTGCGGTCAAGTGTTGGTTTATCTTCAATAAAAAAATTACCTCGAGACATCTGGTGGTGCACTGTTACCACCCAACAAACTTATCGTCATATACCACCAGGTCATTATACATATTTTCCAAGTAGTTATACACCCGCGTCGAGAATCATTTCACGGAAATTTCTGATTGACATGGAAATAACAATACAAGTATTTTTGCAAGAGTCGTGTTACAAGTTTGTGATTATTTTACTAAAGTTGCAGTACATTTGTGACGCTGTGTACCGCACGCACCACCGTCTGTGCGTGGCGCAAAAAACCGGGGTATTAACCCACTTGCGGGCTATTTCTGACACGCCTGCGCAGACGCAGACGCGCGGGCCCGACGCGACGATCGATCGCGATGGATCATCGATCCACAGGACATGAAGGGAGGACTGTACCTTGATCAATTGATTGATGAAACTCTACGGTTATTATACGTTCTTGTACCACACACTGTAATTCAGGGTATTGTAGGTTTCCATTCGCTCGAATTAACGGGATCCATCTCCGAATGCGTCCATACTAGTTTCTGTTGCTATAATCTTTTAAAATACAATAGCTGGCTTTGATAAGTATTCATCTAAAACAGGAGATGAAATTATAGTGTCGCGAAAAAATATCTTTAATTTACAACTTCATCGTTCTTCTTCAACTGCAGTTACGCAGCTACTGGTCCCTAGATGGCGCTTTGAACAATAATAATAAAAATGTGTAATAATGAAAATTCAATTCAATTCAAGTACATTATCCGATTGCTTAACGGTGAAGGAAAACATCGTGAGGAAACCTGCATGTCTTGAACAGGCATGTGAAGTCCGCCGATCCGCACTGGGCCCGCGTGGTGGACTATGGCCCATACACTCTCTGTAGGAGAGTAGGCCTGAGCCCCTCCAGTGGGGACATATATAGGCTGTTGATGATGATGATGAATGAAAATTGTGATTCACTGCCGATGTCTTATTTTTAGATAATCACTACACAAAGCCAGCTATTCTATTTTAAAAGATTATGGCAACCGAAATTTAGTATGAAACTTTGATGGAGCGGGTTTAAGGCCTTACGCTCATTAAATACTTTCTTCGTGCATTACGTGGACTTATAAGCAACTCAGATATTCTTATATTACAAATCTCCCTCACACCTTCCATATTCCCACGGCTAGAACTAAAGTGCTCGCGACATCTGCTTAGTAAAATTATCGCCAATGATGACTCGTTAGACCTTTTTCTAGACTCGGAATCTAGGTTCCTCTCATCAGCCGCACGATATCCAGACTCTCTTTCTAGTCCCAGCACTGTGAAGAACTGTAACCGATCTATCTGGGACAAGAAAATACCAACCGTTGATTTAGTTAATTGAATGATTGTCAATATGATTATGTTTAGATTGACTGTTAATTATAAAAGATACTAGATAAATAGAATGAAGTGATACATGGAACATTCTGACCACCATACCAAAATACACCTTTTTATGTGCATAATACTTCTGCACTTGGCCTTAATCTGACCTGCTGATAAGTGACGATAGGGCCGTTGGATAGCAAGCGTACGTACCCAGAAGCCTCAAGTTTATTAGGTGTGCTTTGCTAATTTTCACAGCGGAACTGCTGTTTGGCGGCTAACTTGTGTAACATGGTGGTAGCCAGGTGGATAGAAAATGCCCACCGCCACTCGAACCGCTAACGCCATGGGAGCGAGCATTTGGTCAGAAATTATCTTGCGGGTATACTCGTACTTTACGAGGATAAAATTACGTTCTTTCCCATGCCATAGGTCATGGCGTTTCAAAATCAAGTTCAAATCGTTCAAGACGTTATACCTTGAAAATGCAACAAACAGAGATATACCTACTTACTTATATGTTCTGTTCCAGGAATGAAAAATAAAGGCACTAGGCACGCTTCTTTCGTAGCGTAGAGATTGTGGTTAACCGCAATCAAATCTAGTACAAAAACCCGGCTAAATCGAGTCTGACTCGCGGACCGAGGGTTCCATACAGAATATAAAGGCTTAACATAGTGAAAATCATAAAAATAAGCAACGAACAAAGATCTAACTAAAATGTAAGTTTGATGGAACAACAAATTAAACTTTGCCGTTCAAAACGATCAATCAACTGCAAATGTAAGTTTGTAATCTGAAAATGCGATTTTATATTAGAAAAACAATGTCCTTGTCTATTCTATTCAAATTTTTGCACTTATCGGCAAACAAAAGTTTGTAAAATCAAAATTACGAGTAGCTAGTAAGGGAAACGGAGTACACACCCTACATTTTGTGTTATCGTTTTCATCTCATCATATTTTGTTGCCTTATGTGTTTGAAGTCGGTCGTAATGTCAATATTTATAAATTACCAGTTGTAAAAACTCGTAAACATATAAAATACTTCACTGGCAGAGTTTTCTTTCTGTGTTTCCATGTCATTCGGTAATCATCTCAAAATAAACAAACTCTGAATGAACGCGTCCGGGAAAACGCTCCGTTCGGGATCAACTTATACTAATGAGTGTGTCGAACTCATGACGCAAATTTCATCGTCATTTTATAGATTAAGAAGATACCTTCATTAAACGACATGTTATTTCGTTATAGTTACAGTTACATCATTACAGTATTTGTTATAGTTACATCATGGAAGAAAATAACGATTGAATAAGTACATCATACATGCAATGGATAAACAATAGTCACGCTGAATCGAACTGTGGATTGCAATTTTGAGTTACCTGTTTTAAAATCGTTTATTTTTTATATAAAATAGATTTAGGCTTGACCACAATCTCACGAGGTCGACGATATTACGCGTTGTTCTAGATTCTAGAATCTAGACGGTGCACTACGTTGGAAGATTCCCAGGTCATAGTTTTTAGGGAACATGCAAACCGGTAGGGTATTTCATATTTTCATTCAATTCATATTTTATTTCAAAATATTTTACGTGTACGCACGGCTACAGGTCAAGCTATACATTTCCAGTATAAGCTGAACTAGCACCGTGCGTGAGTCCATTCAATGCGAGGTCAGCGTATACTGGAAATGTATAGCTTGATGTGTAGCCGTGTGTACGCTAATCTTCGCTTGTTGCGAATGTAAATATAATTCATTTACACGTTGCAAAAATACTTCAGAAAATTCCTTTCTGTTTTTCCCATGTCGTCCGGTCATAATCCAAACAGTTCAAAACAAGACGCGCGTTCCGAGAACGTCCGCTTTAGAATCACAGCTCACGCTAATGAGTGTGAATCACAGAGTTTGGCTGTCTTGTGGATTCCGGAGCTTCCGGCGCGTGCGCACGTCCGGTGTCGGGTTCCGGACGAGAGTAGTTCCGGAAAAACGACGCCGTTTATTTGTAGTGCTGGTTTGACGCACGGATTAATTCGGATGGTACGATTGCGTTCCTTTACAAAAGTTGTTGCCGATTGACAGGATAATGACGAAGTGTTGTATGAAACTAGTTCAATGAAGGTTTGTTTATTGATTTATTGTTTACGCCAGATGTGTAAAATAGCCTAATGCCTAAATGTTGAAACAAAAATCCTGAGGTCCCGGGTTCGATTCCCAGTGTTATCTGTACTTGGGTTGGTTGGTAGTATGGCATATTATATGTCCTCCTGGTTAGTTACCAACATACCTAAGTCTGCCGCCAAAAAGCACTGTTAATGGCACTGTTGTGTTACTACATGGAAGGTAGCAGAGCCAGCGCCTCAAACTTGACGCTTTTGGATGCACACGCGAATCATCTAACGGCATTATTGTCACTTACGATCAGGTGACATGAAGGCCAAGTGCAAGCCCATCATACATATAAAATCGGTAGTATTTGCTGTCGAGTATACTTACCGCTTATAATGGCGTAGTGGCCTTTTAATTTCCATTCAAATGAAACGGGAAGGATGTCATTAAAAATAATTTGCAAAAAATAAATATTTAGCATAAGATATAGAAATTCTGATGCAATCAAATTGATATTAAACTTATGATTGATTTTTCAACTTACTTTCATAAAGTTTTATCCGTGTAAATAAAGTAAAATTTGTTTTAAAACCTGCACATTACTGATTTGGAGGTTACTTTGGGATTTCATTGTATCGGACGAAGTATTTTGAATCGTGTATCGGTAGCTGTCTTATCACAGATAATATCCTCAACATTCCACGTCTACCAACCTCAAAGTTTAAAAGTATGATCATACGGGTATGGATCATCTAGGTCATGGAGCCGCCTTAAAATTCCAGAAATAGAAGACACCAAAATCTAATATCTAAGTATCTAATATCTTCGCTTCGTGATTGAACTGATCGAAATATACCTTGCTCACTTATAAGTGTTGTAAAATTATGAATCATTTATGAATCTACTTATTTCACTAAACCACTCATCCACTAAACATATCTGTACCTGTGCCTTTACTCACCCCTTGAACTCATCTCTCACTATGATTCACACGTCATCACTTGCGGCACAATTCTCGATAGTAAACACAATGCGCGGTTCAAAGAAACCGGCGCGCGCGCAGCTTATAAATGCTCCGTTTGTCGATAACCAATGTTTATTTCCTATCTAATTTTTGTTTGTGTATTCACTGAGACTATGCGGTATTGATCGAGTCTTCTCTCTTTTGAACGAATTGTTTCGTTGCTAAGTGGTTTTGAATTTAGAATGGTATCCAACTTGTCTTCCCATTGGTTGTTGTAGTCAATGAAAGGGAAATCTCAAAGGACGAGCTGTTATGCATCATAATCATAATCATTTTAATGGCTACTGGCTAAATGTTGACCTTACAATCCGGAGGTACTATATACTCGGTTTGTTTGGTGGTAGTCGAGTAGAGTAAGCGCAGGACTTATAGTTTTACATTTTGGAGGGTGCCATCAGATTTTAATTACTCTATGTACTCATAAAACAATCAGGACCTGCGCAATATAATCTACCTACTGCCAACATCTTACTGCGATCATCAATGCGTTATGGCGAATGATGACCATGGGAAGATCATTCTACTAGTTTTGTACAATTAATTCTGTTTCTCTTAAATTAAATCATATCATAAGCTAGTAAGCTAGTAATCTCTTTTACAGTCATGTCCGTCTGGCTGACTACCACCATGTTACCTAAGTCTACCGCCAAACAGAACTGCTAATCAGGTGATATGAAGGCCAAGTACAAACCCATCATGCATTACTAAATCTGCTACCTAAGCAACATTTGGACGTAAGCTGTAGCTCTTAAATCACAATCGGACTTACCATGAAAGTATGTCAGGCGGATGGATGTTGTGTAGGTCCATCTTTAGATATTATCCCTATATCCCTAGCCATTTCATGGCATCCACGGGATAACTTGGGTTGATTATATCTAACGTTAAGATACTACAATTCAACATTTTTGTGCCCGACTGCAAAAAAAAATAATTAAAATTTTAAACTGTTTATTTCAAATAACAGCACTAATAATAACTGAAACATTTTCCAGTGCGCAAAATCTCCTTTTAGAAAATTATGTGCGCCTGGAGAGCTGCACAATTCCACAGCTACCTGGAGCAAGTGTCCGGGGGCGCCCTTTCATGAATCGCTTCATATCATTTTTAATTGTTTACTATTAACAGAAGGAGGGGTATGTATTTCGACTGTAAGTATATTTCTTTGGCATGCTCTAACCTGAACGTATTGATGGATTTTATCTTAAGAGGTGTAGCTTGATGTCTTCTTTGCTTTTCCTCAAAACCTCTACAAAATGTAATGTAAATTCGCAGTCACATTTTTATCATTTACTATTTATCCAAATTGTAACAGTGTAACAGACAAATGTCTTGGCAGTGTGACGTACGGTAACAAAACGCTGTGGTTTATTGTTGATTGTCTAAACAAGGTTAAAATCACTTCGCGAGTTATGCTCAGCGTGTGTCAGCGTGATAAACTCAGCGAGCAGCGAAAGCTATACAGCAACCATAGTGACATTGCTTCGAGATCAGTCAGAATAACAGCAATTCGATGGAGCATATGTTGAAAGAGGCCCAATTACACGAAATTGCTTTTTCTTCTCGGCAAAAAGCATGAAAGTAGCAGAAGCGCAAGACGGACTGGCACAAGAAAAGGTTTTCCAAACCTTTCCATCCTTTAGCAAACAACGCTGGACTCAAGTTTTTTAAATTCAAAACATGTGACGAAGAAGGACGATACAACAGCGGAGCCTTAGTCCAATTTCGTTACGCAATCTTAAAAAGATCCGCGCGTCTACCATGAGTTTACGCAGGCGTAAACAAATAAAATGAGTTTACACACACTCACACAGACACACACGTAATTTTTTTATATTGCTTGTATATTTAGTCAAGTAAGTATAATGAAACCCTATTGAAAATTGAATTATAGGAAGTAAGTACGCACTTTGCCGTAATCAGTGCTTCTATCTACCATGAGTTTACGCAGGCGATAACGTATATCGAATACTATCGGAAATGCTGCATAGTCGAGCTGCGGGTAACAAGGACAGAGCGATAGTTAAGAGGGTATGCTGTTGTCAAAGCGCCCATACAAACGTAGTCCAGTCATATTTTGAGTATTAAGCTATGAAAATCTATGAAATTTTCAAGACACAATCTAGAAACAAATATCTGTGTCGGTGGTGAGTCAGATTTTCGTTTAAATATATACTTCCAGAGTTACAGGGCGTCAAAGTATTGTATTTTTCGGTAATAAAAAGCCCCAACTTTGAACCTGCTTTACAAGAGTATGAATCAATTTAGAACAATTTGGAAAAACCACCGACATCTGAAATTTTATTAATATACTGTATTGAAAAAATGGTTACATAATATACTGTATCCTTCAAATGATCCCTGGACTACGAAACATCCAAATAACGGGTGGATAACTTCGCGTAATGTATGTTGTCTCACCGTACGCCTTCGGGTAGGATAGGGCTCGGAGAGGGACAGCTACAAAACAATTTAACCTTGAACGTGGCCACGTGGTCTTACCAACATAGCCTCTTTACGATATAAGTTATCGCCTGCGTAAACTCATGGTAGATGCAATGATTTGTGGTTTTGGCATCAGTTATCTCGTGGATGACAACTAAGAGATTTTTTATTTCATTGAAAAATTATCATAGCTGCTGATGTTTTTATTTACTTATTTTTTATTGGATCAACTAACAATTACTACACTTCAAAATTATATTTACAAGTTACATTATTCTAATTCTAGTGCGTAACCACAAGCTGATACTGCATGCACAAAAAAAATTATACAATAAAATTGAAGAGATTAGATAATAACATATATATATATATATATATGTCAATGTAGAACTAACTTAACTAACTAACCTAACTTAATCTAACTTAAAGGGAGACTTAAATATACCAAATTACATAATTAGATTTTTTTTATTCGATTCGAATCGAATCTCCCTCCCTTATGTAATTTTTTTTTTGTAATATATGTTATGAAGGCCATATGTCAGTCCAATAAAAATTTAAAGAAATACGTAATAATAATTGATATATAAAGAAAATCATGAGCTTTGTCACCGACTGTGAAGCCCCATGACGACTGATGTTGAAACCAAAACAGTATAGACTAACGTGTAAACAGAATAAGAAATCCTTTGTCATAAAGTAAACCAACACCCGCGTTCTTACAACGTATTTATCCATACTTTAGTTATGTTTCTCTCGATGTTTCATGTAATTCCTTAGCGGAAGCCGCTCAAATGCGGGTGGTATCGATTGCCATTCAAATCTACCGGCGAGACTACCGCAGACCAGAAACTCACCAGACAGAGCCCGTCTATCTTAAACACTGCATTTAGACGTGTTTGGGGGCGGGCGATGCCAATCAAGTCCCTAACTGACCGGATTCTTCAATGCCATAAACACTGCCAAAAGTGGTGATTCAAATTCGGCCTCCAATTGTAAACTATTTAAAAAATCAAGCAATAATCAACAACAATAAATAATTACATTTTTGCATTTGTTTTAATTGAACATAAAATCATTCTTTTTGTACTAAGTGACAGCGTCAAATGTCATTTTATTGACGCCATCTTTGTTTTCAACATTAAGTCCTACTAAACCAAAATATACAAAAATGGTAACTAAATTACGTTTATTTGATATTGGCCTTTTAAAATTATAAGTGGACAAAAGCAGACAATCTGTACAAGACTACTTGGAGCTATTATCAAAAAGCCTTAGTTCCAACCTGAACTTTGGATGCTACACAGGAATCTATAGCACAAACTACAGCCAAGAAAATAGGACTCTTCTAAGGTTCGACAATATTTCAATGGTGGACAAATTTTATCATACGTGGAGTACTTTTGTCATCTTTGAGATGGATATGTTCAATACCAGTTTGCAGCCTTGGATTCTAGAGCATCCGCCGCCTAGAGCATCGTTCCGTATAAGGCTTATAGTTGACAGCACTCTGGTGGGACTCAAACTCCAAAGCTCGGAGCACCGGCATAGAATTCATTTCGGAGAGTGTGAGTTCGAATTACACGACCTAGTCCCACCTTGTACGTTCCTTTTTTGCTTTTGTATTTTCGCTTCTAATGAATTAGTGCTCAAGGAGTGAAATTCCCTTCCGGTTTCTGAGTTTCCTGAGCACTAAAATTTTAGTGTCTTCAACACCTTCAGGCACATCGTCACTTTACAGCAGGAGAGAGCAAATTGTGGTTAAACACAGCCGATGTATTAGTTAAATTGGTTTGGTTTTGGTGACCCCTTGGCACTTTTGTAGCAAATGGCGGCAATTTACGTATTGGACAGAAGTAAGGTAATAGACTTATATTTTTTTCAAGTTATACGATTGATTAAGAGGGAACAGCAGATAAAAAATTTCATATGAAATTAAGGGTTTGGGATATAGCTGTTTTCTCAACGAAACGTTAGCCAAATTCAATCATTTTGATCTTATTCTCTTTATCAAAGAATAATCTAGGCCCGTTGGATTTGCTTTTTTCAATATTTTGTCTACAATTAGAATTATGGGCATCTCAAAACTCAAAATTTCAGAAAAAAATTCTTTCAACTTATGGTACTCATTATTTAGAGTAAACGTAACATTTTCAGAAAAAGCAAAACCAACGGGCCTAGATTATTCTTTGATAAAGAGATTAAGATCAAAATGATTGAATTTGGCTAACGTTTCGTTGAGAAAACAGCTATATCCCAAACCCTTAATTTCACGGCAAAACTAGGCAAATACCAAAAAAAGCTTCAACTGTCCTTCTCGCACAGTTCGGTTCGGGAGGCAGGGTACACTATATCACAACTATATACTGTGTATTATATGTATAAAAATAAAGTAAGCATGCATTAGTGATGTCAATAAGCTTTATCGATTTTTTCGACTAATAGTGGTGGGAAAAATATATCGATAGATACCCTTTCTCTAGCTATAATGGTTTTACCTGTTAGTTTTAATGTTTAGATTGATCTAAATAAACAAATATAAAGACAAATAATTCTAAGGAAATTTATTTTATCTCTAGAACAGAACATTTTCCCTGAAATTCTTAGTTGTTGTTACGTTTTGTTACGTGTAAATAATTAAATATGATTTATGAATAAGTGACTTATGTTTCAAATATTTTTTTAATGTTAAAGTTCGAGTCGGACTCGCATACAAAGGGTTCCGTACCACTGTAAAATATCTAAACAGAAAAAAACACAGAAAAAACATAACATTTATTGCATGGACATCCGTTTATTTATAACTTTTTTAAAAGCTTTTTTATATTATTTTTTGTTATTTATTATTATTGAAAGTCTTGAGAGAGAACGAGAAGTTATATGGACATCGCATGTACAAATCGCTACGGAGACTATATGACCCGACACTTTACTGAAGATATCCCGGAGATCAGCCAGCAAGAGCTTGAAATGGCTCTCCAACAACTCAAAAACCGGTCAAGAGCAAGTCGGACTCGTGCACCGAGGATTCCGTACAGAATATGAATTAATGACATACTGAAAATCATAAATAATAGGTACGGTAATATGCACCCAACAATGCTCTACCGAAAATGAAATTCTAAGCTAAATTACATATTACGAAGTTAAGTTTGTAAACATTAAAAAATCAATTTTACTGTGTTACAATTAAAAAATTCAGATTTATTCCTATGGTTGTGCTGTAAAAGCTTTCTTCTTGCCAAATTTCAAGACATTAGGTCAACGGGAAATACCGTATAGATTTTGGGTTCATTGCATTTTGTACGGAAATGGTCTAAAATACAGCTATATCTTTTTATTGCGTTGACCTATAAGTTTCATTATTTGACAGATCTAAGGGACAGCAGACTGGAGTATTCGATATCACAGTGATCCTATAAGGATTCCTTTTTTCCTTTTGAGGTACTTAAAATATAATAGTATAATATGAAGTATGACAGTAGGAAATACGATAGATTTCGACGATATTATTATTCATGTCGACAAATAAAAACTTGAAATATTTTTTCCCAGTTATACATCTCATACACTTAAGACGGGATTTTTAACTCGTCTATTCTATTGTGTGAGGTGTCGTGAAATTACAGTTTTTTAACCGACTTCAAAAAAAGAGGTTATCAATGCGACCTGTATGTATGTAATATTTCCAGAACTGCCCAGTTTTCATATATGTTAGTCTATACCAGCTTCTAAAGAAGTGTGCCAAATTTCTAAAGTGTATGTTTATTTGTCCTCGCATATATCCGGAACACACACACAAAAGAAAAACACACATAGGGTTCGTGGATTTCAACAAAGCATTCGACACACTCGAACATAGATTTATCTGGGACGCACTGGAAAAACAAGGCGTACATGCAAAATACATAAGAATACTGAAAAACATATACACAAAAAGCACCGCACAAGTGAAGCTAGAATCTACAGGCGAAGAATTTTCGATTGAGAGAGGGGTACGCCAGGGAGACCCAATTTTACCAAAAATATTTTCAGCTATCCTGGAAATGATATTCAGAAATCTGGATTGGACGAATAAAGGACTAAATATAAATGGCAAAAAGCTGGGTCACCTACGCTTTGCAAACAACCTGATCTTACTTTCGGAAAACCCGAAAACCCTACAGACAATGTTCCAACAGTTAGCGGAAGAGAGCGAGAAAGCAGGCCTGTCAACGAACTTAACGAAAACAAAGGTAATGTCAAATTCCTCACAAACAGAGCCCATAACAGTAAATAATGGAGAAATAGAGTATGTAGAAATGGACAAGACTAATAACTGAATGGCAACCACGAGATAGCAAAAGAAAAAGAGGCAGACAGACTAGAAGATGGGAGGACGACATCAGACAAGTGGCGGGTCCAACATGGACCCGCATAGCGAAAGATAGAATAGAGTGGAAATCCTTAGAGGAGGCCTATGTCGAAAGACAAGCTGAAATGCAGGAACGACCGGTTACTGATACTTAATATAAAAAGATAAGTAACGTATAAAGTAAGCATATTTTTAAGAAAATTGTAACAAAAAATTAGTTCAGCAATAAAGGCTATTTTATTTAATTTATTTTTTATATATCCGGAACTACAAGTTCGATTTAAATAATCCCTTTTTTGTTTACCTAGGTATTGTAAAACTTAGGGAAGACTGCAAGTTTCATCAAAATCGGTTCAGTAGTTTTTGAGACTGGGAATGTTAAGTGTGTATTTCGGCGTTGCAGTGCAGCAGAGCAAATTTAAAATTAATGTTTTAACTGTACTGTAATCTGTATGCCGAATAAATTATTTCTATTCTATTCTATTAGTTAAATGTTTGTTACCTCAGAGCTTTTCACTGGGTGAACCGATTTGGATGATTC
This sequence comes from Carcina quercana, assembly GCA_910589575.2. Taxonomy (NCBI): domain Eukaryota; kingdom Metazoa; phylum Arthropoda; class Insecta; order Lepidoptera; family Depressariidae; genus Carcina; species Carcina quercana. The sequence goes on along the minus strand of OU342429.1, from coordinate 15,998,547 downwards.
TTTATTATTTGAAAGCTGATGCTTTCCATGTGGTCCCATTTCAATTTGGTCCGGTTCTTAGAATGGAATCCATGAGAAAACAATATACATCTTAAATTTTCCTTAATAAAAGTAGACTTTTAGGGCAGTTGAAGTCGGTTTCTAGTTCTTTTTGAACGCTTTAACTTGTTAGTCCTTAGACTTTAGCACTCTAGGTACTAAAACACCTCTAGGTCACCTAAAGTATCGTTGGAAGACGAACGTTCGGATATGGTGAAACTAAAAGGTTTCTTTGTTGACCGTAGAACCCTAAAATAGCAACGCCATAATTTATATTGTATTTATATGTGATAGATACTTACTAGTCAATTATATCAAATACAACCACAGTATGTCGAGACTAAACCAATATGCGAACAATAATTTCTCAAAACGTAAAACAAGGGTTGACGCACGCTCACGTCAAGTTTATTATAATTTTGAAAAATACACTCTAGCCCAGGCGGAGGGGTAGCGACGATGCGCGGCGCGCAGGGGCCTCTTTGGGATGTTATGCAGCGTTATTTGTGTGAGTGAAAGCATGTGAAAGGCTGTATGTGTGCGTACCGAATCGCGACAGCAATAACATATTCAAATACCTACTATTCTACGGAGACTTTGCTTCATTGGCCTCTTAACAAGTTTGTTCCTATTTGCCGATAGCTCGCAGTTTCGGTGGCTATACTAACAAAATAATTGAGCACACAATGTATTAATTACATCTAAAGTTATCGACGGTTCTTTTTACACGTCATATCATGAAAGTTCAATAAACGGGTTATCCTTTGTCAATTCAATTCAATTTGGACGCAATACATTGATGCCCGTACTTTTAAAAATGATTTATTCTTTATTTATTATTGCTTTCACATATGATTTGTATAGTGGTGAAATACAGTTTGATACATTATACACCAATATGAAATATACACACTGTATTCAAGTCATACTTGTACTCCTGAATAATAAACTATCTTATGGCGCGTTCGGCCTGAGTATTTACGTTAGTCTAACGCGAAGACGGTGACATTACGTGGTTATGTCATTGTATTCTTTCGGATTATCGGATGGGGAAAGGTCAATTGCATTATAAACGAGATCTTTGATTCTGTTTGTTTGTTGCGTGACCGCTGCACGACCACGGTACGTGAGCGTCGACCGTTGAGGTTTTATGCCAGATCGTTTCTAGAGCAAGATAAGGAGCAAGAATACATCATAGTCGACCTTGAGGTGACTTTGACGATCGAACGTTTCAGGCCTATTCAGATTTGATGTTTGTACTGTGTAACACAGACTTTAGAATACATAATGAAACGTATTGATATTGAATTTCGTAAAAGTTATCTGTAAAACGTAAAATGCGACGTGTAAACATATTTAGGAGATGATCAGCAGAATCTAACCTGATAATAACATCTTACTGCGATCACTAATCCGCCTGCTAACCTGAGAATGTTCTACTAAACGTCCGTGCATCTTTTGTATATAAATACACATACACGCGACAGTAAAACTGTTTCTACATTTAACAAAAGTCCCTGCCCTAAAAATCTACTTTTACTAAGGCAAATTTAAGATTTCTATCATTTTGGATGGATATCACTCATGGATGCCGTGGTCAGACTGTACCAAATTGAAATGGGACCACACGAGAAGCACTACCTTTCAAATAAAGAATCATCCAAATCGGTTCACCCAGTTAAAAGTTCTGAGGTAACAAACATTTAAAAAAACATACCCGTCGAATTAAACTTGCTCCTTTTTTTGAAGTCGGTTAAAAACTTTCAAGATTGCAAATTATGCCACATAGGAATATATCGTTTGGTTAGCGATCTATTACTGCCACAACGGAGTCTAGTCGAAATATTGTGTGTCACTGTTATTTCCGACGAAGGAACGAATTTCCTTCCGAAGTGACTCGACTATCTGAGGCCATTCAAAGACGTTCCTATCAACATACCTTCATATACAGACACTTCGATAGTTCAAAAAAAGAACGTGTATTCTATTCTGTAGATTTTCAGGGATTTTTTCCGAACGTACACTGCTGAATGTGGGTTTCCACGTCCACTCTTGGACTTTCCTTCTAAATCGCCACGTCAAACCATATATCCATGAGGAGATTAGCTGTTTTCACCACAGATTGATTCCAGTCGTAAGGATATGTTGTTTCTTAGCTTCTTAGTACACACAATAAAAAGATACAGCCAAATATGCTGCATATTTAAACAACTTAAAGAGCACTATTTATCCCTCATTTAAATAATAGGCAGTTTATATGTATGTATATATTTATTTATCATTTATATATTATTTAAATCGTTTTCTTTTATTGTTATGCTTTCTTCTATATACATTATTACCATCAGGTGAGATATACAATACAAATTGTATGTGAGAAAACCACATAAATGAAATTAGCAGAAACATGTATTCCCAGTAGTTCCACTGAAGTTGTCCCATGGCTGGACTGCTGGGAATTTTATTCCCAAAAGTTTCATTACTCATACAGTGGGTATGAATGCAGAAGTATGAGTAATGAAACATTTGGGAATAAAATTCCCAGTTTTCCAGCCATGGGACAACTTCAGTGGTACTACTGGGAATCGTATCGTGCCATAACAGTATGGGGAAACGCTGCAGATATACAGAAGGTACTAATTTGCCAAAAACGGTCTATCCGAATTATATACGGTCTAAATAAACGTACGTCAGCAAAGATACATTTTAAGAGAAACCGAATTATGACAGTGATAGCTTTGTATATTTATAACTCACTCTTAGAAATACACCAAGAAAAGGACAAATTAACAATCAAAATGAACACCCATCAATACAACCTTAGAAACAAAGAAAGAATTCAACACCCTAGAACTAAATTAAATAAAGTATTAAAACAAGGTCGCCACATAAAAATAATAATGTACAATAAACTCCCACTTGACATTTGCCGATTGCCCTATAGCGAATTCAAGAAAAAACTAAAATCATTTTTCGAAATCAGTCCCTTCTACTCTATTAACGAATTCATAGAATTACGTCTGACTAATGAAATGTTCATTTCTATTTAAATGTTAAGGTTAATATAATTAAGTATAGTTTTAATATGCAAATATGTAATATCTTGACGTGCCGAGTGTAATGTTCATATTACTAGGTCAATAAAGTGAATCTTGAATCTTGAATGCACGGAAAAACGGCATCGATTTGAATATGGAACGTTTCCGACAAGGCACCATTCCGTCTCTGACTCTCGCTAAGCACTGGTCTCGACTGCATAAATTTACGAAACTGAAAAGCCAATGCAGATCGTTTAATTTCAAAAGCAGCGCCATAAATACTGTTTACAAAGAGTAAACAAACCACAGCGATCGGAAGTTCGAGGAGCGTACTTTACTTAGATGTACCGTCGCGAAAGAAAATGTTTCAAATAGTTTTCAACTGCGCCCTTTTTTTGACATTTTACAAAGTGAACCAAGCACTGTATCTACTGTAGACATTTCTAACTAGACTAACTAATAACTAGACTTAACATTTGCTCGTCGACATGTTCGACAGAATACGATTACTTTATATTCATATTAAGATCTTTTTAAATTTGTATTCTAGCAAATAAATCTTTCTTTCTTTCTTTCACATATTCATTATACAAACGTTAAAATGAATTTTTTATGAATATTGTATTACTTCGGAAGTTTATAAGCAGAAGAATTAAACCTTTATAGGATACAGCTACAGCTTTTGCTCGCGACTTCTTTCTCGGGAAAATCTATAAATATTATTGCCACTTGGGATAAAAAGTATGCTATGTTATTGTATACAAATATACCTATCAAATAAAATCATTTTGATTATACGTTGCGACGTAAAGGAACGACAAATAAAAAAACTCAGATACATGATGTTAGCATAGATACGGATAAAATAGTTTTTGAACGTTATTCTCTTGTACTGTATAATACTGCTAAACATTATCGTTGCAAAGGTCTTCGAAGTTTGCAATGCCCAAAAATCTTAAATACATTTTGACAGTCAGAATTGTAGTAAATGTTGCTAGAGTTACATAGATAATAAAAGCAAACCGTGTATATTTTGTGTTTGTAGTTTTGTTTTAATATATTTCTTAATGTGTTTTTTCTATGTGTATTGTGTTGTGTGTGTTATTAAATAAAGACGTGTCTATGTCTATATTATTCCTTTCTTTCAATCTCAACGTCCCTCAATTCAGTGACAATGTCCAGCAATTATCGTTGTGTGGTAACTGCCAAAGGCACAACCAAGTTGACACAAAAGTTGCTCCTATTTTTTTCAAGGTTTCCTAAAAGAAATCACTTTAGTGATAAGGCTGACAAACGTATTATAAAGTTAAGCCCCATTGCAAAGTTTTGGTACAATAAAGCATATATTTTGATTTGATTAATGTCTTTCCGAATTTTGGCATGTTTAAATAATTGCCAACACTTGTGACTCCGACAGTCCCAATGATTTCCTTATTGAAGCGTATATCCAGTCATCAACCACCATACTAAATACAGAACATTCACATTAAAGGAAGCAGAGATCATTACTAGGGATTTATTCTTGAAATTCACGTTTTAAGGAAGTGATTCTCAAACTGAATGGTTATGGGACCCATTTTATTTCTGTTACACTAAAATACAGTGCTCGAAATGACAGGATGAATTTGCACGTAAATCGGAGATGTACTGGAACTGGTAATTTATTTCGATAGCGTTTCTAAACTTAAGTGAAGTAACTGTCTTTATAGTCTCGTTTACTTGGTGAAGGGCAGCAAGACTGAGATTCTGGCATAAGAAACTAGGGTAATCAATGGTTTAGGACTGGATGATAAGGATCCCTGATCACAAAATAATGTTGTGATTTAGAAGTGTTTTTTTTTCGTCTGCGAAAAAAATTCAGCTCATAATAGCAAATTGAGTTTGATGTTCCAAAAAATAATATTGTATGCGAACCTATATCTCAATAAGCTAACTCGTAAGAAATCATCATAAATAAACTGTTTGTAAAAGACTTTCGTTCGAGAGTGTACTACCACAGTTATGTAGTGGATGAAGGAGAGATCATTACTGAGGATTTATATTTAGTATTCATGTTTAATGGAAGTGATTCTCAAACTGTGATCTTTAGAGCCCTTTCATTTGTTTTTGAATGCCAACACAAGAATAATATATTTATATTAATTCTACATAACCGGGATTCATTTAAAAGCTGAATCTACTAAAAGAAAAACAGATCATTAACTCAACAACTTCGTCTAGAAATCGATTCCACTCATAGATGTAGCAGTAGTAAGGATTTGGGGGGATAAGAATCTAACAACACATTGAGAGCCACTGTATCTCTGTCCCAGAAACTTATTAGATCCCTTGCACGGAGTCAACGACTCCGGATGGTATTTATTTGGAAAAAGATATGGCAACATTGGCATTTTTACGACTGTTTAAAAATACCGCCATTGTGGCTCGAGCTTCGATACTTTATCCTTTCACCTCTCGGAGAGGAATGGCCAGGTTCGACCCTTGTTTATATTTAACATGTTTTAATGTTGTTAATGGGCTTAGGGTGACTCCGTGACACTTTATGGCGCATTAGAAATGAACATTCGAGATCATTCAACAGCTACTTTAACACTCTATTAAGTAGTAGAAAAAAGAACTGCATAGTCAACGCTTTTAAACACATAAAAATTATTTCTTAGCATCGAGATTATTTTTCAATTGTGCCAATTAATTTATTGTGATTGTGTCATTATTGCGTGGATTTAGATACTGTATAATTAATGCGTTCAAAAATAACTAGAAACCGATTTCAACTGCCCTAAAAGTCTATAGCATTCAACCCCTACTTAATGCAAATTTAAAACCTATGTGATTATCTCATGGATACAATGAATGAACTGGACCAAATTGAAATGGAACCACACGGGAAGCACCAGCTTTAAAAAAAGGATTATCAAAATCGGTTCACCCATTCGAAAGTTCTCAGGTAACAAACATTTAAAAAAATCCCGTCTAATTGAGAACCGCCTCCTTTTTGAAGTCGGTTGAAAAGCTAGGTTTAGGTTGGCGTGATCAGCTGGTGTATGACTCGATGAAATACACGAAAATTGTATTACGTACTCGTAAGCACCAAGTCACTTACCAATTAATTGATCTGCGGTGATTTGAAATGTTCAATTCAATTCAAATATTCTATTTCATGTGGAAATAATTATGTATAAAGTTAGATACAGCGTTCAATTAACACTTAGTTGTTAAGTGCCATTTTCGCTATATTACGACTCTTCCTGGCAACCCTTGGATACAGGACATTCGTTAAATGAACGAGGAGTAGATAAATAAGTACGCCCATTTTATATCCTATAAGTGCGTGAAATGATAGATGGGAACTTGAATGAAGGGATACCAACCCAACCGAAACCCCTATGGGTTGCGAACTATCGTTTGTCCTTACATAACGAGAAGCTGTAGTAAACAAGGCTTTTCAGCTTAGCTTATTCCAGAAGCCTCAAGCTTTCATTAGTGGAACATAATAGTGCTAGCAGTAGTAGATAATTCGGTATCATGGGTGCATAGTCCAGTAAAGCAATGCAACGATCCGCCACCTTCGGATTACTAGACTGTATGTACCTACGAAGACGGGTACTTAATTTTAAAACTAGCTTCTGCAAGCGATTTCATTCACGTAAAGCTTTCTGTGTCTCTCTTATGAAAATCCATACTAAATATTTGTGCATTTTTGAAATTGTAGTGACGATGAGGCTGTTGAATGGTATAAAGCGTTTTCACGCAGAAGGCTGGAGTTGCTGGCTCTGATACCTTTCTTACCATCACAACAGTGCTATTAGTAATGCTGTTTGGCAGCAGACTTGGCAACATGGTGGTAGCTTGCCGGGCAGACATAGAAAATGCTACCGACCGAACAGATTACCGATCCACCTCACTGAGAACACAGAAATGAACCCGGAACCTACAAATTGCGAGTTCACGTGTTGGTCTTTATAATATCATATCTCAAGGTATTCATCCTCAAATTAGTCAATTTTAGAAAACGTACTTTTACACAACTTACATTACAATAATAGTAAATTGAATTGAAAGTCACTTATTTACAATTAAAAACTTTAAAAAAATACAACAATAATAATAAAAAACAAAAAACTTGAGAGGTGTCAAGGGACACCCGGATGGAACGAAGTTCCTTTCGATTAATTAGTGAAGGAATTGTAATAAAATTTTACAAATTTTCAATAAGGTTTGAACGGATTTTTAACATTATATTTTAAATATGGTTTTGTAGGTTTTTTCATTAGATTTTTTATGTACGTGATACGTTTTGTTTTTAGCGACATCTGTCATTGAGTAGCGGCAACTAATCAGAGCCATCTGTCGTCACATAGCTGTACTGTTGGTATCGTCTTACTACTACGTACGTCGTACTAACAGATGACGCTAACTTACTATAGCAAAAAGTGTCGGTGACAACTTTTCGTAAGAATTTTTTCCGTCTAGCCCCCTTTCACAACGCGCGATAAGGAACTTCGTTCCAAAAACGTATATTTACAAAGTGAACACTTCGTCTAGGGCTAGTCCGTGCGGCATGGTGCCCAGTACACTGGCGCTGTTGCCTCGCTGTACGGCGAATTATATTTATATTCGTGTTTTTGTGAATTATCCGTAAAGAAAATCAGTACGCTAATAATGCATTTGATATAACGCCCGGCCCAATTACACCCACTTAGTGTAAATATACATACATATATTTCACTGTAGTTGTGAATGAATAATACGATATAATTGGAGTGTGTCACCGCGGCGGCTGCCAACTCTCGCTTCCTCGCGTGTGGGAAGGCCATCGTTGACGGCGATATCCGGACTTTCTTATTAGTCCCTAAGCCCACCATTCGTTTGTTCTTTGTTTAAATCTGTGACATCCATTAGCATTTTTAATATGTTGTTTATCATTATCAGTTAACATGTCAATCTTATCTGCTAAACAAAGGAGTGTAGATGGCCCTTAAGTAATAGGTTGACTTTGAAGTAGGACTTTCACAGAAAAGGACATAAATACTACCTACTGATAAGAGAGCGTTCAAGTATTACGTAACGCAATTTCGGGGGAGGGGGGAGTCTTGTAAAACGTTACGGTGCGTTACAAGGGCTAGGGGGAGTATTTAAACAACGCGTAAAAAAAGCTAGGGAATTAGAATCTTCCAAATCAGCAACCCTTTTTGTTTATGTTTTACGGGGAATTTATACAATAACAAAGGTATCGTTTAGGGAGGGGGTGGGGGTACAGAAAAACGTTACAGTGCGTTACATGGGGGTCTAAAATCTTCAAAAATTGCGTTACGTAATACTTGAACGAATAAAGTAATTCCGATAATAATGACGAAATAAAAATAAGCATTCAGTATTTGCTGTGACCGGTCCGGTTTGTACCGAGCTCCATGGCCACCGCACGGGCGAGGTGACAGCTATGAAGTTACAGTATCGCGGCCATTTATTTAGTTTGCGGCGTGCGGCGGGTGCTGTGTGCGCGTGAGTTTTACAGGCGGCGATAAAAATGCTTTGTTCTCCGCGGGCGATGAAACGATCCTCATTACTTGTCAATGATCACAGCAACGGGAAAGTTTTAATAGATCCTACCTTTTCTAAAACTGTTTACGTGCATGATAATCAAATGGAGATCTGAGGAAAATTTCAAAATTCGAATTTCAAAATTATTCTTCATTTTGTCCAATGTTAATGTCACTGACTGTACTTCAGGGTTGACACAATTTTTCACGAATATTGTTCCGTTTCGTTTTTGTTTCAGATTGCTTTCGAATTTTGTGCAATTTGTATGAATCCGAAATTCGAATTTTAAATGGGTTTCGTTCGATCTTTTTTTATGGCACCAGCCCATGCACCAATCCAGATTTTTTACATTTCATGTCTTGTTTAATTAGAAAGTAAGTGCAACGTTATACCATAGCTAGAACCTTAACGTAATGTAACTAAACAAAACATGCGATCACCAACCCGTCTGCCGGGCGTGGTGACTATGACAACAATCTATGAGGATTGCTCATGTCCAACAGTGGACTTATATAGCCAAACATAATGGTGGTAACGTCATTAGCTAAAGTTTCTAGGTGAGCATGTTTTCACGCACCCAGTTTGAATCAATTGTCCAAAGATTACAACAAAACTGAGTCGCTCGAAACTTTCGTCTGAAACTGTACTGACACACAACCTGGCAAGGATCTTATGGCAAATTTCATTATGAAGAGTTCGTCTCTGATGTCACGTGTCCATCTGTCGACTCTACCGACTGTTTAAATAAGTGTATTCAGGCATTATATTCCGGACAGCAAAGACAACAGATCCAATGCCTCATTAAATTTAATGTAGTAAATAGATGAGCACGCTTTCATCACTAATGACACATTTAAACCACCACCCATCACCATCAGCTGGAAAATGTCCACTGCTTCTCCCTGCCTTCCCCATGGTACGCCACAATGTCCCGACAATGATCGCCGTCAGTCCCCGTTGCGTACGCGCATAGCTTAGCCCAACGTGCTTTGCATCAGGGTATTTGCTTATTCACCGCGCTTGGCCGCCGACGAAAGCCTTTATTCAGTGACGACATACGGAATTGAAACGTGGTCATATACTGTGGGCCGAATAAACAAGCTCAAAGTCACTCAGCGAGCAATGGAACGAGCTATACTCGCAATTTCTCTACGTGATAAAATCTGAAATCAGGCAATCGGTTGACGAACTATGATCACCGACATAGCCCAACGAGTCAGTGAGCCGAAGTGGAAATGGATAGGCCATTTGAAAAACCGATAACTGATGGGTTATATGGGTTCTCCAGTAAGGACCACGTACCGGAAAACGTGTAACGGTCCGTCCATCTGGATGTACTGACGACCTAGTTTAGGTCGCGAGTCGCGGTCAATGTGGCATACCATGGGGCCTATGTCCCGGCTGATGATGATGATGTCATGTTAATGACCTACTGCCATTGTGAGTACGTACACAACTGGAGGCAGCCTCTGAGATGTGCCTCGTTAATTAGCCAGTCATAACGTAGCAGTAACAATTAGGGCAATGGATATCCTGTCCTTTACGACTCGCGTGTCGCCTGCTAAAGCAATCACGAAATCTTCACGGACAACGTGATCTCTGACTTCATGGATTTTAGGGACGATTCGACTAATCTAGTATAGCTCTTATTCCGACAAAATGTCTCTAAATACATACACATGTATACCGACTTACCGTAGATTACTTCAAAAAATGAAAATCAAATATGTTTCTTTGAAACGAAACACTAAAATTATACTGATAATTGTTAAGATCAATGATAAGCCTCTTTCGTACGTAAACACTAAATCATGAACATCATCAACAGCCTATATATATATATATATATATATATATGTCTCCCACTGCAGGGGCTAAGTCCTCTTCTGCAGAAAGTGTATGGTCTATAGTCCACCACGCGCGCCCAGTGCGGATTGGTAGACTTCACACACACCTTTGAATTTCTTCTCAGGAGTGTGCAGGTTTCCTCACGATATTTTCCTTCACCGAAAAGCCAATGGTAATGATTTTTACCATTCGTACATTATCATTATCATTATCAACAGCCTATACATATATGTCCCCACTGGAGGGGCTCAGGCCTACTCTTCTACAGAGAGTGTATGGGCCATAGTCCACCACGCGGGCCCAGTGCGGATCGGCGGACTTCACATGCCTGTTCAAGACATGCAGGTTTCCTCACGATGTTTTCCTTCACCGTTAAGCAATCGGATAATGTACTTGAATTGAAAAACAACTCATAGGTACACGGCTGGATTCGAACCCGGTACCCTCAGATTGAGAGACCACGCCTTATCCACTGCGCCACCTACGCTTCATTAATCCCAAATAATAAATTTTGTACATAAAAATTTAATAAAGCTTGTAAATTAATTGGCGATCAATTAAATTCCCTGCTTAAAGTATGTACCAATTTACACTACATATTGAGCTACTTCAATTCCCTTTCGTAGAATTTTTCGGGTAATGAAAAGTTTCGAGTAAAGATAGTATTTACACTAGCACTTTCGAGCTTGTCTATCTCTGAAGATAGTACGTACAGAAAGTGCATGGGATATACATATATACCCTAACAACCTGTGGTAACCAAGATCACTTTGGAATGACGTCAGTAAAACAGCCGTGAGGTGAGAGATAGTATGGGAATCTAGAGATCCTCGGTCCACTCTTCCAAAATTAATACAAATACGTCTATTGAAGAGGTCAGTAAAACGAATCGCAGGATTTCAAGTTAGGCTGACAATTTTTCGCCCTTTCTCCATCCTGAATCTTCGTTATGATTTAAGCTCGCACTGATCTACTGGACATGTCTAGGTTTTGCCCTCGATTTTGACTGCGTTGACCTCGAATGCTATATTTCTATCTCATGGGAATACTTTATCGGAAGAATAATGCCTGTTTCACTTTACGGAGGAGGAAAGCTTACTGATTAAAAGACTGGTGAAACAAAATTCTCATTTATAGTATTAGTTGGGATATCAACTTCAACCACGTAAATTCTTACTTTTATAGTGCTTCTATTTCTGAAAACTTTTAATTGACTGCGTAGTTCATTCCTACTGTAAATTCAAATATAATGTTCTTAACTTTTTTCTACAAAAAGAAACAGATGAGACATGTCATTTAACAATTTATAAATTCATTTGACAGTAGTTTGTATCTCGACGAAGCGTTTGAGAAACTTGTTAATATTTTAATACAGGACAAATAGCATGCTGCTTCCGCCGCACTCTTTGAGCAGATAATTTTGACAAACGGTTCCAAGCAACCTGAGGAGTGATATAATTTATTACTGTCACAGACTAGGAGAACTTATAGACAGCGTCAGGCAACGTATTCCGATGTGTTGTGGGGCCGGCCGGCCGGCAGGGCCACCGGTGGTCGCGTTTAGTAGCCGCAACAAGCAGCGGACGAGACTTTTCATACATTTTGTTAGCATTGGCGAAAACCAAGCGTTCGAGTTGTCGCTTCCGAGCTACAAGCTGCGTAAACTCGGCACCAGTTGCCGGCCACGTCTAGTGGCTGAATTGAGCCACCAGTGGTGGCGTTTAGCGTTCGCCACTAGTAGCTCAATATGCAGGCGTCCTAATCTTCTTACATCGCGTGAATTGTGGATGAAGCGGCGTCAAAAGAGACATAATTACTTGCCTTTGCACGCAATTTCACATGCACAGATTCCACATACTATTTACGTCATTAAAAAACGGTGGTGAAATCAAACAGTAAATATGTAAAAGCTTAAACGCAATTTTGTTCCAATCAAAACTCACCGGTTTACGGTAGGAAGCGAGTACAATAAAATTTCTCGGGCCAGCATTCACAATATGTACTATATTTCACTAAATTACTATTAATTACACTTCTTTACGGTTTAAAGTTCCAGGCAAGCAAGACAGCATTAGGCGGCTGAAATTGCTAATCCCGCGCATTGCTTTCATGATATTTGATCCCTTTGTAAACGGAACCTCACACGAGGTACAATACTTCCAAACTATGTTTGCCCCTGTGAAGCTAGCCACAAAAGACCGCGAAGTATCAATTATTAAAGATAAACTGGAACGCCAGGCAAGTTAGCGGGTGGAAAGAAATGTCCTAGTGTTGTATGTCATCTAGTTATTATCGAAAATAATAGGCATAAATTCCGTCTGTTCATGTTTGAAATTGCGGAGAGCTAACTTCAGAGGGGCAAACTGGTGTGCGAGTACTGTAAGGTGCAATATCGCCTATGTACACTCGAGTACAAAAATATGTATCCACTTTTGAACCATGTTAAGTCGAATGTCAATTAAAGGTGAATGTGACATGGTTTAAAAGTAGATACATATTTTTGTACTCGAGTGTACATATCAGTATACCAGAAAAGGACAAAAAGATTTCAACGCGCGTGTCTTAGAACAAAAAAAAAATCATTACATTTTGTTTTTTAAATGTTATACGTATGGAATATTATCTCTTCTACTGCGTAACTTGAAGTAAGCACGAGTAGGTACACATTGCACGACATGGAATTCTTCCTTTGATTGTTATTTCTTAATCGTAAATTTCCATTTTTTATGTTATTTTCGATAGTAAACCACTAGTAAATTTTACCTTTTGCGTAGTCTGGTTGTTATTGTAGTCTGCAACAAGCATTTTATTATATTTGCGGGGTGAGCCGTTAAATGGTATGACGTCATACGTAAAACAGTATTATGACCCACCTACGAGTTCACCGGGAGCTATTTCAGTTTAGAACAAAGTGTCTGTATTTGTTAGACATTTATAGCGGAGCAGAAATATCTCGTCAATACAGAACTATGGGTAAATCTGGAAGACATAGCGAGAATCTAGTATAGGAGGTGAAGATAAGCTGTTTGAGCCCGGAATAATATTCCAAAGATTTCGTTTCCTCTCTTCTTATTCTTTGTGCACCGATTTATTTTTAAACGATATTGTTAGATTGGATAGAAAGAGACAGCTTATTTGAAGTTTAATTGGTGGTTACAGAATTTTATTTGTCATTGAAAACTGTCTGATTCTTTAATAAATAAAAATAAAATAAAGCTGACACCAGAAAGTATAAGAAAACTAGCTATATATCCTCAACTATTTATTCGATAGCGGAGACCACATAAAGACTCTAGCTACATATAAAATTATAACAAAATCTGTCCTTAGCTATTTAAACGAGACAAATGTACTCATTATCGGATTATTGCTGAGGAACGCCAAGGCTAGGGCTATTCGTTATTTGGAGAATAAAATAGTAACAACGACGTGGATTTGTATTTATAAACGGTGGGGTGAATGTCACAGCTTTGGTCACGATCGCTCTGGTCACTAGGAAAAAATACTCAAGTGCGAGTCAGACTCGCACACCTTCCTGCTAACGAACAAATGACATGTTCCGCGAATGTATGGCACTAGTCTTGTACACTTATAATTTTAAAAGACTATTATCAAAGTAAAGTGATTTAGTTACCATTTTTGTATATTTAAATTTAGTTTATTTGTGCAAAAACAAATAAAACGCACGAAACAGGTAAGCCTTGACGTTGAAAACAAAGATGGCGTCAACGAAATGACATTTGACGCTGTCAGTACAAACAGAATGATTTTGTACAATTAAAATAAATGCAAAAATGTAACTCTAGCATATTTCTACACATATTTCGATTATTACTTGATTTTTTAAATAGTGTACAAGAGCAGGCCGAATTTGAGACGACTCTTTTAACACAGCATCGAGCAAAAAACCGCCCAAAAATCACATTTTTAAGGTTCCGTACCTCAAAAGGAACTCTTATAGGATCACATTGTTGTCCGCCTGTCAACTCTTTTTCTTAGAACATGTGGAGAAATCAGGTTGAAATTAATATCACATACACAAGAGTGATATTCCTTGAAGCTGTGAAAAAGGCCTAAGGCCATAAGATAAGGCCACATATTTTGACGATTTCCCATGCGAGCGCAGTTTAAAATGAAGTTCTAAATTAAAATCACTTATGTCACAAACAATTCTGTCCATTGCCACCTACTATGCAGTTAAAAAGACTTTGAAGTGGTGTTTTTTAACCTTCATGGTTGCCACATAATACTCATACTCACTATTCCACTGATTTCTGATTAGTCACACAATCTCGGAATAGAACCACTCCATCTCTGGCGCTGAATGTGACTTAGAGAATTGACTCAAAAGTCAAGAGAGGCAAAGTACTCGAAATATCAGTTCACAATCACTATTGAGTGCTCTCCACTCTACACGAATTCCAAATCTTGTAGGGTTCCACAATCATACAAGGAACCCTTATAGTTTCGCTCTTATAGTAACGCAGAGACTCTTACTACTAGAAAGCTGTGATTTGGTTTGGGTATACATATTAATCACGTCAACAAAGTGGCAGAATAAAACCTTGCAAAGTATTTTTAGGGTAGCTCCCATACACATGACGTGGGGATGACATATTTTTTCCGCGTCTACCCCATGGTATGGGGTATTATTGTGAAAAGGCCTTTAAAAAATATTGAGGGTCTAGGAACACTAATAGAGTCGACCAAATTATAAAATATACTTGGAGATGTCAAAATGAAAATTTCGTACAAATTCCATTCAAAATTACTTTCCATTACACGTTTGAACTTATTATGACGTGCTACTGCGGAACCCTTCACCGTACGTGACCCGACATGCACTTGGCTGCTTTTTAATACTAACATTTTTACATTCGGATAATTTATTATCTTTAAACTTAATATATTTACAATAACTAACACAATTTATGATAAGATTTCTACCGAGGAACAGTTTATTGACTAAGGGTTTACAATGTGGTGGATAAATTTCTACAAACCAGTCTTCAATTCTTTAATCTTGTCCATATTTTGTGACTGTCACCAACTTTAAGTCACCGAAAAAGCAATATGGTGGCCGCCATTTTGTATTTACCCTCTCACGCGTCAATTTGCTGCATGCACCGTATCTAATTAATTTGTTTGATGTGGACCAACGCGTGTAGACGTGCAGGTGAGATCGTGGTCAAGTGTTGTGCTATTCCAAACACGTTTTAGAAGACCTATAAAACCTTCATGGGGCTTGACTACAAACTACATTTTACCTGAAATTCTTTTTTTAGTTCGGTTTTTAATTGGTCTTTGACAATTTGAACGAAAATGGGCATAGTGGGGATGATTGAGCGCATCCCGGGTAACAGAGCCAACCACGAGCCTCAACGCGTTCGAAATGACATTCCGTCCTCCCGCGCCCCGCTAAATAGACCCAAAAATCGTCTATTGCGCAGCCGAGTTCATTTTTCAAGTTGTTTGCCGGGAACTATTATAAAAAGAGGTTGAAATTGACGTACTGATAAAAATATTGCTGCTTTTTTTAAATTTGGCGGATTACATGTGCGGAGGCAGGATAGATTTATAGACGAAGGTTTACGCTAAATTAGTTCTTACGTATCTACTGCGGAGCACTTTAATCTATGTCTGTTTCATTCCAAAGATAATTTTAAAAATTTTGCTAGTCGAAAACCATGAATTCTAGACTTATTCATACATAAGAACGCTGATGAGCTTACAACAATTCGGACTAGATCACAACAACTCCATTCACCCCACGCTATCCATTTTATTTTGGTAACATAATAGAATTATACACCACGTCTTTCATCGAGAACCTACGCCAACATACTATTTCATCTCACAAAACACTTCATAGTTCTTATTATACAAACGTACAGTCGAATATCCTTTGTTTTATAAAAAAAGATGCGCATAAGAACGTTGTAGGTGTTATAACGACCAGCCAACGTTTGTCGTATCTGATTTACAAGTATTATGACAACTAGTGATTTACAATTTGGAAGGATATAACGCGTACCGTCTTGTTTTACAACTCAGAATTCCTTTTGAAAGTGTTGGAGCTATTTAGGGGCGATGTTATAGGGTTAATGGGTCATTACCGTTTCAGCATATTACTAGGGACGATTACGTTTAAAGAGTTGGAACGATTTGCTTATTTCATAGTCAAGAAACTAATGTCAAATCTTTGTTCTTTTTTAAAAACTGACGAGAGCGATGTCTCTTATGAAGGTACTGCACGTTTGTCAATTAAAGTAACTAGTATTATGCGGTGCAGTAGTTAAATTTACAGTCCTCTGTGGTTAAATACATTGAAAGGGCTTATTTACATATTTTGTTTCGAATGTACTTGATGCTGTTGGTCCTGCGACCTCTACAGCTTCACCCGGACAATGGCGAGCGCGGAAGGCGCTCAACCGGTACTATTATTACTAGCCTCAACCGGTACTATTATTACTAGCCTCAACCGGTACTATTAGTACTAGCCTCAACCGGTACTATTATTACTGGCACATAAATTAATTAATAAACAATACATAACGTTTATGACATACCAATAAATATTTTTTTGTAGATTTCATTAACGACATCTATTGTTTATCAATGCCCTTCTTATGTATTTAACTAATTCAGCGCATAATACTATTCTTTTTTTGACTTTAATTTATAAAATTCCGTGCAGTACCTTCTCAAGTTTTATTTTATTGTTCTTAATTTGTAGACTGTCAAAACTAACTTTGGTTTATCTATCATTAATTTTTTTACAATGACCTTATCCATATTTTGGTTACAGACTCAAAAGATTTTATTTTACTAATCCTTTTGGTATTCCCATTTGTATAAAGCACTTCGAAAAACACTTTACTTGTTTCCAATGAATTCTTTAATTAGCCAGACGTCCACAGTTCAGATTGTCTCGAACAACATTAAACGCTTTTTACGCTGCATTACATTCATTGAGTTAAAAACATAAACACAGACACCGCGTTTTTCTTTCTTTCTTCAAAGCATTTCCTTTGTAAACTACGAATGGCTATTTATTGCTAATTAAAAACCTTTTCGAACAACAAAAGGAAGCTAGTTGAGACTTGCATAGCTGTTGAAGTCAGACAATGGCATCGGGCTAATTTACTCAGTTTCTAATTAGCGCGTTTCTAGAGAGAAGTCATCAAAATATTACGTTCACACTATGCCTTACATGATGTTAAGGCGCTATATTAAAAACGAAATGGGCGTGGCTTGTTGGAGAATCTGTAACTCTAATATTGAATCCTTAGGGTCGTGAATGTCATTCACGCTGCGTGAGTTCTGCATTCATTTAAAAATAACTGACAATTGAAGAAAGAAAAAAAAACGCTTCTTTGCGATTGTGAATATTGTAGTTCTCTATTTATTAAAGTAATTTCTAGATTGAGTAACTTATTACCAATTGGTAATAAGTTCAGGATTAAATTTTTTGTTTGCTTTGTCCGCTCTATTACTATTAATGTTAAATGTCTTTGAGCATTACACAAAAAATTCTGTTTATATCAGAATGTCGTCTTAAGTGATGATAAGGTCTTTGAAATCAAAAGCATGTTCACCCCAAAATGTTTAGATTCTTTTATATCTCTGAATCTTAACGTAAGACCACATTGCTGATTAACAGTGATTGTCGACAGAGTAAATAACATAGCGGAAGCTAGACAGGCGCCCGCCTATACAAAAATGCCCTACCACCAACCAAACTGAATATCTCCGAATCCAAATTGTGAGTTCCATAGCCGTAATAGCTCACGGGGCGGTTTTCCTTCATTGAGTACTAGTGTGATTGGATTATCTCTGCGGACTATGGCACACTCTCTGTAGGAGAGTAGGCCTGAGCCCCTCCAGTGGGGACGTATATAGGCTGTTGATGATGATCTTTGTGGAAGGTCGAGAGTTGAGCGGAGAATTTTATATCACGAAATTTATGGTGACCCGCTTGTAACAGGGTAAAAGCAGTTGAAGTTGTTAACATAAGTAACTTATATGTATAGTAAATAAAAGCCATGGGAGCTTAGTTGGGTAGAGCGTCAGTCCTTGAACAATCGAAATCTGGGTTCGATCCTGGCTCGTACCAATGTGTTTTAATTTGTTATTTGGAATTTATGTACGAATGATACAAATCATTACCATTGGCTTTTCAGTAAAGGAAAAACCGTAAGGAAACCTGCACACTCCTGAGAAGAAATTCAAAGGTGTGTGTGAAGTCTACCAATCCACCCTGGGCACGCGTGGTGGACTATGGCCCATACACTCGCTATAGAAGTGTAGGAGTAGTAGGGACGGGAGGGATATATAGACTGTTGTTAATGATGATAATGTATAAGTAAGATTTTCAATTTTTTAATGGAGTGAGCTCTAAAGAATATAGGTTATCCAATGGTAATTTCCCGCGGAAGTATTGCACTGAATCACAGATCCTTCCGTATTGCGTCCTTGGCAACAACGCCGCTGTATCCTTGGGAAAATAGTTGAGTGTGTGCTGCGGACAAACTACGCAATACTGCCGAACCATGGAATCACTAGATATTATATTTATAACGTATTATGTGCATATATTATATGATGCTGCCATGTTCCGTTTTATGTCTAGGTGCTGTCAGGCTAGCCGTCCTTGAAGCGTTCATACATAAACTTCAAACGCTATGAAATTTTTGCCTTCTTCTGTGAACCGTATCAGGCAGGATATATGGGTGAAATTGGGAATTTTGAATACTTTTGTATAAATCAACAATCTGAAACATAATCTTCGTTAAAATTATAAAATGTGAAGGTTTGTCCTCATTTCACGCAGAAACTTTTAAACTTTTAACATTATTATATATACAGTATTTATTAAATAATTATGATCACAGTATTTATTAAAAAAATTATTAAATAACTATGATCATATGTCAAACAAGGAACCCTTATAGTTTCGCTCTGTACGGTACGGTTAATATAAATTCTTATAATATTTAGGGTGAAGAAGAAAAAACTGCTGTCATGGCTCAGAGCTCTACGTGTCGCTAAGGCATATACATAATTTTGATTTTCAGCCACCGATGTGTGTGTAGATTAAGAAAATAATTCTATTGAGGCTTGCTGGCTATTGCTATTTTACTAATATTCTACTTGAGATTTCGTTACCTTTTGTCTCATTTTTGGTCAATCATATCTTACCGCAGTCACCCTAAGGACAGTGTTAATTTTAAAAAATCTATTACGTTACAATATTGTACAAAACAAAACAAAATATCTTCCGCAGAGAAAGAGAGTCTGCACCTGTCACGCAGGGCTATGACAGACTACCATATTGTTCCAATTGTTTTAGTCAATAAATGTGTTTGTATTTTGAACTAATGATACCTCTTCAACACAAAAAACAGTGATAAACGAAATTGAAATTTTTTGTTCCAAGTTTCCGCCGTATCTGAGAGTCAGAACTTTTTGAAGTCCACGCCGATGAAGTCGCGGTCTAAACCTATTATTTACATACACTTGATACACATTTCAAATTCTACAGCATTCTAACTTTAAATAGAACATACAGATAATTTTGATCAACAATTACGCCTGGGCATTATACATAATACCGGGTGTCACTTTCCCTGTAACATATGCATTATCTTGATTGGCTGTTGTCAGTCGGGGATTATAAGGAACTATAAAAGCGGCAAGGGCGAGGAGCAATTCACGGCTGCTCTATCGGATTAGCCATCGTGAGATTGGCCACGAAAACATTCGGTTACGATTGCATAGAATCGCCGAAAACGATTGCATATAATTGCTGGGGAAGATGGCATATTGTTCATGTGTACAAATTCCAAATGTACCGTTGCATAACATTCTCCCTGTCCCCTAAGTGTTATTACTAGAAATCACATCACATCAACAGCCTATACGTCCACACTGCAGGGCTCAGGCCTACTCTCCTGCAGAGAGTGAATGGGACATAGTCCACCACGCGGGCCCAGTGCGGATCGGCGGACTTCACATGCCTGTTTAAGACATGCAGATTTCCTCACGATGTTTTCCTTCACCGTTAAGCAATCGGATAATGTACTTGAATTAAAAAACAACTCATAGGCTGGAATCGAACCCGGATCCCTCAGTTTGATAATCCACGCATTATCCACTACGTCACCGACACTTTTATTTTGTTTTGAGAATGCATAAAACGGGCGATTATGACTGCAAAAACTGACGAGTATCATTGCATATATTTTCGAATATGATTCCATGTAATCGTTTTGTATAATACATTATTATAAATGCGTCCGCGTCTCCGTAACATCTTGTGGTCATTTTTAACAAAATTGATCGCTGCTTACGATGTTCAGTGACAAGAAGCATATTAACAGACCTTGAAAAAGACCCAGATTATAACAAATTTTAACAAAATTTGCTGTTTGGATTCGCATGGCTTATATGTGCTTTTATATCGTGGAATGGGTCGTGAGTCAATATAATAAAAATATTTGAACACGGTTGCATATAGTGGTGGAATACGCTTGCATAAAACATTCGCGTCGTTTACACATAGTTACAATTATGCACTTTGCACTTACATCTCTATTCGAAGACAGACGGGTAATAACAGTCAGGGTCACTGAGCAAATAACCACTACGTTTCAGCATTTTGTTGAGATCGACACTATTAGCCAATTTGTAGTTAGACTATAGAAGAGCGAGGCTTTAACCACCTCTTTAGCCATAGTGGCTAAATATTATATAAAATATTATAGAGGTATAACACGTAAATCCATAAATGTTGTATGTTATAGATTAGTATTTGAATCAGGATCCAAATAACTATATTTTAGCCTTTCTAACATCATTGCATTGACAGAAGACAGAAAGAGACAATGAGAGAATCTATGTCGCGTCAAAATGAAGCTAATGGCGCCACTTTTCGGAAAAAAGCTTTCTTTAATACTACATTACTAAAGCCTACGACAAGTAACAAACATTTCAGCTGTCAAAAACCGGGGCGCTATGTTACAAGACATGCAAATCTGTCTTTGGCATCCCTTTTTAACCGACTTCAAAAAATGAGGAGGTTATCAATTCGACGGGTATGTTTTTTTCTGTTGAAGTTTATTTATTTTTGTGAGTTATTTCTTGTGAGCGATCCAAAATAATTATTAAATAATATTTATGAAATAAATTTTAGTAAGAGGTACTCTTTCAGTTGGTATTTCAAATTGTATTTGTTTATTAAAGTTAAATAAGTCTTCATGTTAATTTTACAGTATAGAAAACGGCTCTAATTACGTAAAGTATGATTTCGTAACTATTTGTACCGAGAATCTATGAAATAATGGAAATTATACACGAGTGAGTCATCTAAACTGAAATAAGATTATTATAGTATTCACAAAAATATTTAATGGCAAATTAAATACCACAATACACCCATTCTGAGCAGTTTAAACGAGTTTCAAAAATACATCGGCAATTTGAACTTAAATTACATCCACGTTAAACTACATAAGGACCTATTCCCAGCATTAAATTCTGTATAAAATGCCGTCTGTCTAGCCGGCGCGGGCGGTCTGGTGCTGACATAGCGCCGTTAATCTAATCTAATATACATATACTACTGTATTATGATAAGGTGCTTCACGAATCGGCAGCGTAACAAACTCGTAAATTATCACGGGCTGACCCAATGCTCGTGCTCCAGTTACCGTGTTTACATTTACGTACATTCTAACGAAAAGATAGACAAAGCGTTTAGAAGACAAGATAAGACAGAGACAAAACAATAAGTGGGTTGGAACAACTCCATTTACATTCAAGAACAAATTGATTTATTGAAACCGTACTATCTGTTTGAAGTCTCTCCTCCTGCTCGGCCAATGATCAAACGTTGTTCTATCTTTAAAATATTTAAAGAAACTTACTGAGTAACCGTTAGCTTACTAAACATTAGTTATTACAGTACGACGGTTTTTTATCTCCCCTAGAGAAATAATCAAACTCGCTTTTAGGAATAGTAGGCTCGGTTCAAAGGAACCTTACTTTCCCCACATTAGTCTTAATTTCTTGTGCCTAGACCAGGATAAGCCAACCTTTAGCCATCTTTAGCTAACTAAACGGGTAATTTCATCGGCCAATTCTGTCCAACCTCCAATCAAAGTTGGCTGTGTAGAGTCACGGACCAATCATAGACGAGATTGGCATGCGACTGGCCTTAGAATGGCCTCGTGTAGGGTAATTTAACAAACGTAATATCAATTATTTTCACTGACGACAGTATGATCTTTTAATGCCTAGAATAAACTTGCGAAATGAAACTGAAAAACTGAAAACATTAATGAAAAAACGAAATGGTGATTAACAAGCGGTTGATAAACTTTAACATAAATTTGTCTCTGTAGTTGTGTAAGGAGGTGATAAAGCTTACCAATGTCAAACGAACAATAGTGCAATGAACAGATGAAACAACGCGAAAAACGAACGAAAAAATGAAAAGAAGAAAATATGAGCCAAGCGTCGTCACGTCACAAATACATAAAAATACCAAAGAAACCACACCCACTTGAAGGGACTCAGTGACCGACCACTGCCAGACAGAAGTGCCTTACGAACAACGAACTGTAAGTAATAAACAAACAAAAGTGGTGCTTTAAAACAATAATAGAGTAATCGGTATAATGTTAATCGAAGGCCAACTCAAAAGACTTTCAAACTACTTAAAATGTTAGACGTTTTCCGAGGATTAAAGAATTTAATTAAGGTGAACTATGTGCACATCGATTCGCCGGTATTCCGCCTGCACTACTCTATAACTGTGATCCTCCTGATATCATTCAGTCTGATTGTCACGACCAGGCAGTACGTTGGCAATCCCATTGACTGCATCCACACTAAGGACATTCCCGAAGACGTGCTGAACACGTACTGCTGGATCCATTCCACGTACACGTTGAAGAGCTTCTTCAACAAGAAGGTCGGTGTGGAGGTGCCTTATCCAGGCATCGGCAACAGTCGAGAGAAAGGGAAGGAAGATATGAGCGACAGGAAGATATACAAGTACTACCAATGGGTGTGCTTTTGCCTATTTTTTCAGGTGAGTCCTAGACTATAGTGTTTTATCAAGCCATTTTCTTTTTAGGTATGTTAAACCATCGATGGATGCGTCTCAATTATTATTTGAGATAAATTTTACTTGTCTTTTAGCATTATAAAATAGATTTACATAGAATTTAAATGTCATCAATGTACGTCGAGTACTGAGATTTTTTTAACAAAGGTTTTATTTAAGGTTTTATTAAGGTAACAAATTGTTTTATTATTCATATGACAAGATTCCTTAATTTTGCCAAATAACATACCACTAAGTTTACTCTTAAATATACAATAAATAAAATTAATATATACCTTTACTTCTCAGACTTCTTAGAAACTGACGAAGCATTTCTACATTCTGTGTAATCTTAAACTTTACCAATAGAGGGCCTGTATCTAATTTGACAGAAACACCGAAGACATAAACCAAATATGCTTTTTAATTAGGTCAGGATTACCTCAAGATATCTTCAGACCGATCATTATCTCAAGAGTGGCTTAAAATACATCAAAGGCAAAGTAAAAACAATCAAAGAGTTCAGTATCAGCAGCGCAATGCTTTTAGCTTTTACTTTTATAAAAATTATCATCATCATTTTTGGAATAAAAGTCGTAGATTATTCAGTAATCGCGATCAAATGCATGCTAAGGCATGGAGTAGAAGCAGAAGGCACCCAGAAAGTGGCTTCTGTGAGTAATATTTGAGGGCCACACAGTTGAAGTTGCCAACAATATTACTAATCAGTTTTAAAATCCAGAATACGGTCACAATTCATTTGTTGAAGCCCTCATAGTTCTTCCTTACATACAACTGCCATATAGTACCCGCAAATTAAGTTTACCCCTCTGAAGTTAGCTACAAAAGACCACGAAGTATCAATTATTAACGTATAAATGGAAGGCAAGGCAAGTTAGAGGGGAAAGAAATGTCCTAGTGTTGTGTCATCTAGGGATAGTTATTATATAAAATAATACACACACATTCCGCCTGTACATGTTTGAAATTGCGGAGAGCTAACTTCAGAGGGGCAAACTTGGTGTGCGAGTACTATACATACAGTATGATAGAAGAAGTGAAATAGTAATTTATTCTTAGTTATTAGATTCCTTGTTCTCTGTAAATTGCTGACTGTGTAACGGTTGGTCGGTAGGGTGTACCTTAAGCTGTAAGTCCTTCAGGAGCCAACTGGCTGTAAATTTATAGACTTGTAGTTCGAATTTAGAAGAGTATTTTTTGAAATTTAAATCTGAGGGCTAATTGATTAAAGGGTTAAGAAAACAATTCTTATGATAAGCGATTACGTTTACAAACAAGTCGCCGCTGCCAATAAACAGACGTGTATATAGCACTATTGTGTTCCGGATAAGAAAGTCACCGTCAGTAGCGATGAAGGCCAAGTGCTAACCTATTGACCTATTTTTCAAGATTTGATTACAAAGCTAGCGTGAATAAGTATTACCATGCAAGACGTCATCACGTAAGTATAAAGGTTCCTTGTCGACTACGGAACTGCCAGAAACTCCCAATTGTATGAGATGACACGGGATGGAACCAAATCGATATTATGTAGATTAGGTGCTCAAAAAATGTCGGTCAAGTGTGAATCAGGGCTGATTATAATCTGCGTTGATCCCGATTCACCCCATTATGAAAATTACACCGCAACGCTCTCCGAGGAGAAATAATATCTTTTGTGGGAATTAACATCGCTTAATTTTCACAAGGCCGCTTTTGAGAGTCAGAGGTGTGGCCGTCGACGTAGAGGGTCATATATTATCTTCCAAGTGAGTCGGATACTTTATCATTGACCGAAGCGAGCGCAAAGCGAAGCGAAGCGTCTCCGTTTCAGCTTCAGTCCGGACGACCGACACCGACGGTTCTCCTCTACAGGTAGAAATTCTCAACCGATTCTCGTGACTCTCCAGAATTTCGTAATCGATTTTATTAATCGACTTTTGTTTTAAGGTACGCGTTGAACATTTATACAAATATCTGGGCGACCGAGCTTTGCTCGTATTTCTTTAAAAACAAACAAAAACTTTATTTCTGCCCCTAAACACTCAAAAAACAAAAATAAAAGCAATTTTCCAACCGAGATTTGAACGCGGATATCTCGGACGGAATGACACGTGTGAACCACTCGGCTAAAGTGATTATGTTTGACAGCGTGAAATTTCCTATCATATTTAGCGTCGAATAAAGCGAAAGAAAAAGCGCATGAAAACACGAAAACGCGCGTTTTCCCAGACATGAGACTAATCTAGATCGATTTTTCGCCCCTGACTACCCCCAAATACCAAATTTCAGCGAAATCGCTGGAGCCTTTTCCGAAATCCGAATTATATATATACAAGAATTGATCGTTTAAAGGTATAAGATTAGCTATTCAAAGCCAGACTCACGAGGCGCTACGTTTGAAACTTAGAATAGAATAGAAGAATAGAATAGAAAATAGTTTATTCGGCATACATACAGATTACAGTACAGTTCATACATTTATTTTAAATTAGCTCTGCTGCACTGCAACGCCGAAATGGACCTGTCTCAGCATATGCGGCAGCAGTAGCTGCAGCGCTGATTTTCAGACAGGCCCAGAGATATTCAGTAACACTGTTATACTAATTAAATAAAAACTAGTTTTTAGTTGATGCATGAGTGATGATGAATGAGATGCAGTTAGATAAATTGTATATATTTATGAATATTAATGTAAGTAAATGCAATGTAAGTAAATATAATGTAAGTAAAAGATTAATGTAATGTTTGTAAATGTGTTAGAGGTTGGTATTTATGCTAGAGGTAGGGATATAGAAGTGTGTATTGTGTGTGTAATAATTTGACGATGGCTCTAAAACAACTTCCCCTAGCGTTTCTCTTCAAAATAATACCTAATAATCTCTTAGAGCAAAAACTATTAAAGTAACACTTTCACACTTTGTAATTGGAAGTGTGTGCTAAATCGTTGCGATCACACGCCAGCACTAGGTTAATCCTAGCTTAGTGCTGTCTCATAAACAGTATACGCAGTTTACAGTTCACTTCTCAAACCGAACCTTTATGCGGTGCGCAAATATGTATTCTGAGCTCATAATCAGTTGCTACGCGGTAATAGGGAAGATGCAACCAAATTAGATTGGGTTGAATTGTATTTTATAGCTTAACGGACATTAAAATAAATCCCACCAAAATAAACACACGTAAAAATTTTGCTTTTTTATTTGGATTTCGCACGGACTAAATGTCTCAAAAATTTAGTTTCTTGAATAGTAAAATGCTTATTAGATTTAGTTTTCTCATTGCATTTTGAAAACTTTATTATAGGGGTATATAACACATAAACGAGACATTTTACGCGATAACTCAAAATATCAAACAAGCTCCATACATTTTAACGCTCTAAAACACGTGTGACGTCACAAATGTCACCAGATTTATATGGAGCGTTTTAGCACCGCGCGACTAGAATTACTTTTCGACGGGTTGTAGTAAAAAAAGTATTAGTGGTATCGGGAAAAAAATGGTTGAGGTATTTACCTTTTTACATGGACTATCGATTTAGACAAAAATATTCTTCCATGCATCTTCCCCATTGCAAACAATCATCATCAACACCCACCAACAGTACCCACTGCAGGGTCTCAGGCCTACTCTCCAACAGAGTATGTATGGGCCATAGTCCACCACGCGGACCCAGTGCGGATTGGTAAACTTCACACACCTTTGAATTTCTTCTCAGGAGTGTGCAGGTTTCCTCACGATGTTTTCCTTCACCGTTAAGCAATCGGATAATGTACTTGAATTGAAAAACAACTCATAGGTACACGGCTGGATTCGAACCCGGAACCCTCAGATTGAAAGTCCGCGCCTTATCCACTGCGCCACCGACGATTCTGCAAACAATACTGTTCCTAAAATGAAGACTTTTTTTATGTAGAGTCTGCACTAAGTTTGCACTTGACCTTCATATCACCTTCACTGTAAGTTACGATAAGTTGGGTGGTAATCGTGCGCACCAAGAAGCGCCAAGCCAATGAGGCTCTGCCTTGCTCTGCTGGGCTCTGCCACATTTCATACCATAACTCAACAGTGCTATTGACACTACTGTTTGGCGGCAGACTATACATCGCCTTATTGACCGCCTCCGAGGCTACACGTTTGGACTTACGATCCGGAAGTCCCTGGTTCGATTTCCAGTGATACCTATCGGTACTCGGTTTGGTTGGTTGCATGGCTTAAATGAAAAGTAGTAGAGCAATCGCTTCAATAACTTTAGTATTTTCCCATCCATTTACGCCATTAATTTTTTAATTTTGTTGTTGCTTTTATAAAATTCTTCGCGTAAGATCAAAAGCGCATACGGTTGGCGACTGCTGGGGACCCCGCACTCGCCCTCCAGTGGCTATCAGATCTACAGATTATAAATTAACATTGTAAACTCATAGTAAAAAGCAGATTATATTTTAAAGGCTTCCTAATACTCGTACATCTATTCAGAATACCTAGCCCATACTAAGTTCTTTTTTGGAGCAGCGATCGATTTCTAAAGCGAACCCCAGCAGGTAACAAACGCAACGTGTCGCAACATCAAGGTGCGCGTGCGCATAAACAACGCGCAACTAAAACAAACGCGCGTCTCTGTTTACGGCGCGACCCGTTTCCAGCGTTTTTATTAGCCAGTCGCCACCCGTCCTAGTCTCTTTAACGGCCAGCCTTAAACTATTTAAACTAGGCCAGTGATCAATGGAGGTAAACGTGATTTTTGGATATTTATGGTTTGGCATTAATTCTGATCAAAATTACGAATAACTCGCAGCACGCCACGAACTTAATGGATTATTTAATTACTGATCTGACTGTCCCGTCTTCGTAACTTTATGGCTATACTTGCAGTCGTGGGTTCGATTTCCAATAGGAGTACCTATCTGTGCCCGGTTTCATTGGTAGTCTGCCGGCATACATCAGTGTTAAGAGCACTGTTATGTTCCAGTGATGAAGTGGCACATTATCCTGAGCAGAAACGTCAATCATGAGCCTGCATTTCATTCAACGGTATTTTGTCACATTAAAGCCGAATTTAAACCTATTTGGCGTTAAAAATCCTCTCGCGCAATGTCTCGCGTGCGAGAGAGGTTTCGAGCGATGAGAGGGCTATGTAAAATTGTGGACTTATGCGGGTATCTATGATGATAACTCTACAGTATATTATCCGCCTAAGCTGAGCTAGTCACTGTTTTATAACTTTGTTAACAATCAATAGTTTAGACCTATAGCACCATTGTGTAAGCAATCAAAGATAGAATAAAGACTTGCTTAATAAATTGAGTCACAAGATACGAAATAACATATCATTTTCAGCTGCATAAGTCCTCTGCTGGTGGTGACTTTCCGTCACAGATCTCCACACCATAAAGGCCACGTGCAAGCAAGTCGAATGAATAACATTTGCACTTCCCGAGCACACAACTCAAGTGCATTGACTTTAAACATAAGCACGCTGTTGGTAGAGAAACTCTAGCAGCGAGAGAAACCGCGGGCCGCAACTAGCTAGGAAGTTTCACCAAATGAAATAAGAGAAATAAAACATCCGCCTCCACTGAAGACAGTACTCGTTACGTAATGATATCTCCCCCTTCCTTATTCTTTGTACTTGACGATAGTGATGGGACGGGAAGAAAGAAGGAAGAAACCAAAAATATACATATTTATTAAGGTGATTACGTCGATGCAAGTTTCATACCAAATTTCTATAACAATAATCTTTTAAAATAGGACAGCTGGCTTTGTGAAGTAATTATCTAAAGATAGGGCATTGGATTGTGATGTCGGGAAATGAGTATCATTAACATACAATTTTTGATTATTGTTCGATACGCCATCTAGGGACCATTAGCTGCTCCTGTAGTGGAGAATATCATTTGATGAAACTATAATTCGATCTCCCATTTTTAATTAATTACTGATCAAATACTTTTTTATTTTAGAAGATTATGGCAAAAAAATCTTATTGTATCATGGCAACAACTTATGTCAATGCTTTGTAGATTTTTCCGACATATAATAAAATAGGTATGAATCTGAAATGAATGGAATAAATATTATGGTATGTTAGTACGTATCGTACTAACTTGTGACTAGGAAGCGGTGCGGTGGGGGAAGATATAGCTTTCTGACTAAAAAGCTCTCTCTGCCTTCAGTGGTGGTAGAATTGGTGGGGGCAGACGATAATGTAGGGGCCAGATAGGTAGTGGCAGCATAGGCGTAGTGCGACCTTGAACCGAAACCGAATTGGTACCAAATCGATCCCCACTCTCCCATCTCTACCAACTATTAGTAGTGGGGCTAATTTCGGGCGACATTGTTTTTATAGCGGCCGCGGGGGAGGGGGGAAACGGAAGTTGTGCGGAAGCCATGCAAATTCCCACAACATGCTAATGTTGACTCGCGAATATGCCCAGGACTCGTTCCCAGAGTGCGATTTTGTTGGTGCGACTTTACGCATGAACGAAAGTGAGGCTTTTGCGTTTCCCGAGGTAATCTGGATGTCTTCTTAGCACACCGCATCGTCACAAGGCGCTATTTTTCAAAAATATGGATTAAGTTGTGCAATATTGCTACTAATAACAATATTATCTTATACAATTAATTGCTGATTCAGGTCCACTTTGTCCTCACTCGTTGTGTGAGTTGTCTTGATATTTTCAATTGCATTTAAGAAATGGACTGGCCTATACTTTCTCCATAGCTGTACCCTTGAGCCATTGGGGCTATTTTTCACTATTTAATCATCATGAAACGTGACATAGTTCATATAAGGAGAGGTTAGGATTAATTGACCATAGTAATTGAGAGTTTTTAATTTTGATTGACGATCATTTGGAATACCTCAATTTACTCAAGAACGACTGACAATGTTCAGTGTTTCCTCATTACGATGAAAAACTTCATTTCATTTCAAATATTTTTCTGGTTTCTTTTTGTCGTTTCAAACAGGTTTAAATTCAAAGGTATACCATATCCAAAAGGTCACGAATATAATCTTTGTATCCTGGGCGATAACTGTAATTTAGGTAAAACCGCGGGTGAATCCAACTATGCGACAAAAATCGCACAATCTACAATCGCAGTTAGTGAGTCGCGTTCACGAAACAATCCCTACGCGAATGCTCCAAATAAAATCGTACAAACCAGGGAGAGCTCGTCGAGTACTAATATCAGCTGATTATCATCTCAGCGCCATCTTGAGTCCAGCGCGACGCGACCCAGTTTACGTCGCGTCGCTTCCACTCCCACGCAGACTTGCTGTCTGCTGCCGCTCGCGCGCTGTAGGTCAGTGATGGATGCTTGTCATTCTGTGTTTACATCTGTTTAGTCGTCTATAGCTAAATCTTTTTTATACTACTATAGCAATACTACTTATAGTTTTATTCTCAAGGGAATTCGATGAAATGTATTTGACAAAAACTTGCGTCACGAAAATTATGTACGAGTACTTTGAAGGCGGAATTAGGTTCCGAAAACTAGAAGCGATACGTCTGACTTGCCATATCATAATACGAGTACTAAAGAATCGAACATCGATACCTTCAAAGACAGGGGACTTGGAAAATGTGTCTTAAATCATTATATATATTATTATATTTTTCCAATTACACTAAAAAGGCTTATTCCGACCAAGTTTTAAATGATAGAAAAGGTTTTCCCCAATTTAGTGGAGGGTAATTTTCCGATTTTTTATTTAAAGTTTTTTTTAAAGATATAGGTTTTTTTACTGCATACTTTACAGCTATCAAACCAAATTTTTCTGTTTTCTTACTTTGCAAACTTCGAAGATATTTTTGACGGTGTATGTGGCATAAATTTGGTATAGTTTTAGATCGTTGTGACGTGTTTGCACAAAGAAGTCTGAAATAAAATAAACAAAAGCAGTGTTTCCCGACGGTCGATCGTGTTTACAGAGCACTGTCACTAGATGGCGCTGTTTTGACAACTTGCCAAACAAGTAATACGATTTTATTATAAACAAACCTTCGATTAATTATAAATATTCGACTTATGCTTTCAAACAGTCGCAGGTTGATTTGTAAATAAATATTGAATACGTTAACAAAGAAAGCTGAAAAACTACATTGATTTTTAAAAATGTTTTGGATAGACTCGACTAGATAAAATGTTTTGAATGGCATAGAATCTTACTTCTTCAGGCTGTTGTTGATTTTTGTACCTGCCTGTATCAAAGGCCTCGGCGCACCTTTATAACCCCTGTCATAGCATGCTTTATCTCAAAATCGGCCATTCCTCCACTGGTCTATTGTCCGTGGTAGCTAGCCGAATCAGATAGTATATTGTCTATGGCCCGCAGTGGGCTCGGGGGACCCCCGCAATCCACCTAGTGCTCATGCAATATGTGCGTGGAGGTATGGAATATTTGATACTCGTAACTATATCGACGTGATACTGGCTGGAGATATTTCTGCTTATTATGAGCTTATTACGAATTATCTTTTGCCCTATACTTCGTCTGCGTTAAGAGGGTACGCTGGTGCCAAAGCGCCCATACAAACGTAGTCCAGTCATATTTTGAGTATTAAGCTACGAAAATCTATGAAATTTTCAAGACACAATCTAGAAACAAATATCTGTGTCGGTGGTGAGTCAGATTTTCGTTTAAATATATACTTCCAGAGTTACAGGGCGTCAAAGAATTGTATTTTACGGTATTAAAAAGCCCCAACTTTGAACCTGATTTACAAGAGTATGAATCAATTTAGAACAATTTGGAAAAACCACCGACATCTGAAATTTCATTAGTATACTGTATTAAAAAATGGTTACATAATATACTGTATCCTTCAAATGATCCCTGGACTACGAAACATCCAAATAACGGGTGGATAACTTCGCGTAGTGTATGCTGTCTCACCGTACGCGCTCGTGTAGGATAGGGCTCGGATAGAGACAGCTACAAAACAATCCAAATTTGAACGCGGCCACGTGGTCTAACCAACATAGTTATATGAATTCAGAGATATTATGAATGTCAAATGAAATCATTAGGCCGAATCCGTTCAGGCATATACTTGATTGAGTATGCCTGTAGTTGAAAACTTTTCCATTCCATTTTTTCGGTTCCTCAATTCGGGATATGTCGGTCATCTTTTTACGCGATTGCCGATCAGAATTTATTAACCCTTTGAGATATTATATTTCAAAGCCTTCGACATTCATTGTGTGAATGTAAAACTTTGGACAAGTCCCCAAGAAGCGTCCTTTACACGCTTGTTCAGACGCATTTTATCCTGCCTTGAAGAGCCACAGGTTGCTGATATGTGTGTAAGTTTAATAATGCACTGTATTATTGATCGAGCCAGTAGGGCAAAAAGCTACAGTCTGTGTGTTTTCATGTTTTCCCCTACAGGTCGCATTTCTCAACCGATCTGGACGAAACTTGGCATATAAGTCTACGGGAATTTTAGATTGGAGGGACACTTACTACAATAAGTGATAAAAAGGGGGTACTGGATATCTCCGCCATATGTCTCCGATTTCTATGCGGTTTCTTATTATTTCAAAGTTCATTTGAGTTATGGAGGAAAGACAAAGGAAAAAAGTCGACTCAAAGCCCTTAGAAAAGGGCGTTTTTGTGAGGAGGAAAAAGACCACAAAGAAGACTTCCAATTATTAGTCACAAAAATTTGGTAAAGATCCAATGAGAAGAGTAACTCACTCAAGAGCAGAAAATGCTCACTTTTACATTCTGCCGGAGAAGAGTAACTCTCAAATTGCAGTAAAATACTCACTTTTACTTTTACATGTCTGCCGGAGAAGAGTAACTCTCAATATTTTTTTATTATCTACACTGCTGACATCGTCAACTGTTTCAAGCACTGTAAATACCATTTATATGCCGATGATGTACAACTGTACTCGTATTTATCTTTTAAACCAGCGGAAGTGGAATCGGCAGTCGCTAGAATCAACGATGATTTGAATCAAATAGTTAATTGGGCAAGTAATAATTCTCTCCTCTTGAATCCAGATAAATCTCAATTCATGATACTTGGAACACCTAATCAAATTCACAAAGTTGCAATAAAAAAACCAAAATTTTTTATAATGGGCAAACCTATCGAGCCCCACAAGTGAAGTACGTAACCTTGGACTAATTATGGACTCTAAATTGCGTTTTGAGGCCTACATACTGGAAGTGGTAAAAAATTGTTTTTACCGCCTAAAAATATTATATAAGATACGGAGTTATTTGAGTACAGAAATTCGTATAAATCTAGTCAATACTCTCATCCTTTCTAAATTTAACTATGCGGACACCGTTTATGGTCCTAGACTTCTTTCTAAGACTAGAAATTTAATTCAGAGAGTTCAGAATGCGTGTGTGAGATTCTGTTTTAATGTGCAACCGAGGAGTCACGTCACACCCTTCATAAATAATGTTGATATGCTTAAAATGGCTTCTAGGCGCTACATCCATATTGCCACTCTGTTGTTTGGCGTTATAAAAACCCGTAAACCAGTCTACTTATTTGATAAGCTTACCTGGTCCAATAGGCAGCGTCTAGCGCTTCTGAGAGTTCCGACGCATAGATCTGCTGCATTTAAAGGTAGCTTTAAATACACGGCCAGTAAGATATGGAACAACATCCCTCCCCCTCTACGGGAATTGCAGTCTGTTTCCAACTTTAAACGGAAAATAAAAGTGTATGTTTTAGATTTGCAAAAGCAAGGCGTTACTGATCATTTTATATAGCTACCTGTTTTAGATGATCGTTAAGTTCACATAGTTTTGTTGTTATATTTTGTTTATACCAAAAATTTATGAGGTCGATTGGAGCTAGTTTTTAGATTGTTATGTATATACGAGGTTTTAAGACTAATTACGTGATAGGTGCCAGCTGAAAACCAGCGCTGTGGCCTCCTGCCGCAGCAACATGCTGAGCTGGTCACCTTTTTAAAACTTATAAATTTTGTTTAATATGTTTCTATTTAATTTTAAGATGTTCTTTATTTATTTTTTATTGAGTGTGTGTATTAGTTTTAGGCAATTAGGTTTAACCAAAATTTGTAATTTTTAAATAAATAAATAAAAATTGCAGTAAAATAATCACTTTTACATGTCTGCCGGAGAAGAGTAACTCTCAAATTGCAGTAAAATACTCACTTTTACATGTCTACCGGTGGGGTTGGACAGGGTTGACCTTTAACTACTAGATAGATCTCACAGAGCCACTAGTATAATTTTGGATTGGACTGTACTTCTAGTACGATATCTTTATAAATGCTACAGTCTACAGTATCCTGTAAAATGCAGATAGTCAGGCAACTCGATGTATATTTCTGATTAACATTCTTGGAAACCTGTCAGTTGTTTTAACGACACGTTACTACTGAAATACTATATTAATTTTCATTATTTTTTCAGCTCCTCGGATCTGTTTGGAAACATTTTAAAAGTATTTATTTTGGAGGCCCACCTGCAGTGTGGCATTAGCGGAGCATCGGGTTACGTAGTCTCCGACTAATTACTAATTACGTGTATTAGCGCTACTTTTATTTGCATTTTGCTCACCTAGATTAACAAGGGTAAGAGATATGATTAGATATCAGGTACGATTCGATACAAACAGGTATAAAATAAATATATGATGAGGCTGATGAGGTCACCGTTAACAGTCAACCAGAAAAATGTCTGGGTTCCACCCCAACTTAGCAGAAATTCAATTTCGCGCGAAATATTTTGCTTCTTCATTTGTTCTGCGTACAGCTTAGGAGTGTAATTCCCTGCCGGATTACTATGTCATCAAAGCTTGAGCTAATAGGCTATTTCTAAGCCGTGAACCATCCTAGACCAAATCACCGCTGAACGGGATCCCGCTGCATCAAAGTTTCATACTAAATTTCTGTTGCCATAATATTTGAAAATATAATAGCTGGGTTTGTGCAGTAATAATCTAAAAATAGGACATCAGATTGTGATGTCGCGAAATGAGAATCATTAACTTCACAGTGAATCACAATTTTCATTTTTACACACTTTTTATTATTCTTGTTCAAAGCGCCATCTAGGGACCATTAGCTGCGTAACGGCTATAGTAGCTAACAATAAAGTTGTAAATCAATGATATTTATTTCGCGATATTATATTCTATTTTGAAGTTATTGCTTATCAAAGCCAGCTATCCAATTTAAAAATACCACGATAACAGTAGTACGGAAGTATTCTGAGAGGGATCCCGTTAAGATCAGGTGAAATTGGGATTGAAACAGGAGTGTGTGTGTTTTTTGTTGTTGTCTATATTGGCTTGAGACCACCAATACGTGAGTATTCGATCTTGATAGTTTGATAAAAATATCACACATCCATTTATGTCAAAGTCAGCGCAATGATTGACAAGCCCTTTAGCTGGTCAGCATATCTTGTAAGCCTGCCAAGGAGGCGCGCGCGCCGGCTTTGGCCACGTGTGTGATACAGGAACTACAGCGATGTAATAGGTATTCCGGTTCATTCCGGCTAAACGTTGAAACTCAAATTAAGGATCGTTTAATTCAATTCAATTCTTAATGTAACACAGGGTCACACCTATCTCAGGCACCAGTCCCTCACAGATTGTAGGACGTATGTTGTTTATTATTTATATTATAGATAAGGTAACTCTGTGAGATAAAATAAATAAACATTTTTACTATTTTATTATAATTATTATAATGTTAGTCGTGGTAAATCTACTAAAATGAATTTGTGAGGACTAAAACAAAAAGTAGTTAATTAAAGCGTTGAAAAAGAACGAGAAACCGACTTCAACTGCCCTAAAAGTCTACAGTATTATCTGGGTACATATTTGTTTTTTGTTGATTTTCTCAAAAAGCACTGAATTTATATGGTCAGACCATGTGTAAAAATTTATATGGTCACATATCTTCGTATATCCACATCTAAAGTATATTCTACCAAGCAAAAAATCTTCAAAATTGATTCATACTTGGCGGAGTTATCGCGTATCATACATACCAACATTTTTGAAGTCGGTTAAAAACTAGCAAGCATAGCTATCCATACATCTAGAAGAATCACCAAAAATTAGGATTCTTATCATGAAAAGTAGAAGAAAAGAAAAAAGTATTTATTACTCGTACATGCAGATATTCCGGTCTTGGTATTGGATAGTTCTTCACTGGCTACAACATAGTAAAGCGGTGAAATATGCGCAGTAAAGCAGCTGGACAACTAATGAAGCGGTAAATTCATATTATTGGCCACAAACACTACACCGTCTACTCACAGTATGTGCTCCTGCAGTTTACGATTAAAGTTATTACCCACGTGGGATTCTAATGCTTAGGTTATGGGTCGCGTTTTTGGAACGAAATTTATGGGAAGTCTAGAAGAAAACAATCGGGCTGTATTTGAGTAGTTTTTATTCCTGTTTATTCCTTTTTGCCCACGACTTCATTGCGGAGGATTGCCCATTACTGAATCTAAAGCTCAGACTACTGCGACACGGGGGCCGTTACACATATTATAAATTATTTCCTATAATTAACTCGTTCAAAAATAATCAAAAACCGACTTCAATTGCCTTAAAAATTTGGACTTTGTTGAAAGAGAGATCAATCAATTTTGATAAAATTAATACGGGACCACCTCTGAAATATGCTCTACCGAACAAAATAAGAATTATCAAAATCGGTTCACTATTGGTGGAGTTATCGGGTAACACACTTTAAAAAAACATACGTGTCAAATGCGAACCTTTTTTGAAGTCGGATGAAAACTTTGTCTCAACCCATTGTGAACACAAAAATACACAAGAAAAGCATGGTTGCATGTATTATCTTTGTAATTACCCCTTTTCAACCGACTTCAAAAAAGGCGGAGGTTATCAATTCGACTGTATGTTATTTTGATGTATGTTACACAATAACTTCACCGAATTTAATGATTCCTTTTTATTTCTACTTCAGAAAGTCCAGTCCCATATAAAATTTATCGAAATTGATTTAGTACTTTTTGAGTAATACGAAAAACAAAATATTTACCCATATTCTACAGCTAAGGGTGAACATTTTAGGGGATGAATTCTGTAGACTTTAGGGGTGTTGAAGTCAGTTTCTTAATTCTTTTTGAAGACGTTAATAATTGTTAACTTTCTTTTTAATTTTTTATTCATAGCGGCTATGCGTCAAAATGCACTATAATTTACACTCTGAGAAAATTGCAAGTGTCTACTAGGGTTCAAAAGGTACATCCTTATGACTGACTGACTGCAATAGGTAATGCAATAGGGTCCCATTTGGCACCCTTTTGGGACAGAACTCTAAAAAGAAGAAAAAATAAATGCCATAAAATAAATGTCGGATCGTCAAGCAGTATCCGCACTTGCCACATGCGATGCGATGTGCGGCGAGTGCATGATTCCGCATTGTCGCGCATGTGTCGCACGTCATATCAGCAGACATGTGCCGCGCGGATGTCGGCGCAACGATGACGTGATATGTTGCAAATGGATTCTAGGATATGTGCTTGTCAAACAACTGTTTAGTATAGATTCCTACAACGTTACAAAGGTTATTTCAGGTTGATTTAAAGATAGCATTTTGTGTACAAAAACTTGTAACACAGCGCTCAGCTTTTAATAGCTGACATGTTTGTTTTGTAGGTTAAGTAATTCAGTTTTAAATGAAAGCTTTCTTCACGGATTTAGACACGACATTGAATCTATATTTATCTCAGTCTGTCTAATGTCAATTCAATGATGTTAGAAAGGCTAAATTATAGATAATTGAATCCTGATTCGAATAACCTATCTACCAATTTCTGCGTTCCCTGATGACTACAATATGGCGGATGGAACAATGCGTATTATAGTCGACTACAACGTCTGTTAACTTTAGGTGAGAACATATCTACCTTAGGCAGACAAAGACACGGATTTAAAAAAATCGAATGTAAAAATTCGTGAACACACGGGTATATATAGATTATACGAGCTTACAGTCTGAATAAAAAAACGTTCACTATCTTTATTTCATTTTTATTCATGGAAAAAGCCCAACTGTAACTGTAATCACTACGCTTATTTTCTTGGTGATCGCCCTAAGACGAAATACGTAATATTTCAAAGGTCACCTTAAAAACGTTAGCCTTAGCCAAGCTACTTCCCCAAAAACATTTAATCCAAAAATTTTGTGATCTAGTTACGCCTACGTAATATTTGAACCTCAGCTAATATCAGTAATAACTGCGTGATGCGTAGCGATATTTCATCGCAAGAAACAGCGACGCATCACACTCACATTGCGATCATTGCACAAATCGCATCGCATCGTCGCTAATTTATGCGATGCGGCATCGCACCGCAGCGCGCAGTAAAGTCTTACGTCTACGTAAAATCACACGCGAAACGACGAAACTTTCCAACGCAAGTTTTCAGAAATTCATTTCTCTATTTCAACGACCGGAAAAACGGAATTTCCTGCGCCTCCGAAGTGCAACGACGCGTTGCATTCCGACTAGGAACAGAGCGCGTTCCCATCCATCATACACGCCGGCTTATCGTGCTGCTGTGATTTATGCTCCAGAACTGAAGCTAAATGTCATCCAGTCTTCCCAATGCCAGGGGAAATGGAATTTTCAATATTGCGTTGTGTATCGGTTTTCGGACATGCGCGGTCTATTTGCCTTCATAGTTGATATGGTATATGGCTGAATATTACTAAGATTAAAACAGCGGCTTCGGCCGCATGGGAATTCATTTTTTAGAAGTTCACCATCGTCAAATCGAACGATGTTTCAAGTTTCTCGCCAAGTGGACGTTGATATGTCTACAGGATATGTCAATCAATCAATATTATTTTATTTTATATATATATTTTATATTCCGTCTCCTTTCTTATTGTTTATCCTACTAATATTATAAGTGTGAAAGTTTGGATGTTTAGATGTTTGGATGTTTGGATGTTTAGATGTTTAGATGTTTAGATGTTTAGATGTTTAGATGTATAGATGTTTAGATGTTTAGATGTTTGGATGTTTGTGACGCTTTCACGGAAAAACTACTGAATGGATTTGAATGAAACTTTAAACGTCAGATATTGAAATTTCTTTTGTTTCTTTAAACTATTAGCCTACGTAACAGAAAAAACACTATTTTGTACCTTATGCTGGAAATGGAGATAGATGTCTTCTATGCCTATCGAACAAGTAGAATAAATCCTGAAGTACACGCGGACAAAGTCGCGGGCGGAAGCTAGTATAATATAAAAGATTTGTCTGCAGGGACATTTATAAAAATTATTTGTGCAACAGGAAGGTAGACCTCTGTATGCCTCTGCGACACAGGCTGTGCCTACAACAGAGGTCGCTCAATATTTAGTAATGTATGAATTAGTTTTGTTCGATCTAAGTCGAAATATATATAAGATGATTAATGAATACGCTTATTATTATTATTAAAGAGTCAAGAAAGAGATAGTGAATGCTAAGTGCACTGATTCCACCAGTCAATAAAAATACACACACATGTGTAACTGACGTGCGCTGCATTTTGACGGCCGAGTATCTGACGTATGGTGTACTTTTGTTGTGCGTACTTTGTACACAAACGAAGGTGTCTGACCTAGTTGCTTCAGACGTGTTTAGTGGAACGCGGCCTCTGGGTGTTCTGACCTCTGTGGCTAAGTAGTTCATAGCTCGCTAAACATAGAAGTTAGCGAAAATAAAACATGTTTTAATCGTCGTTTTTTTAATAGCCGCTCAATTTAGGATGCGCTTTAAGTTTTCTTTACTCTGAAACAAGTAGGAGACAGTGACATACATTAGCAACGTGTTAACTGTATT
This sequence comes from Carcina quercana, assembly GCA_910589575.2. Lineage (NCBI taxonomy): Eukaryota > Metazoa > Arthropoda > Insecta > Lepidoptera > Depressariidae > Carcina > Carcina quercana. The sequence continues at coordinate 15,958,136 of OU342429.1, read as the reverse complement.
TTCTGACAATTAATTAAATATATTTTAATGAGAAGATATTTTTTACGAGCGTATGAAGTGGCCTTTACATTTAGACAATTTTTAGGTTTAGTCAAAACATTGGCCACAATAAATCAAATCCGTATCTAAAGAGAAAACAGGTAGATATTATTAATTAAATACTATTCATTTAGCAATGAAATTAATTTGTTTAAGTGCGAACTAAGTGTACATCAAAATGCTCTTTTAGAAAGACTTATTCTTATTATATCATCCAATTACCGAATATTCGATTTCGATTTGGTTAAAATTAATACGAATGTTCGTAGCCATAAAGGCTTTCTAAAAGGGCATTTTTAGGTTTAGTCAACCATAGAGCACGTCACGGTTTATCGTCACTTACCCATCATGCATTAAAAACATTTACCTAAAAAATTACATAAAAACATATACAGAAACATAAAAAAGAAGCCGTCTGTCTCCAAAAACTACAAATGTTAACTTTTTAAAATATATATTTTTTACTAATTTATATTCTAAAGATACTTTTAAAGATTGCCCTTTTCGGCTAAATATTAGTTGCAGCTAGTTTAATCAATATTCGCATTACTCACTTTTATAGAACTTCTCGAGAAATAAAACAATAATGGGTTGGTCCGCCCACCGCGATGTGTCACAGTTCACAACACCATTTGCGACGTGAAATGTATGGGTTCATTATTGCTTCTACCATTAAGAGATAAATCTATGGGTTTATTTATACCTGTTTATACATTTTTTTTTACAAAATCAAGTGTATCTAAAAAACGCAGACCTACCTGTTTTCAAAAGCAAACTGCGAAGATAATTATTAGAGAAATGTTATTACAAAATTTCAGATTTCCACAATGAAAAATCATTAGTTTGACATTTATATTCTTTTATCTTACTATTATTATGTCATTTGAATTGTATATTGTAATATGTTGACATTTAAATCTTATTAACTTCATTATTTTGACATTTTGAATTGTATAAATGTAATATTTGTATGCCTAACAGGTAAGAAATAGCGATCTATACCTTTATTCTACATCTTACTGTTATTTACCTATTTCTACAAATAAAGTACTTTGACTTTGAATCTTATATTAAAACAGAGGAAATTAAACATAACCATGTAACTGTCTAGCAAAATATATAATTATCATGTCTTAGTAATTAAGAAAATATAACGTCTAATGTCCATGTTGCACCTATGCCGGTAGTGGTTGGGAACACTACAATCGAAGTTGTAGACGAGTATGTATACCTGGGACAGATCGTTCAACTAGGTAGGTCCAACTTCGACAAAGAGGTCAACCGAAGAATCCAACTCGGCTGGGCAGCGTTCGGGAAATTACGGCATATCTTCTCGTCCCAAATACCTCAGCGTCTAAAGACAAAAGTCTTTGATCAGTGCGTGTTGCCAGTGATGACATACGGAACCGAAACGTGGTCTTTTACTGTGGGCCGAATAAACAAGCTCAAAGTCACTCAGCGAGCAATGGAACGAGCTATGCTCGGAATTTCTCTACGTGATAAGGTCCGGAATGAGGAAATCCGTAGACGAACGAAGGTCACCGACATAGCTCGACGAGTCAGTGAGCTGAAGTGGCAATGGGCAGGCCACATCGCTCGAAAAACCGATAACCGATGGGGAGTAAAGGTTCTCGAGTGGCGACCACGTACCGGGAAACGTCTACCAGGCCGTCCCCTTACTAGATGGACCGACGACCTGGTTTGAGTCGCGGGGAGTCGCTGGATGCAGGTGGCTCGGGACCGGTCGATGTGGCGTACCATGAGGGAGGCCTATGTCCAGCAGTGGACGTTTCCCGACTGATGATGATGATGATGAACGTCTAACTAGCTTTCTTATCTCGCCATCTCTCCGAAAGGGGAGGGAAATTTAAAAAATATATAAACACAACATATTTCAATACAATTTAATTAAAATTAATCTGAATCTACTATTACTTTGTAACGACATTTTAATTATAGTTAGGTATACGAAATACCGGCAGGAGTTTATGTTTTTCAGCCAATTATGAAATGATCGAAATTGCTTGCGTATTACAGCGTCCTCATTACTTGAGGCACGCGGTTGTTTTGTTGACTAATTGCAGTTTTATGTCCGTAAGTCGTGATTACAGTTACATACAATATTTAGATCCATTGTTGCCAAGGTCCTGCCATTGTGACTCATTTGGCATCGCGAGGCGGTCAACGCCGCGACTTGACGGGACAAGTGATAAGCAGTGGCGATTTTTGAATCTGTTGATGGATAGGAGTCAAGCTATGTGATGAGAGCAATTTGGACGTTAATCTGAAGTCAATATAGACAAGCGACGACACAGAAGCGATTTTTGAATCAATTTGATAGAAGTCCGACGAAGTGATGTTTACAGTTTGTTTATTTTGCTTCCTTCTGTTTCAAAAATGGAGTAGAATTATTTTTTACGTGAAAAATATTAATTTGGAAAACAGATTTGGACTCAACTTTTATTGTGTCATTCTAATGCTATTTTAACCTGGTGGAAGCTTCAATTCTGACCATTCATACGAGAGTCCTACTTGGAGTATGTTCATTTAATATGCCAACTTATACGAGACGTTTCATAATTTTCACACCAATACATAATTAATAAATAAGCAAACGTGAAAGTTAATTTGTTATCACTTTACGTATGTATGTCTATGAGAAGGGCCTTTTCAAAATCGTCCTGAATAAAAAAATCGAAGAATAATATACAGATTGGTAAAAAATACTACAAATGCATTTTTGCTAGTATTATGTTTGTAATAAATCGCTCTTTTTTGCACTAAGCGTAAAACGTCAAAGCATTCATTGATGTCATCTTTATTTTATGATCAAGTTTTGTCTGTTCAGTGTACAAATGAATTAGATCAAATCATTCATCCTTATCACAAAGTACAGGCCTGAGTTCCATAAATTTGCGGGACGTCGCTTTTATCATTCACGCGTATTTTTTATGTAGGAGACTTTACGTTGCACTGAATGGTTTACATTGAGAAATTTATGAAGTCCAAGCACATGAAGCCGCAGGTTACACATATTAATTGGGATTCCCGCTCTCCGCTTGGAGCTTGTACCAACAGCTGGAACTCTTCTCGAGTGACCCGATTTTCAGCGTGACTGTTGTTTTTCAGGGTCGCGCTAACAATCCAACCAATGCGTGAGTTAGAACTGAGTTACTACAGGAAGTAGTAATGAAGAGAGTGAGTTAGTGTCGAGAACAGGAAGTTGGTTGCTATTTATTTTGTGCTGCAACATTGACATAGTGTTTAGAACGATTCAGATGGATATGTACACCAAGACGGCTAGGTTTTACCTTCTTTTCTTGAAATGACTCGTTGCTGGTGGTCCTGTGACTTGGCAGCTTAGATTTAAATGAGAGACTTTAAAAAAATAGTTCTCAGTGGATAGATCGTACCAAAATTTAAATTTCGATAGTATATTTTTTCGAATGAATTGAAAGCAAGGAGTTTACGTACTAAACTCCTTGATGCAAAGCCATTAAATTCTACGGCCGTACACCTACAAAAGAGAATTTAACTGCTGTGAAAATAAATCTCTCAAAATTGTTAACAAGACTTTTTGGAGTGTGTTTACGTCCGGCTGTACGCATAATAAAATGCTTCGTGAGAAATGGTGGTATGACAATCAAGTAGAGGTGGAACCCAGCTGTTCTGCTGGTTGATCGATTGTAAAAAGAGGACAGTGACTTTAGGTCGTGTATGCAATCGCACACTCTCCCAAAGCCCAAATGAAGCCAGTAGAAGACCAAAAGGCAGGCTATTTTATGTGTATTCCAGGCAAAGACATTTAACATTAATAGTAATAGACCGGACAAAGCAAACAAAAATGTTGATCCTAAACTTAATACCAATTGGTAATAAGTTACTCAATCTAGTGTCACATCACGTCACGCGGCCGTACAAGACATTTGATATACGATTGACTTTTGAGATCAAAATGTTTATATGAAACGTTTCCCAATGCCCGCTCTATAACCTATTACTATATTTAAATCTCTCTGATTCCAGGCTTTGTAGCTTATCACTCACCTGAGCCTTGAGATGAATCCTGTGGGTGAATCAATGATTCTTGAAGCACATTTTCAAGATAAACAATTTAGATACTTTGATGTGTTTGACGTTTACAATATAGACTGCATTGAAAGCTGGCATGGGACAGTGTGTAGTTCCAGGAACGGTGGTCGCGGGCACTAAAGCCGCACGTTATGAGGTCGCATTGTGCACGCAAATAAACACGAGCCAGCGCTTCGGTAAGATGATCTCGCGCATAAATTGGACGGATGATTTTATGGTAAATGCGTGGGCCTAAATTAAATATCGTTCAATTGAGGCTTCTAGGTGAGCTCGTAGTCAGACTACGCCCAACGTGTCACCGTTGTGTGTCAAGTCGCAGGGACAGACTCTGAAGTCTGCCGGTGTAGACCTGAGATTGTTTTTTTGTCTCTACTCCATCATTCAACTTTTAAATATTAAGAAACCGCATCGAAATTGGATATCATACGGCAGAAATATCCAGTACCCCCTTTTTACCACTTTTTGGAGGAAGTACCCCTCCAATCTGACCAATGAAATGTTCATTTCTAGTTAAACTTTTAGGTTAGTATAATTAGGCTAATTAAGTATAGTATTAATATGCAAATATGTAATGTTTTGACGTGCCGAGTGTAATGTGCATATTACTAGGTCAATAAAATGAATCTTGAATCAATTAAAAATACCCAACGGAAAAAAAACCATTTAACCTTTATACCAAGTTTCATCCAGATCGGTTGAGAAATGCGACCTTAGGGGAAAACATACAAACACACAGCAAGTAGCTTTTTGCCCTGGTAGTCGAAGGGGAGACCTTTGTTCGCTTCGCTCACGTACACTGTGAATATTAACAGAGTAGTTGTTTTTATATTTAATTTTTTATGTATGATGGATGGATTTGCATTCGGCCGTCATCTCACGTGATGGTAAGTGACGATAAAGCCGCTGGACGATGTGCATGCGCACCCAGACACCTCAACCTATTGAGGCAAGGCTCTGCTACCTTTCATACCGTAACACAAGTATCTGTGATAATTATATTATTAAAGGCAAGTTATAGTGGTATTATAATACCTTATTATCTATTATATTATAACCTATAATAATATTTGACAGCGGCATAACATGGTGGTAGCTAGCCAGGCGGACATAGAAAATGTCCTGCCACCAACCAAACCGTGCACTGGTAGGTGTCACTGGGAATCGAACCCGGGACGTCCAGATTGTTACTTCAACATTTACCCATTAGGCCACGGACGCGGTTATACTTGTATTTCACTATTTTGGACCTTGCACAATCAATCGTGAGTGGATAATCGATTATTATCTTTTACATAAGAATAACAGATGTCATCATCATCAGCCGGGAAACGTCCACTGCTGGACATAGGCCTCCCTCATGGTACGCCACATCGACCGGTCCCGAGACACCTGCATCCAGCGACTCCCCGCGACTCTAACCAGGTCGTCGGTCCATCTAGTTGGGGGTTATTGGCTCTTCGAGCGATGTGGCCCGCCCATTGCCACTTCAGCTCACTGACTCGTCGAGCTATGTCGGTGACCTTCGTTTGTCTACGGATTTCCTCATTCCTGGCCTTATCGCGTAGGGAAATTCCGAGCATAGCTCGTTCCATTGCTCGCTGAGTGACTTTGAGCTTGTTTATTCGGCCCACAGTAAAATACCACGTTTCGGTTCCGTATGTCATCACTGGCAACACGCACTGATCAAAGACTTTTGTCTTTAGACGCTGAGGTACAACAGATGTAGACCAGATAAACCAATTAAAGTCGAATTGAAAAGGACAGTTGCGCATATAAGAGACCTAGTTTAAAGTACCATCTCGAAGCAAGTGCCCCACTTTCTCAGCAGAGAATGCGCTTGGTGCATCGTGTGCATTCGCTGCGCTGGAGCAACAAGTGCACTATCGGTTCACAGGCGAACACTCGAACCATTCGCGTGTGAAGATAATGACACTTAGACGGGGAAAACGGTGGTCTTATTTTTAGATAGCCTTGTGTTTGTCTAAACGATGCTCTCTTTAGCATGTAAGGCGAGCGGGTACCGGGCTGAGCAGGCGTCATTAGCTGCCTAAGTTGGCTCAGTTTAATATTTTTAAATTTTAGGATACTGTTAGTACCTGTATGCATACGAGCCCGACAATTTACATAAAGAGCCGCCTTCTAAGTTAGACTTGCACTTTTTGCTTTTGTGTAACAACTTTAAAATTCTCTTGAATTTTTCGAGGTTAATTGTCTGTTTACGAGCGCATTACTCTCAAAGGCAAATTGAGACTTTCAAAGTCGTTCTAGACTAAAACAGTCATTGTGGTACACTCGAGTACAAAAGAGGATACATATTTTTGTACTCGAGTGTACATAACTTATAATTATAATATTAGTTAGTTATACGGATGCTGATGCATACAGATTTTACTTGAAGTCTTTCTTTTTTTAGAACATACATAATGTGGCGCCTTTCCGTCATTGTAAAATTTTAGAGTTTCTCCATGTATGTATGTACGTCGTCCTCAGTGAAGGACGTCGCTACTGTACTAAAGAAATGCAAAGTCTTATGTCCTGTGACTTAGTTCCCAAGACAACCGTCAGCAATGTTTCGTTGTGTCTTTTCTAATCTTGTCTAAGAGTGTATGTACTATTAATTCTGGCTAAATCAAACGCTATGTTATTGCCATATGTTTTGCATCCCAAAGCCCCGAAACGGTTTTGCTTATTACCCTGTACCCTCGTTCGTGATGAGAGCCCACTATCGCGGAATCCATCAGCAATCGTAATACGCTGGGAGCTGTGCGAATTGCCCGTCTCTGGCAAATACAAGCATTTACCGCACCCGGCGATAGATATGCATAGACCTATTCCTATTTGGAGAGACGAGAAATTATAATTCATTCGAAATCATTGGTGTATTATATAATCGGGCTGGGTGGCCTGAGCTCACCCTAGAGTTGTCTGAAAATGAATGAAAATTATAGACACTTAAATGATTGAGGAATTAAATTGCTAATTATGTAATCGAAATACAAAACATAGGTCGGTCTCTTTCTGACAGCGGGTTTTGATACATCTCTAAGATATTTAGTACAATATCGACGTGTTTGAAGTGTTTTCATGTGACTGGTGTCCCGGCAACAGGGATCTCTTGAATAGTTTATATTATCCTTCCACAGTATGTGCATATATATATCTAATTATAATTATTGTAAAAGCAGTAAGTAATAAGTAGTTGTGTGAGAGCTGGTTCCCAAGCTAAGCTGGAGGCCAGTAGCCAGGTTTGAACACACGGAATCAGGCAAAATAATGGCATATTGTTACCAAAAATATATTAAGATTTAGTTTGTTTTATTTAATAAAACAATATGCACTTTGTCTGACATAAATAAATAAAGATGATGAGGAGTATGGCGCGGCACTCGATTTTTTTTAATCAATAAACAAAAATTACGTAATTCTTCTTATTACTATCTGTAGAAAGACAACCCGCAAAATTCTGTTCCATTCAGTGCGAATAAAACCTTTATTTGTACTAATCTCGTGCATAGCGACATAAGGTGACTTCCACAACTTCAGATTCAACGATCTTCTCTCTAGAAAGGTTCAAATCTTGTTCTAATAGTTTATGTCCATAAAGTTGGGGTTACGACGTCGTCTAGCCGGCAGCCAGTATTGCCGGATGTTCAATCGACTAACATTGCGTTTAATGCACTTTCGACTCTATTGCTTGACCACTACACATGTAAGTGAATGTCTTCATGTTTAGAAGGATTATTTTAGGTTTTATTACTTCAGTAAGATTTGCATTTTATGTCTACAGGTATGAAAATAATTTTATTGTTTAGATATCAAAATAAATTTATTCAATAATAAAGTTTCCATGACATCTTGATAAAGAAAATAGCCTTGTTTGTTTCTTATGTGATAAATAGTTTGCAAAGTTATTCATTTATGTTGGCGTTGTTTACAATGACCACGGGAGACATGGAGCTTGATGATCGCAGTAAGATGTTAGTTATCAGGTGAACACCGCTATCGGTCCGTCCGTACTTATCCTCAGTAATGTCACGACATAAAAAGCCCCTTACACGGGAAAAATCTCGGCCAATTTCCAACCAGAGTGCGCCGTGTAGTGTAGACGGTACAATCTTATTGGGAATTGACCGATCAAATTGCCTCGTGTAGAGTGCTTTTAAGTGTAAGTCATCATCAACAGTCTATACTATATGTCCCCACCGTAAGCGCTCAGACCTACTCTCCTATAGAGAATGTATGGGACTCAGTGCGTATTGGTAGACTTCACACACACCTATGAATTTCGTCTTAAGAGTGTGCAGGTTTCCTCACGATGTTTTCCTTCACCGAAAAGCCAAGGATAATGATTTTTTTATCATTCTTACATAAATTCCAAATAACAAATTGGAACACATTGGTAAGAGCCAGGATCGAACCCAGACCTCGATTATTCAAGGAATGACGCACTACCCAACTGTAGCTCAGTTCTTCATGTCTCCTTCTACTAAAATTAGTACTACTAATTTAGTATATCAGCTCCTCTATTTTTAAAACGTCATCAGGAAAATTAAGAAATATGGATAAACTTTATTTCTTCGACAATAAGGCATTTTTCGGTCGGCCATGCTCGGCAACCATCGACAAATTTCGATAGTTTGACAGATTCGTAGTACTAATTAGTAGATATCTCGATTATGTCAATGTTTCGATTATGCCCATCGCTACATATTATATTTATGGTGCTAGGGATGTTTTGTGTCATTTCCAACGAGTCAAGATCTCGTTTGTACATTCCAGGCAATGCTGTTCTACGCGCCGCGATGGCTGTGGAAGTCCTGGGAGGGAGGAAAGATCCGCGCCCTCATGATGGACCTCGACGTTGGCGTCTGCACCGAGATAGAGAAGAAGACGAAGAAAAAGTTGATCCTCGACTACCTGTGGGAGAACCTGAGATACCACAACTGGTGGGCGTATCGGTACTACCTCTGCGAGGGACTTGCTCTTATCAACGTTATAGGTGAGTGACTTGTGTTGTCTTACACTGGAAGTCCTTTCTATAGACTGCTCCTATCTTAACGATGTACTATACTTATGGGGACTTGATATTTTATTTTGCATTTGATGATAATTAGCGCTATTAGATGGAAAGCGTGCTCACTTAAAATTCCTAGTTAATAAGGCGCTGGATGTCACCTTTCGTTACCGGTTCACAAAAGTGCTATTAGCATTGATGTTTCGCGGCAGACTTAGATAAAGGTAGCTAGCCAGGTGGACATGCCACCAACCAAACCAAGTATCAGAGACAGCCCGCACTGGGAATCGAATCTGCGACCTACAGACTGTGAGTCCAACTGTATAGCTAAGAAAGCGGAGGAAATTATCCAAATCCTAATCCAAATCCTAAATTAATAACATCTGATCACATTATTAGATAGTATCTATGTAGTTTGTTAAATCTTAAAAGTATATTTGTCAGATTTTACAATATACCTCTTTTAAAACCCTTTTAAAAACAGTTGATTCGTTGAAACAGACGTCAAGTCACGGTCATTAAATTTCCCAAAACAAAATTGCTAACCATATAAAATCTTGGACCATTAAAAATCAACGCATAAAATAAACCACACAATAAAAACAATCATCAGATATAACTGAGGGGAGAAATATCGATAGCTGATCTGCGGACATACAATTTTCTTGAGTGTCCACAATAAATGATTGCTTGACATCTTTATAAGTTGGCAGTTATATGCCTTAAATTATCTTTATAAATCTATTTTTGATACTTGTGCTCAAAAAGTGTTGCGTTTCGTAGCTTATTGGCGTGCTAAAAGTTCGTGATTTCAGAAGGTTGTCTGAAAAACACAAAGCAGGCATGCTTTTTACTTATTAACTAGTTATTATTAACTGAAAGAATGTTTTTCATGTATATCCCTCAAAAATCATTATTAGTGTTTTTGTCTATTAACTGGGCAGTATTTGCAACACACTCTTGGCCACAATCTCAATAAAAGACTACCAAGTTGATATAAGTGTAAGAGAACGTGCACAATATCATTTCTTTAGCGCAGGTTACAATTTATTCCGAACATTCTGATCTTATATCCAAAATGTTCTATTTGATATATAAAAATTGCCAGTGAAATATAAAACATAACACTTTGCCAAATAAAAAATAGCCACGAAGTTATTACACGTGAAACCTCTTGAAATTATTCACGCATAATTTCAGTTCCTTCCTCCAATGTATCATATATTTTTTTCGAAAACCGAAGCCGCCTTATCTATAGTATTAACTATATAGTATAACTACTACTATTAACACACATTAAGTAAAATGTAGAAATATAAATATATAAAAAATATTGTAGTAAATGTGGTGGTTTGCTCGCAGGCAAAGATGTTACGTCATCGTCAAGGTCATTGACTCCAGTTACACAACGAACAAAAAAGCATCTAAACATAAATTGTAGATCGCAATATTAGATATCAACCGGTAAAAAACGTAGAAAGCAACAAAATCATTTAGCTTGCACATTTTACATCTCAGGTCAACAACTGGGACCCGCGGATATAAAAAGGGATATAAAATCAGTCTGTTCACCTCACCCCGCGCCCCTCGCACCGCACCCCGCTCCGAGGAGGTCACTTTATGTGCGTTTTAATTTATAGTATGACGTATGTCTTTATTTAGTTTAGGCGGGACTAGTTGGTGATTCAAGGCGGCGCGGCGCGCGCGCCAGATGGGCCTCAGATATTTCAGTTTGGGATGCTGGGTCAGGCAGAGCGAGGGGTTGTTTTAAATTACAGTAAATAAATATTAATTTGTACATAAATACTATTTAAAATTAAGTAGAGTCCGAGATGCTCGTAAGTAAATAATATACTCGTAATGTCAATTGCTACAAAATTTTACATTTGACTTACTCATACAGCGTGTATATTTTTCAACTGAAGTGGCAGTGGGCTGGTCATATTTGCCGATGGATCGACAGTCGCTGGAGCAGACGAGTTCTCGAGTGGAGACCACGGCTAGGCAAACGAAGTGTCGGACGTCCCCCGGCGAGGGGGAACCGGACGTGAATGGATGCGGAGAGCAGAGGACCCGAATCTAGTGGCGTACTCTGGGAGAGCTGCACAGAAATGTCCAGCTGTGAACTTCCGCAGGCTATACATGATGATGATATACTTTACGACAACACTACAAACACGTACAAATAATTTGTGAAAGCAATTTTGTTAAATAGCTTAATTATGACCGAGCAGCAATGTATCGTGTCCAAATTGTCTTGACAAAGTAACTGTCATAACTTAGATGTAATTAATACATTGCGTGCTCAACTATTTTGTATGAAAAAACTTAGTTGAAACCGTTGAAACTTAGTACAAGTTGCGAAAGAGTTTCCACAATTGAATATGCTGGTAAACACTATATTAGACGAGCGATACGACGTGAGCCTGTGACTCGTGCATCATCCACACATCTATGGCAATAGTTTAATCATGGCTATGCGGCTTCTAGTGCCTTTTTATTTATATTTATGTGATTAATTTACGTATTTGTTATCTATTCCGTGATAATACTGGCTCACTAACTTCTAACACTAATATGTCATGAATTCCTTACCATTTATTTGCAATGTATACGGTTAGTTAATTAATTTTCCTCATGTAAAATAAGTTACTTGTTCTCCAAAATTAGTTTCCGCAACACATGACTTCTATGTGGATTCGTATTATTCGGAAAATAAAAATTTTGTCTTTGAGACACCTTAATGTCAACTTCTATGCACAACTTACAAAGAGTTTGATTATTATTATTAACTGTAAACCAACTGTGAACTTTAGTATGGACTGCTATAGTATGAAATAAAACGCGTTCATTTCGTTATCACGATTGATATTCAGGATTATGAACATTGAATATATGAGCACATATTTGTCTTCGACATCACATTTTTCGTCACGAAATCAGGCGATTAAATCTATCAATGAAATAAATGGTAGTAAAACAAATTTACGTAATATTTTGTATTTGTTTGTTTGATTTGTTTTATTTGAATACTCCTTATTCATTCATATTAACTTAAATAATTAAAATTTTAAAACTATAACAAAAGCAGAATTGGCGGACTTATCCCTATATAGGGATCTCTTCCAGTCAACCAGGGCGAGGGGAAAGATAAAAGGGTGGTGTGCGGAGACATATACAATATCATCATAATAAAAGATATACAAACAAAGAGATTTGAGAAGGATATAATTAATGTATTTATTAATTAAAATGCAATTATTGATATAAATATAAATGAAGGTCACTTTAGACTTTGATTATTTTTGCTACGATTTATGTAGCCATTGGCTACGATAGCTCTACGGTTTCGCGTTCTTGTGTTTCAAAAACATTGCAATGTTTTTATATTGTTCAAATTTTAATTCAGTTCACACTGTATATAAAATATTACATTTCGATAATAGTGCGAAAAGTCTGTAAATTCAATCAAACACGTCAGAACGATACTCGTACTAAATTTACATTTTCGCACGAGTTTTGAACGAATTTATTTAATATATTTGCGAAAAAATATAACAAATACTAAAATTACGATGAGGATGATTAGTGATAATGTTCTGGTTAGCCAGTAACCTAATTGGCGTTCGTGTCTTCCATCTATCGGCTATAGGCAAAAACACTAGTAATAATTTCCGTAGGTTATACATGAAAAACATTCTTTCAGATATAAAGAAAAAAGCATGCTTTGTGTTTTTCAGACAACCTTCTGAAATCACGAACTTTTAGCACGCCAAACAACTACGAAACGTATAACTTTTGCACATGTATTAAAAAGATATTTCTAGTACGTAACTGCCATAAAAACCGCAGTTTTTTGTGTTATAACTAATTATTAATATATCTATGTATATATCACGGGTATTACACCTATTTGGACGTAGAAAAGAAGTAGAATAGTCTCGCACCAGATGTAGTCCACAAGTCAAGTGATTCGTTCTATATGTAGGTGCTAAGTGATAATAATAAATAAATAAATAAAAATACTTTTATTTGTTCCTCTATTAACTTGTAACATGGTATATCTATACGTAAGTCTTAATAACTACTCGGAACAAAACGGCCGATGGGCTCAGGTCTACTGTTGGCCAGCCGCCGGCAGACCTGCTTTTCAGCCCACGCCTTTTAGATAGCATTACAATACAACAATTTATAATATTTTAGTATATGGCAACACTGGCCTGATTATATAAGTGTAGGTATGTTTGTCAAAAATAAAATTTATATAAAATGCTGTGTTCTGATATGAAAGGCAAATGAGTTAGGGCCTTATTGGCTTAAGGCTATGTGTGAACACGTTTTCTATGTAACTCTCTTATTGACATTTACCATCAGGTAATAGGGGCCAAATACAACCATGATTTTTTAACTATGATATTGTAAGCCCGCCCGTGTCATGGCCGCCATTGTCCAAGGGCTGCTGGTATCGGGCACAGCAAGCAACCCTGTTTTTGTTATTGGGAACGCGAGCGGAACTGCCTCCGTGCAAGTAAATCCGGGTCGAATACTAATAGGATCTCGGACGATCTTGCCGAGGTAGGCACTAGACACCCATGTTTTGTTTACATAGGGCAAGAATTCTTTTAAAGCCATATGAATGGGAAATTTCTTGTAAAATGATACACTAAACGTTCAGAAGGGATGAGGACCGAAAGGAGTGCCGCAAGTTGGGAGAAGACTATCTTCAGCAGTGGACAGGGGCTGATAAATCAAGTCAAGAAGTGAAAATCGCTATAAAACTATTTAATAAAGCTAATTTCGTTTTAATATTCACGATGCTTTTTTAGGGTATGGTTTAAGGCCGTTCCCTGATCCACTGGAGGTTTTGACCTCATTTCCGCACTGTAGTGTGTAGTAGTAAAAGTGAAACACATTGAACCGTCGCTTGTCCATCCTAAAAAGTATGCATCTCCACTTTCAGGGCAAATGTTCCTGATGAACCGCTTTTTCGACGGAGAGTTCATGACCTTCGGTCTGGACGTCATCGCATACATGGAGTCAGACCAGGAGGACCGTATCGACCCCATGATATACATATTCCCAAGGTCAGTTCGTTTATAAATACTTTTCCTTATATTGTACATATATTTGTATTTGAACATTTGTAACAATTGCATGTGGTCTCGTCTAGACTTTAGCATTTCATTTACCCGTCATCCATTAATGTGTTAAAAGTCGAATAAGTGGGAAAAAAACAGGAGATGGGCAGTAACATCTGTGTACCTAATTTATTAAGCTTGCAGCGCTCACCACTTATCATGTTAAGCGTTTTGATTATTTTCACTGTAATTATTATGACACCATTACGTCAGAATCAACATATTTCAACATTATTATTAAATGTTACAGAATGGTGAAATGCACACTGTTCAACAAGTTCGGGTCCTCGGGCGAGGTGGAGCGTCACGACGCGCTCTGCATCCTCCCGCTGAACGTCGTCAACGAGAAGATCTACGTCTTCCTGTGGTTCTGGTTCGTGATCCTGGGAATCCTCACCTTCATCACGCTCATGTACAGAATCGTCATCATCTTCTCTCCCAGAATGCGCGTCTACATGATGCGTATGCGTTTCCGGCTCGTGCGCCGCGACAATGTCGACACCATCGTCCGGCGAAGCAAGATGGGTGACTGGTACCTGCTCTACATCCTAGGAGAGAACTTGGACTCGGTCATATTTAGAGACATTATGAACGAGTTCGCTAACAAGCTGAACCACAACTACCAACACCACATCCACGGCGTGCCGGACGCGTGACCTCCGATACCCGGGTGGGTCTTCCACACGTGACTAACGTCTTTGCAGCGCGACATGGACCCACCCGTCTGAACTGTATCTAAAGTGTTCACATCGAAGAGAACGATCTCTTCGTTGCACATGGAACAAAAGTGGGCCAAGTCGGCTGCCTTGCGGCATCCTTGCCGTAACTGGACAATACATAAGTGTTATCAAAGACTTCTCTAGATTTAAACATTCTTTAATCGATTTGTAATCGTAACAGTGCAATTAAACACGCAATAAAATAGTTTGTACTTAATCTTTAAGAACGTGATCTCAGGACGAATCCTATCGAAGGCCTTTTAGAAGTCAACAGAGTCGGCTATCCAGTTAGCATAGTGTTCAACTTTTAGAAGTATTTTACTGATAGTTTCGCTACTCGTAGAACGTTCATCGGAACCGCTTCCTCTTTACTATAGTTGATAAAGTCTCAGCACACGGAGAGCACACTAAATACTTTTTTACACGATTACTCACTCGCCATGAATTCGACCGACCAAATAAATTTTAAAGCAATAATTAATAAAGGATCCAATAAATTATAAAGTAGACATAGTTACAATTTGATGAATTAATTGTAATAGAGATTGTAGTGGTGAGTCAACGGACGGTCCCTCGAGGTTAGGAATCGACATCAAAGTGGGGTGTGTCAAGCTGACGTAGAGTTTGCGCGGCAAAAGACATTTTTTCGAATTAGATTCAAATTAGATGAAACATTCGTGTTTAAATAAACGAAATTAACTTCTATATTTATTCAAAAATTTGACAAACGCAACGAAAGGATATGGTAACAACTATTTGTTAGAACTAGAGGTATCCATTGAATCAATTGGAAACGCCAGATTATAGGACTCGTGTTCCTATTTTTTCAATATCTCTTTTAAAGTTTAAAGTTCCTCTTACTTTCCAAATAACATTGTATCATAAAGGAATTATTCGGCATTTGTTCTTATCGTTAAGATGTAGATCTATAATTTGTAAAATTCCATTGCAAAGTTCGTTACAGTCACTGCCATGATTGTCGAAATCTTAAGGATGTATTTAACATGCACTTAATATATTAACTTTTATTATACGACAGATGACTGCGAACACAATGTTCATAACATTGGTTTTCTCCTAACATAATCAAATGAATATTGCATGAAAAACTAGTGTGTGTAAATACAATCTTAAAGATTCGTGTTTGGAAATTTAGCTAATGGAATGATACTGATTTGTATGTAGATATTCAAAAAGATATTTCTACAGTTCAATGCCAATGACAGTTGGTTCTCTGATACTTAAACTGTATTATAATGTTTGACGATGACTTGAAAATTATGTGGTTTCTCTTCTCCGTTAACTTTATGGTACTTGGGACCAATATTGGTATTTTGTCCTCTGTTATTTTGTATAATATTGTGACTTAAATCCTATTGTTATCCATTGCTTAATAATAAAAAACTATCCGGTTAAAACTATTCCTTTTTGACAATGATATCTTGGTAATCTCTACATGCAGAACAGTTGGATTGTAAAATTGTAAATTAAAAAATAACCCCTGGGTTTGTGTTCGTATTAGTAGTAATTGTAAAAAGATTGTTTGTTTGTAATTTGTAACATGTTAATAGTTGATTTATTTTACGTTGCTTAGTCGAGAGATTTGTCTTCTTTGGCTACGATTTAATTCCTAAAGTAAACGTTGGAGCAATAATTGAATTCCGTTGGATTATTGGGAAGCGTCTACACTGTTCTGATGATGATACATACTGCTGTTCACAACTGAAGTGCACTGTGACTAGCTTGGAGGTAAAATTAACTAATACCCTCACGCTATTTTCTTAGGCGTTTTTGTATCCAACTTTGTTAAAGTGAAAAGTTTAGTTTCAAAGAGAAACTGTAGCAAACATTATGCATTGGTTATCATATAAATGAAATTTAACTTCCTTATTTGATCATAAATTTCACTAAAATTATACTATCTTCATTTGATATCACAGCCCAGACTGAGAATTTAGCCAATACCGTGTACTATATCTAATTTTGGTTAAGTATGGGGATTTATTTTTATTAAAAGATTCGCTATCGTATCTTATTCAGTAAAATGTAGTCTTCCTTAAATCTCAATGGTTTTGTTGCTGAATACATACCCAGAAAACAAAGGACGTCACAGGACGCTTCCCATACAACAAGTATTAATAATTATGCCAAATACAGTGCCAAAGTGTTAATACTCAAGTGATGGATGACCGAGGGAGTTACCAAGAGATATTATCGAATAAATGAATCAATGCTATTTATGTATTTTATTGTAGATTACAACCACAGGCACAGGAGTACTCTATGGGACTCGCACGGGCTTGAATATAGCTACGGCCTTTTAACCGCCTCCGTGGCCTAATAATGTTGGACTGACAATTCGAAGCTCCCGGGTTCGAATCCCTGTGGGGTACTTAAGAGGCTATGTTGGTAAGACCACGTGGCCACGTTCAAATTTGGATTGTTTTGTAGCTGTCCCTATCTGAGCCCTGAGAGTGAGACAGTGAGAAAGTGAGACAGCATACACTACGCGAAGTTATCCACCCGTTATTTGGATGTTTCGTAGTCCAGTGATCATTTGAAGGATACAGTATATTATGTAACCATTTTTTAATACAGTATATTAATGACATTTCAGGTGTCGGTGGTTTTTCCAAATTGTTCTAAATTGATTCATACTCTTGTAAATCAGGTTCAAAGTTGGGGCTTTTTATTACCGTAAAATACAATTCTTTGACGCCCTGTAACTCTGGAAGTATATATTTAAACGAAAATCTGACTCACCACCGACACAGATATTTGTTTCTAAATTGTGTCTTGAAAATTTCATAGATTTTCATAGATTAATACTCAAAATATGACTGGACTACGTTTGTATGGGCGCTTTGACACCAGCATACCCTCGTAATGGTACTCGGCTCGGTTAGTGGTAGGGAATTTTTATATCCGCCTGGCTACCACCATGTCACCTAAGGGCATGCAGACTAGCAGAGCCAGTGCCACATCAGCTTGATGTTTCTGGATGCGCACGCTTACCATCAATAGATCGGGTGGAATGAAGGCCAAGTGCAAACCCATCATCATTATCGTCAGATTTCTGCAGCCACTGAATATTATTGTAGTTTCCTTTTTAATGTACGTCATGTGGTCTCATGCTTAGAATGATTTCATCCAACGGGTGTAGTAAAGGCATCGAAAGGAAGGAATTCAAGATCGGCATCAATATCTATCTATGTATGTATGCCTACCAATTCACTCAACAAGATTTTCCACACAGTCACAAGTGACAAAAAACCCTGATCCCTAAAGTACAGAATTTAATATTAAAGAGACTACTCCCACATGCGCGCATATACAAACGTCATTCGTTCGATGTGTGCCGATATCACGACATTTGTTCGAAGCGTCCGACGCGTGCCTAAGTACATTCCCTAGTCTATCTTTCGCCTTTTTGTCTGTTAGCCTACTGTTGTATGTATCAATCTGTCTGGCTAGCGTGATGATTATGACAATGACATAAAAATTCTTGAATAAGCAAATAAAAACAATTAAATGAAGCTCAAAATATATTATAAAAGAAAGAAAAATAGATCACGTAAAATTCAAGTAAAATTTACAGTATATTAGTAAATCATATTATTTTAAAAAACGATTGACGAAAAATATATTTTTCGGAGAGGGATAAAAGTTACAAGAAAAACAAAGAAAACACACTTTTGCAGTTAGATGAACTCAAAAATATAAAAGAATAATCGTTTAAAAAAACTTTAAAAAACACGCTTTTGTAGATAATCGTTTGATCTCAACTGTATAATTATTTTTTATACTGAAATTTGTAAAAGTAAAATTCTATCATGCATAATATATTCTAAAAAGCACCCCACGCTTATTTTACGATGGACTGAATTGTAATATGCCATTATACAACTATCAATATACTGATAACAAATTATTTTCTACTTTTTAGTTCGGTTATGTACAAAAGCGTTTTTTAATTGTGTTTTTAAACTATTTTTTATATATCTAACGCATAGGTAGAGCTCAGCGTTCAAGATCCAAGCTTAGGTTTGCTTGGACGCCAGCGTTCACGCCAGACTTGTCGACGCCAGTGATAGCATCAAGTCTAAGGCCAGCATTCACGCCAACATTATCGTTTCCATTAGTATCGTTACTGTCATCGGTAGCATTATGATCGAGGTCAACAGCGTCTGGGTTATTTTTCTCTTGCTCGGACTATTCATCATCAGCTTCTTGAGTCTTGGTTATATTGTATTTGGACCAAGGAGCTGTGTCCTCCTCCGTGTAGGTCACGTACACGTACGTGGAGTACAAGTCGTCACTTGTCAAATCTGAAAAAGTAATTTTTAAAACATGTGCTCAAAAAGTAATACGTTTCGTAGCTGTCTGGCGTGCTAAAAGCTCGTGATTTCAGAAGGTTGTCTGAAAGACACAAGGCAAGCGTGCGTTCTTATTAACCAGTTATAAAGGAAAAAAGCACTAGTGCTTTTAAATATTTTTCATGTATATCCTTCGGAAATCATTACTAGTGTTTTTGACTATTCACTGGACAGTTTTTTCAACACACTCTTGGTCACCATCTCAAGACCAAAATAACAGTTTGACATAAGTGTAAGAAAGCGAGCAATACCATTTCTTTAACGCGCAGGTTACCATTTATTCGGAATAAAATTATGAAAGTTATGATATTGTAAAGTTGGCTTCGAGGTCAACTGACAGACCATTTAGCATTTGGTTTCAGTGGACCATTTGATTCTTTTGCGGGCAACTCGACCCTCTTGATCGGGCAATTCAGTCCGCGGGCTAAGCCCAACACTATCTGCCGCTTATGGGTCCACTGAACCCGCGGTCTAAATTGACCATTGTGATGTTATGAAAGAGGATTGTCATATACCCTGAACTCGGCAAGGTTAGTCAATGCGATGTTAGCGCATTAGGCGATCACTTAGGTAACAAGGATAAAAAGGGATAGATGTATAATGTTATCAATACAGAAAAGGATGTGAGCATTCCTGCGTTGCTAGGGCTTGAGACTGGACGAGTTGAGCGTGAAAATCAGTCGATTGGTAAACAAGTTCACAACGCAGTCGTAACCTCGCAGTATTGGGTGAATGCTTTGAAATGATGTCGTTTGTATGAACCTATAGTATTTATTATACTCACTTCCAAGACCCGCAGCCGCGAAATCTGGCTGTTGCATCCTCCTCAAGCCGCCTATGGTACGGTAAGCAGCTGTCGAAACAATACGACATTACAGTAAGAGTTCGGTGATTTGGTTTTTACAAAAAAGTTGTAAAAACCAAATCGAGTAACGTATTTAGTAACATAGTAACCGCATATTATGATTCAGGTTCGCATGTGAGGACAAACACAACTGCTCGTATTTTCAGGTAATGTTTGTGTAAATTGCGCAACGGTTACTATGCGTGTGATCCATTTTATCGCGCGACGCTCCTATTATTAAAAGCATAGCATATGTAGTATAACGAGTAGAACCATAGTAAAAGAGTACCTTTTCCTTACCTATTCTTTAAATATGATTTTACTAGGTTATGTACACCCTCACACACACCTTTGCACTCCCTCTCACACAAACATTCTCACATACTCACCACACAAATACTTTTAGCAAGGAGGTTTGCGAATTGCTTGCTAGTCTCTGTGGTGGAGGCGACGTCGACACCCCCCGCGCTGTCCCCGCACATTGCGTCAGCTCTTCGTTCAAGGAGCGTGCGCTAGCTAGTGTTTTGTGTCTGTTTAGGCTTTGATATAATTAAATTGAACTGAAATATCGTGGTGTTTATAGTAGATAAATGTCTACTTTTTTAAAAACTGTATGTCATAAATGACACAAAAATAAATTAATGTTTGTACGAGTATCCTTTTTGTTTTTATGTGTGTCTGTTAATTGATTCTATATTATATACTGTATGTAACGAAAAATTAGGAAGAGCAGTTTCTTTCTGTTTCTTTATTTATTTTTATAATGATCGCCACTTTTATATGGTATATTACTTACCAGTACTATTTTTGAGACTGCTCGTCATAGGGCCAATTGACTGATAAATAGCTGTAACACAAATGTATGAACTTATTTATTGATCTAAAATTAAAAACATTTATCTGCCACAAACCTATGCCTACTGTGGAGTGTCACAAATATTTCACCTTCCCAAGCGTGGTTGATTATAACCAAAGACATTTAAGAGGCTATGTTGGTTAGACCACGTGGTCGCGTTCAAGGTTGCATTGTTTTGTAGCTGTCCCTATCCGAGCCCTATCCTACCCGAGCGCGTACGGTGAGACAGCATACACTACGCGAAGTTATCCACCCGTTATTTGGATGTTTCGTAGTCCAGGGATCATTTGAAGGATACAGTATATTATGTAACCATTTTTTTAATACAGTATACTAATGAACTTTTAGGTGTCGGTGGTTTTTCCAAATTGTTCTAAATTGATTCATACTCTTGTAAATCAGGTTCAAAGTTGGGGCTTTTTACTACCGTAAAATACAATTCTTTGACGCCCTGTAACTCTGGAAGTATATATTTAAACGAAAATCTAACTCACCACCGACACAGATATTTGTTTTTAGATTGTGTCTTGAAAATTTCATAGATTTTCATAGCTTAATACTCAAAATATGACTGGACTACGTTTGTATGGGCGCTTTGACATCAGCATACCCTCTTAATATTAATAGACCGGACAAAGCAAACAAACATTTTGATCCTAAACTTATTACCAATTGGTAATAAGTTTATAAGTAATAAGGTCAATCTAGTGTCACATCACGTCACGCGGCCGTACAAGACATACCGTTGACTTTTGAGATCAAAATGTTTATCTGAAACGTTTACCAATGACCGCTCTATAACCTATTACTATATTTAAATCTCTCTGATTATAACAGTTACATTTTGAATAAATGAAGAACAAAAACTATCTGATTCTATCGTCCATGATTATTGCTTGGTGTAGTAGTTTTCTCTCTCTAGTTAGTTTCCTCTGAGTTCCTGAGTAGTGATAGTATGTACTTACTGTAGAGAACGAATTCATACATAAAACGATCTGCACTTAACGGTGTTGGATGCCTTTTAAATTTATCTGCAAAAAGAAACATTAATTATAAAACCATTTCTTGTCTTTCAGAAAAACAGTCGCTGTTATATACTTGAGAATATAAAATCATTAAAATTAAGTAATGTGTACATACATAGAGTGTGTCAAATCAATCAGACTAAAACTACTTTTGCCACTTTTCTTGCAAAAAGTGTAATCACAGCTCGAGCTCTATACAGTCGGCTAGTAGTTCTTATCTACAGGCACAGGTGGCACTAGTTGTGATTGTTTGACTCCCCGCGCTGCCCCCGCAATTCTCGGCAGAATTGGTATTCATCCTACAGCCTTATCCTAACTTATAATCACTTATTTGTTACGAAGCGCTCTTTCTATATATGTACTGTTAAATGGCTCTGTAATATTCTGTGTTAATACTACTTACCAAATACATAGGTACTCTCAATGACGTTTTGAGCAGCAAATAAGACGGTACTGTAGGAACCATTTAATGAGTTTATTCCTGAGAAATAAAAACGATCATTAGTATAAGGAGCCTGAACTGTGTTGAGGATTCAGTAGAAAATAATACCCAAATGCCAATTCAATCTATTAAAAATGACAATGCATCACATCACATACAATTACAATATGAACTGTGTTGAGGATTCAGTAGAATATAATACCCAAATGTCAATTTAATCTATTAAAAATGACAATGTTATGCATCACATCACATACAATTACAATATGAACTGTGTTGAGGATTCAGTAGAAAATAATACCCAAATGTCAATTCAATCTATTAAAAATGACAATGCATGATGTGATGATCACATAAGATTACAATGCGATTGTTGTAATATTATATTCAAGCACAATGTATATTGTTAATGAATTAATAAATGAATTAATGTAAATACGTAAACAATGTATCGAATCATCAAACTGATTCCCGGCATTTCTTTCACTTCACATATTACAGAGACATTATTGTAGAGATGGAGGACGGACCCGCACGCGTCAACTAGAAACTGTTTTCAATTATTAATTTCTTCTGTCTCCTGGTTATTTACCATAATTTAGCAAATAGCGGCTTTTTATTTTAAAATTTTTTGGTGAGAGGGTCGGCTGAGTTTGGCGATTTCACTGATGTTCCCGTGACACTAGGTTGCTGCGTTGTTTTGTTAAGCACAAGTGTACTTTAAGTGATTCTAGTATTTAACTAGTTTGTTTAAAAACCAGATTTTAATTTATTAATAAATATGTTACTTCTTTTATAGGCTATTTTCCCCTCGTTTGAAAAAAACACGAAGGACAGCGACGTCGTCTCAAGAACTGTCAAACAAACTATAGTTGGAATCTACCTTGAATCTAGATGGACAATATTTCCAACGGAAGACAAGCGTTCTTATTTCAAAACAAGTAAATGCGTTCAAAAAGACCCGGAAACCGATTTCAATTGCCCTAAAAGTATACTTTTACTAGCACACCATTAACATATAACTTCACAGTGAATCACAACTTTCATTTATAGTTCAAAGCGCCTTCTATGAACCATTAACTGCGTAGCTAACTATAAATTAATGATATTTATTAAGCGATACTAAAAAATTTATCTCCTATTTTTATTAAATTACTTATCAAAGCCAGCTATTCTATTTTAAAAGATTATGGCAACATAAATTTAGTATGGAAGCATTAGGAGAGGAAGCATTACACACGTTAAGATCCTGAGGCAAACTGCCTAGTTTTACTTGATCCAAGTGTCACACAACACACAAACATAATGTAGGCATATTTGTATATTGTACCTTCATCGTTGGTAACGTCGTTAACCATCTTTTTGAAAGCCTTCGTGGCATTTCCCCCCACGTTGCTCTGTGCTCTGAATTCCTTTTTGTCAGTGTCTCCGTCAGCCCCTGGGATCCCGTACACCCCATCCGCGCAGAAGGAGCAATCCACTGAAACACAATTCTTTTTAGCCCACTGCAACCATAGAATAACAACTCTTTGGTGACGGCCATAGGGCACCCACATTATTTAACATCGAGCGACGTGCTTTGAATTGTTATTGTTTCTACTCTATAATCCAGAGCGCCCTCAATACGTTTTTTTCGTACCTTGTGACATAATTTACTATTAAAAAAGTATCCATCAGTTTGCTTTTATCAATAACGGATCCCTGTTTGAACAAGAATCCGTCGTTTTGCAACGATTTTAAAAAGTCAAGCTAACCAAGATGGAAGAAATACATAGTATTGCCAGCTACTGAAAAATAATTCTATATAAAATGAAGACTCTTCTCGTCATTACACAGGATGACGGTTGAACACTATAGCGGTTGTTGCGAACATTTTAGGGTTCTCTGTTAAGACAGTTCTCTCAGGAACGGTTGGAGACATGATTATTATAATATTAAATAATGGATGTAATAAAAAATGAAACTGAAAATTATTTATTTTTATATATACTAACATAAATATATATCTGAAAAAAAAATACTTTCGCTTTCACTTGTTAGTTGTTACTATGCTTTAATTTGTCTTGTATGACAGTTCGTCTTAATTTCCCCAAAAATTCCCTGTCATCCAAACACACACCAAAGTTGTTAACACAGTCTGTATATGTTTATCGATATATACTTTATAAAATGACTAAAATGTTTCCCATAATACTGGGATTTAATTTTCGAATGGCAAGACCTATTGTTGGAACGAGAGGGACTATGTCGTTTATGAGTGTGCAGTAAGTTTGGCGCGAACTTGAATAATGGTGGTTCATTGCAATTTTTTGTAATTCCTTAATAATAATGTTATGTGTGTTTTTGTGTTATAATGGTGTATAGTGCAAAAAGTGTCATGAATGGTGTTATAGTATCAATTACGCAAAATTGTGAGGGTTTCGACGCGATCGAAAGGGTTTACCATGTCGAGTACTTCGGCATATGGACTCTTTCGAATTATGTTGAAACCAAGCCAGCCTTTGAAATTCTCGTCAAGAATCGTCAAAACAAGCGATAAAATGTACACATTATACATTTTATTGAGAAAACTAGGTTAGGTTACGTTTCATTGAGAAAGATATATTCAGAGTAGGCTGTATGGCATTGTTCCTTTGCCTTCCCATTCGGGAGAATTAAAATAATAATAAAAAAATGTACGCGATCTATACCAGGTCGTTGGTCCGTCTAGTAGGTACATTTGTTAATTATTCACTATTCATACTCTGTACGGAACAGTTCGCGAGTCGTACTCGCATTTTGTCAAGTTTTTGTGCTATTATATGATAATGAAACGAATTCACTTACACTTGAGAACAATGCAGGCGACTATCTTCGTGAGGGCAGCATAAGCTGAAAATATAAATTTAGGAAATGAGACGTTTTTTTATTTAAAAAAATCTTCATCCATGGATAGATGGCAATTTTCATTCGTAGCAAAATTTAATTGACAAACGTATATTTTATCGTATCAATTGAAAGCAATGAGTTTATATTCTAAATTCCTTGATGCAAATCCATTAAAGTCAAGTCATACACCCTCCAAAGGGAATATAACTGCTGTGTAAATAAGTCAACAATTTTTACAAGACTTTGGACCAAGTGATCTGTGCTTTAGACTTTGGGATGAGATTACGACTATATTTTATGAAAGATTAATTTCTACCTCTCCAGCGCTGTCTCATCATCAGCCGGGAAACGTCCACTGCTGGACATAGGCTCCCTCATGGTACGCCACATCGACCGGTCCCGAGCCACCTGTATCCAGCGACTTCCTGCGACTCTAACCAGGTCGTCGGTCCATCTAGTAGGGGGAAGGCCTGGTAGACGTTTGCCGGTACGAGTTCGCCACTCGAGAACCTTTACTCCCCACCGGTTATTGGTTCTTCGAGCGAAGTGGCCTGCCCATTGCCACTTCAGCTCACTGACTCGTCGAGCTATCGCTGTCAGCTGACATCGCTGTCTATTAGCACTGTTTGGGCCAATTTGTATCTGACGAACTGAGCCTGTTTACTCTACGCGTTTGTGTGAAGTGCTATACTCAGCTGGAAGAAATTCAATTATTCCTGGACGTAAACGTTGCTGCTTGATATTTCTATTATAGTTAAGTTGTATTGTAAAAGTTGCTATGAAATTGTTAATATCCCTATTGGGATCCTAATTCAGTCGAAGACCGAACGTAGACCAGCACCGGGGATATCAAAATTCACTCAAAGCTATGATGCCATAACAGCAGAAATGGAAAACTGTAAATAGAAGAAAAACTGGCGTAGGAAAATATTTGCTGGTGAAAGTACAAGCATATAGTAAACATATAATGAACATTTTATTTTTGTAGTCTGTAGTTGTTATTTTATAAATACATGTATAATATATAAATGATATCATAAATGCGTCAGTGAGTTTGTTTGTTTGTCATTCCTTCCCATCGTCAGTCAGAATGACTATATTTCTTAAATAGGAGTAGTTGAAGGGCCGGAACAGTAAATAAGCTACTTTATATCCCGATCCCGGAAGTAGTTCCCGTGGGATACTTTCTGAAGTTCAAGCGGACGAAGTAGCGGGCAAAGAGTTAGTGTAAGATAACAAAACCTCTTTGCTTTTGTTAGTTGCCTTGCCATTTTAGCGCCCATTTTTTTGCTACTGGCAACCCAGTCACTCCGCACCGGCCGACAACGAAAAACAGCGGATCAGCGCCCTCTCTCGAACTGCGGGCGGGCGGACACAGTAACTTAGGGTCTTTAAGTTTCTTTATAAGTTTAGTAATTAAGCAATTTCAAACGGCACACACTTATGACCAAGGTTATTATTACAGCTCGTTGTGATGTTACCTTGTCACAATTATTGCCGCATTTTACTTTCTGTCCCTTCATCTACGTAGGTATATCTGTAGATTGTCAATCTTTAGTATTTTAGTATATAAACGAAAAACCTTACCAGTGTACATTAGACGTCCCACTGAAAATGAAATAAATTCTTAAAATTTGAATTGCAAGTGATCTGCACATAGCATGTCGTGGCCAAATCTTAGAATTGACCGATCATTTCAAGAAATGGTAGCATAACATGGTACGAGTACCAACCAGTACTGTCAAATGGTTTAGTCATTAACATTTCACGATGTGTTCATCCACGTTTGACCGGGACTTTTTGCTTTGTAAGCAAAAAAAGCTTTGCTTTCAAAACAACATGATTATGTTATAATAATTCATTACCGCCGCCATGGTGAATTGCATAAACCAGCGCTGCCAGCGCCTCTGACGGCGAAATATTTTCTAATATACGATTATTCATGGTTTGGCCATATCACAAAGTAGCCGTGCGTTTAGTTGACCATACCATAAACGATTTCTATCAAATCAAATCAATTTATTTGTCCAATAGGTATTACAGATCTTATATGAAACAACAGTCGCTATGTTGAGCCTTGCGGCGTACAAATATATCAAAAATAATATTAAAGGCAATGCAAATTAAATAATAATAAAGTTATTATTACAATATATTGTGTTTTCTGTCAAGTAGTTAAACAGATTTCTTTTAGACTCTATTTAGTGGCATTTTATGAAATGAGCGGTCACTTCATGATGTGGGGAATCCTAACATCCTGCCACGATATTACATGTATCTAACTGGCTTCCTTGGCTGACTGAGAATTTAATTTTATATAATGATGACTGTGTACTTACTGCCTTGAGACACGGTTTTATCTAGGACGCCGCCGACACCGTTACACACTGAAAACGAAACAAATTCAACATCATCACTTTATATTAATTTATGTTCGTTGTAAGTATACTATCCAATACGCTATTTGATTTCTATGTTGTAAAACCATTGTCACGAGACACAATTTGTGAAGCGTTACTCAAGTGTGACGTCACATCAATGTTCTAACTGATGTATTTAAATTATATGCTATCACGTTGGTAATATGTCGGAGTAATAATTTGAAAAACGAAGAAGTGCGAATTGGACTGTTTTGTCTATGAGTGGCAATTTGTATATTATTAGTTTTGTTTATCGTCAAATTATTTTTATTTGGCTAGACAATTGTTGTATTGCATTGTTAATGTCTAGTTCATATTCTAATCTATTTCCACTGGAATGTATAATTACTGTCACGTCATCAACAAATAAAACGCATTTGTGAAGTGTCACATCAGGAAGGTCGTTTACGAACAATAATGGACCGAGAACAATTCCTTGAGGCACACCACATGCATTAACTCTATATTGAAATTTACTTAACTTGTATTTATGTATTTTATTTCTACGGCTTGTTTTCTATTGTACAGATAGGAGGAATCATATCTCCCTTACCTTATTCTGTAATATTTACACAAAGTCCTAATGTGATAAAAAACATCACAATGATTGTAAAACAAAAGGCTAATCGAACAAACCTCCCGTCGCTCCCGGCGCAAAGGTGCCCATAACGATCGCCGTATTCCCGCGTTGAATGGCTATGGACAGCCTTTGCATCAAGAAGGAGCGGACATCGTGACCCTAATGTGATTATTTCAGATTTTTCTCTTTGATAACTTCGGAGATAGAGGCAGAATGGTACTATTACACACATTTGCATCCCGAAGGATCAAAACTATGATGATAAAAATCTGTTTTAGATTGTAAAAATAAAGACATTTCATATTTCACTTGACCCAGTGACTCCACTATGAAATTTCGATCCCTTTTAAATAATAACAAAAAATTTATCAACTATATCAGTTACAGTCAGTCGAGCAGATAGACAGAAGGGTTCCGGGGGTTTCCCACAGGATGTTGGGAACCCTAAAAATGAGTCCATGTTTTTGAGTAGTTTATAGTGTGTAGCTCATTTATTTTCGATAGTGTCAAATACTGTTATGTCGACTAACGTTACCTTTGACGGTGAAGTCCAAATTATCGCACACGCCAGAAACAACACCTGTCAATAAACAAAATTAATTAATCTCACTTATTTTTAACTGCCAAAACATTATCAACATTGTATCTCAAGAAGGATTCTGTAGAAGATCTAGAAAATATTTTAAAGTACCTCATCCAGTATAACTGGTATTGCTTAGGGAACAATGATTAATTCAGAGTATATACTTACTTAGCCCTTGAATATCATTGTAAGGTTCACCATCATCTATTTTGTCATTATCTGAAAGAAAACGTGTTAAATTATGCTGACATTAACAATGTTACTAAATACAAGCTTGTGTTGCACGCAACCAGGAAATGTTTCATATCAGCACACTACTTAAACATGTAAAATAGCTTGCTCTGTGCGTCTACCATGAGTTTACGCAGGCGGTAACGTATATCGAATACTATCGGAAATGCTGCTCAGTCGAGATGCGGGTGACAAGGACAGAGTGATAGTTAACTATACACGTTATCGCCTGCGTAAACTCATGGTAGATGCACTGACCGTCTGCCTACCGTAGGACAAAGTATTTGATGGAATCAGGTTTTTTTTTTTTTTTTTTTTTTTTTTTCAAATAAAAAGGAACAATGCCAGCCCGTAAAACTTACCTTTAAATATTTCAAACGTATCTTGCAATTCCGTGATCATTTCTTCCTGAAAAAAAAAATCGCTCATTAACAGACCATCCGTGTTCATCGCTAGGTGTCTCCTTTATAAAACCACGTGACATGATCTCGAGGGAGTAAATAACAGTGAATAATTGTTGACCATGATCGTGAAGCTCCGGGGCTTCACGACCACAAAACAACTAGAAACAATTAGATATAATATAGATATCGCCGATAAGGTCAAGCCAGACTTGGTTCGGGGGATCTCCGTAACCACCAAGCTTGGTAGATGGAGAGTTGGTAGCAAAACGATGTTTTCCCTAGGTCGCCTTTTGTGACCTATGAGATTAAAGTGACCCCACGGCCGGCCCTACTTGATAATACGACTAATAACTTACACATTTAAAATAAGTGTAATACTTACGGGAGGGTAGTCAAAAATTTCTAGATAATCATCGTCACAGGATGCGACCGAAATCTGTTGACGGATAAGACCAATTAAAAACAGTGTAGAAAAAAGCACATAATCCCATTGCAAAGTGTCTCGCTCTTACACGTATAAGTTTGCATTTAGCCATCTCATCCGTGATAAACTTGATATAGTCAATATGTGTTAATTTCGTTAACATGTACATTATTTGAATTAGTATTCCGAACAATCCGTAATGTGAGTCATGAGCATTTTAAAAACAAGGGAATATGAAGAAAACTGTGTTTAATCACCTATACAAGTTCAGATAAGCTAAGATAGATATTAATTTTGCCACACACTTGTTTATAATTGACAATTTATATAATACACATTCAAACAAAGGCAATGGAGCAGTGTTTGAAACTGGTGCCTGAGAAGGTTGCCCCGTTTCAGGAAATCAGGTTCTCACCTCACAGCAAGATTGATTATATTAGCATATGTATGGTGTGGTAAGCTGAATACAATTTTAATTCTTACTTTCTTTCTTTCTTTCTTAGAACTCGTTCAACAGTCTCCAACACAGAGTACCTTGTAACATAGTCTCCAATTAAATCCTAGCCAGTGAATTTTTAACTGAAGCTATGGATCAGGGCGAGCAGGTTGATACCGACTATAGCAAGCGCTTTGACCGTATTGATCACAATGTGAATGAAGTGAAAAACTTTTAAAAGCTATCATACATGGATAGTTTTATAGATAGTTTAAATCATATATTGACCGACGCCTACAGACAGTCATTTTGAATGACCACACGCCTAAATGTATGCAAATTGCATCAGGTGTCCCTCAAGGGTCTATTCTTGATCCCTTGTTATTTACTATTTTCTTCTCTTACATACAAAGCTGTTTTCTAAATTGTTAAATTCTTTCATCGATGACATGAACATTATAAAAAGAATATTGAATGTCTCAAGGAACTACAATCAGAATTGATTAGTTTTGAACTACAGGTATTGTGGAAAAATTTACCCCAACTTGTAACGTATTAAAGTGATTTTGTTCTTCACGTGAAACAAGAATCTTCGATGGAATTTACAGCCTATTAAGTCATCATATCACAAGGATCAATCAAATTAGAGACTCAGGGGTGATCCACGATATTCATCCACGTTAATTGGACAAATATAATATAGCCTGTATGTACGTGAAAGCTAATATTGAGCATGAATTTCATCACAAGTGGAATAATTTCATTTTGTAGAGTAAATAATTGTTTGTTAAAATTTAATGTATATTACCTATCAAGTATAAAGTATTGTGGTGAAAGAAATTGTGACATAAATTTATTTTTGAAACATTCTGTTGCATGTTCATGAACCTAAAATTTTAGGATGCAGAAAAGATGGTGCAAGAAGCACGGAACTTGGCACTTACATAGATCTCAATTCTCTTGGCTACGTCGACAACGATTTTCAAATTCAAATTTATAATTGTGATGGGATATCACTTACCAAAGCAAGAGTAACTATCAGCCAATTAGTAACAGCCATGTTGATTTTTCTAGCAGTACAAAATAAGCTTTTCACGAATTTGCCTTTTATACCCGAATTTCACAATTTGTTCAATGCTACTATTTGTTCAAATGCAGCAAAACTTTTATTTCAGTTTATATGAACAAATAATCGCATTATGTTAATAGCCATGTTTATTACGAAACGTAGCTGAATTTTGGCAGTTCGTAGTTAAATTTTAGTACCTAGTGCGATCTGTAGTTAGTGGTAAAACACATTATAATCCTACTCCATCATCATTGTGGTTGGTTGTTCTTATTTTATATCACCATGTCAAGCGATGATGTGGCCTAGGAAGGATGGTTCACGGTTGCCCAGAAAAAGCTCTGGAGTGACACAGAATCCAGCAGAAAATTCAACTCCTTATAGATATAAACATTTCATCTATGAAGATAACAAACATAGTGCCTCATGCATGGCACACTACCGACATCTTTACTTACGATGAAGACCAAGTGCCAGACAAACACATTTTTAAAAACACGTCCATTTCTCCTCCTATCCTATCGCCCTTTACCTTTTAACCGTTTTATTTGTTCTTATAGCGGCCATAGTATTCTTATTCGTTGTTTGGCAGGCTTCCGCAACTCGACGTCATATTCGCCTGCTTCGCGTGATCTGGCGGTGTGACTTACTCATGCCACCCCAGCGCCAGCAGTAAGCACAAAAGCTTGTTTGTGTTCTTGAAGCAATTACAGTAACAGGATCGTTCCACTGTGGACAAGACACACAGCACCTGGAACAGCCTTGTGAGCCTGCTTGGCTGACAGTGGGAAAATCAATCCAACTTACCTTATTCCTTCCAACCACCTTAGTCTCATGGTAGCGGTAGCGGGTATCCTGTACCTATTATATTTATATGTATATATCTATAGCTAGGTAGGGACTTAGGGCCGGGTAGGGTGTCAGGGATCGTAGTAACACTAACTTGAAAACTAGCAGTAAGCCGTTGAACACACCACAGTAATACTATAGAAGTGTGCTCAACTCGCTCGGTCGGGGCTCGGTCCCGTGGATCCGGACGCGACAGAGACAGCTTCAATGGGGTGACGAGAATCGTAGCAAATAATGAAAGCGTGCTGAGCCGCGAGTGCCCACGACAGGGCCCGGCCAGTTAGATCCCTACGCGAATGAGCATGTTGTGATGGTGCGTCATGAACAAAACCGGAATTGCAGACACGTGCCGTCGTCGCCATCGTCAATCGAAGGCAAGAAGTCTCTCTCCGTCTCCTGAAGTCGAAGAGAGGCTACGAGCCTGCATCGCCGAGTATCGGTGGCGGACTGAGCACGCCTCGAGCCACCTTTTAACAAGTCGCCGCTACAAGCCAACGACTACGACCGTAAAGGAGCTATCGGCTACGATCGCTACGACAGACATCGAATGCTTCCGCCAGAGCGCCGACGCAGACGCTCTCGAACCCCTGGTTGCCAGCGGGGAATTGAACAGCTCGCGGAGGCCGCCGCCACGCCAAGTATCCAACCTGCCATTCTTCAGTGGGTCGCCGACATAATGTTTCGAGCGTCTATGCTGGAGTAAATAGCATCAAGGGTGAAGATAGAGAAGTTGTCGCCGCGTTCTACTTCACCACCTCCGATCCTGAGGTATTGATGACTTAACTAGAACTGTAATACGGCCGATCTGAAGTCATCATTAACGGGCGTTCTGTGACCTGCGATGGTTCCAAGAGTGGGGACGTTGATGGTCGACCTTGAAGCCAAGGGTCCGTCTGAGGCACTACTGATCAAGGGGATCAACATTGCTCGAGTAGAGGGCAAGAACCGATGTGTCTTCATCGCGCTAAGAGGAACCAATAACAAGCGCCATGACATCCAAGCAAGGACGATTGAGGACCTCAATCTGAAAGGTCAAACCAAATCAAGTCACTGCTCCCACATCTGCTCGTGTATGCTCCGTGGGTCACGCATGGGTCAAGCTCAGGCTGCCGTGCATGAGCTTTATACGACCAATGCGCGAGCGCAGAATGCGGGCGTTCTGATTGATTTGCTAATTCATCAGACGGCTCAAATGAATTAAGGCATTTTTATATAGCTATATGTATCGACAAAGAGGTCAACCGAAGAATCCAACTCGGCTGGGCAGCGTTCGGGAAATTACGGCATATCTTCTCGTCCAAAATACCTCAGCGTCTAAAGACAAAAGTCTTTGATCAGTGCGTGTTGCCAGTGATGACATACGGAACCGAAACGTGGTCTTTTACTGTGGGCCGAATAAACAAGCTCAAAGTCACTCAGCGAGCAATGGAACGAGCTATGCTCGGAATTTCTCTACGTGATAAGGTCCGGAATGAGGAAATCCGTAGACGAACGAAGGTCACCGACATAGCTCGACGAGTCAGTGAGCTGAAGTGGCAATGGGCAGGCCACATCGCTCGAAGAACCGATAACCGGTGGGGAGTAAAGGTTCTCGAGTGGCGACCACGTACCGGGAAACGTCTACCAGGCCGTCCCCTTACTAGATGGACCGACGACCTGTTTAGAGTCGCGGGGAGTCGCTGGATGCAGGTGGCTCGGGACCG
Source organism: Carcina quercana (assembly GCA_910589575.2). NCBI lineage: Eukaryota > Metazoa > Arthropoda > Insecta > Lepidoptera > Depressariidae > Carcina > Carcina quercana. The sequence continues at coordinate 15,924,027 of OU342429.1, read as the reverse complement.
GTCGATGTGGCGTACCATGAGGGAGGCCTATGTCCAGCAGTGGACGTTTCCCGGCTGATGATGATATGTATCCGACGGTATTGTAGTCGTTGTCTCCCCTCAAGACAGAAATCAGGAAGGAAGGAAGAAACTAGAAGTCTTAAGAAGGGGAAGGATGTCGCTGCTGGTCTACGGAAGCCGAGGATGATTGATTTCGCCCTTCCCCCGCTCCGCCCCTCTCCTGTTTCCCGCCAGCCGACATCAGCGACACGGGAGAGGGACCGACATGGTGATGACCGTCCGTACCCTGCATTCCGTGAAAATTGTAACTGTCTCCCTATTTCGGTTCAAAAGATTCAGTCAAGTGTGACTATGGCTTCGTTATATGTTCCCGTTAGGCACTCTATGTGGTTACGGAGCCCTAAGAGTCATCATCATCAGCTTAATCCGCTGTAGAATGTCTACAATAGTCAAGCTTTTAATAAAGATTTTAAGCTTTAATGAAGCTAAAGCTTTTAATGAAGATTTGTCATTATCACCACGTGGGGGGAAGGTTAACGAAGTTGCAAACGTACACACATAACTGTCATAAGAAATCATGTACACTGGAGCACAAAATTATGTATCCACTTTTGAACCATGTCACATTCACCCTTGCTTGTTCCTAAGTAGTGTGTTAGAGGAAATGTCAATTAAAGGTGAATGTGGCATGGTTCAAAAGTGGATACATATTTTTGTACTCGAGCGTACCTCGTCTGTCCTTCGTCGTAACATGCACGTAAATGATTACAACACAGGCGACATTTGTACAAACACTGTAAATTAAATAAAAATTCTATATTTAATGATGAACACATAATCGAATTTTGAAGAAATTAATTGTTAAAATTTTATATTTATTTTATTTTAATGTATTTAGAAAACATATAGCTGGGTTGATATAACTATACAAAAAAAGTACAACTAGAAGCCATTTACACGTTTTCGCATATAAACTTCTATAAAAAACTAAAGCACACGAAAATTATTTTTATATATACACAATAAATACCAAGTAAATGCGTTCAAAAAGAAATGGAAACCGACTTCAATTGCCCTAAAAGTCTACTTTTACAAGGCAAATGTAAGATTTATATCGTTTTATCATGGATGCCGCTGTCAGAACTGGACCAAATTGAAATGGGACGGGAAATAAACTTTCAAATAAAAAAGAATCATCCAAATCGGTTCCCCTATTCAAAAGTTTTGAGGTAACAAACATTAAAAAAAACTAGAATTGATAAACACCTCCTTTTAGAAGTCGTTAAAAAAATATTAAGAAATAAAAAATATTTTTAAACAATAAGAACTATTTATGAAATGACAAATAGTGTTGCGCGCCGGGATGAGAGTCGTAAAAAATCGCCTGCCATAAGTTTCCTTACATTTTCAGCGTAGTGTAGAAAAGGTCAACTTGGGGGTGAGCGGTAACTAATTTATTGCATCTCGAACATGCTCGTTTGAAAAATGAATTTTGCTGGTAGTTGGTGGGAGACTGAGTGTCGCCTGCTGCCTGAATTGTCTAGTTGGCACGTTGATCTCAGCGAATAGCTGTGGGGAATCTATTAGGCCTTGTAAAATTTTTGTTAAATAATTAACGTCTGCTATAAACAGATAACAGATAAACGGGTGTATCACGATCATTTTGTCATTGTAGATTTCCGGACTCCGGATGATCTGGGTATATCAGAACATCAAAGACAGGTGTGTCCCCACGTTTATGGCAAATCGAGACTGGGCGCTTTTTTTCACAGAATATTAATTGTTGGGATTCCTTTTTTCGTTGGACAGAGCTATTTTGTAAACTAGTAAAATGATTCCGTAAGGAATGTCTACGTACGCAGCGGCCAGCAAAAGAAGCATTGATGGACGCACGCGTAAATGTGGGCCGAGTAGAAGACGATTTGTCACGCGCCAAAGTGTTCATTTTTTTCTTATTCAATAAACAGCTTTCTATTTGCAAGCCAGTTCGAAATTTTAATAAAACCTTTGATTAGTTACCTCCTTGGTTGCTATGTTTCGGAGTAAACGATCGTTCCATTTTTAAATAACACAACAGGAATGAGTTTACATAGTATTATTCCTGGCCGCTAAAACACGACAGAAAAACAATGAAGAAGTTTATGTTTTATAACTGATTTCAATGATTTTAAAATGACTTCGTTACAAAATTAGAAAGGCGGACACTTTATCTTGGGACAGCATTCAGGGTATGGCTGCTTCTTGTCTTCAACCAGCTTGCAGGGGGGCTCGGCGTGCGCCGCGCCGCATCTGGAGTCAATAGAAACCGTATTCTGTTTTTTTTAAAAAGCAGCCAAGTTCATTTAGGATCACGCGCAGTGCATTGACTGCGAAGAGTAGGGTTCTGTATATTGCCAGTCACAATAAAGGACGATGTAAAGTAATTTTGAATGGAATTTGTACAAAATTTTCATTTTGACATCTCCAAGTGTATTTTATAGGAACATTAGCTTGGACCTTTGATTCGCTCGTGTGACATAGCTTCGTCGCACACGACTTAAGTCACGATCGACTACAAGTCGCATGAAAGTTTGACGGTTGAGGTTTGAAGCCCTTGCACGTTAGTCTCTGCGCTTCCGCCACTCTGAGGTAATATAGTCTATTGGTTTTTATTTATTTGAATTTAGTAAAAAAAAACGACACTCGTTCAAATTCCGCTCGTGTCAAAACTTTTTTTATTTAATTTAACTGACATTATTATTTTGTATTTAGCTATTACGTTTGACATGGCATGTAAATTTGATATATTGTTTGACATAATTATAACTTAAATTGTATAATATAATAATATTACAGTGCCCTGCCAGGTTTCATGTCTGCACCTATGTCTTAAGATCTCTTGTATACACGACAAGTAATACAATAATTGAATTGAATTTTGATACACTGTATTGACTGATTGAACAAATGATACATTAGAAATCAAACGCATTTAATTTTCGATATAAATTATCTACCACGAGCAAAATCAAAACAAATAAGTAAATATTACGGAATATTCAAACTCACGATGTATAGGTGATGTAGGTCTCCGAACATCTGAACTCCAGGCAGGACTTCTTGGAAAGAGCTGAACTTCCGAATGGAATCACCTTGTCCAGATCTGCGATGTAGCAGCCTTTGTCATTTTCTGTCCAACAAAATAAACTGAGTTCATTCGTCTGGTGGAAAGCGTGGTCGACAAAAAAAAACGAAAGTATCTTCATCATCATCATCCAGGTAACGTCCACTACTGGACATAGGCCTCCCTCATGGTACGCCACATCGACAGGTCCCGAGCCACCTGCATCCAGCGACTCCCTGCGACTTTAACCAGGTCGTCGGTCCATCTAGTAGGGGGACGGCCTGGTAGACGTTTCCCGGTACGTGGTCGCCATTCGAGAACCTTTACTCCCCACCGGTTATCGGTTCTTCGAGCGATGTGGCCTGCCCATTGCCACTTCAACCCACTGACTCGTCGAGCTATGTCGGTGACCTTAGTTTGTCTACGTTCGGATTTCCTCATTCCGGATGTAGAGAAATTCCGAGCATAGCTCGTTCCATTGCTCGCTGAGTGACATTGAGCTTGTTTATTCGGCCCACAGTAAAAGACCACGTTTCGGTTCCGTATGTCATCACTGGCAACACGCACTGATCAAAGACTTTTGTCTTTAGACGCTGAGGTATTTTGGACGAGAAGATATGCCGTACAAAGTATCTTACAACACTGATATTAACACTGCTCAGTTTGGGGGAGACTTAGGTTGCTGACTTAGGTCGCTTGGCTGAGAGAAACACCCAAAACTAGTAAAACAAAACTAAAGAGTAAGCTAAAAGAGATTTTTTTAGTTAGAACTTAGATAGTAAATAGCTTAAATGTAATAGAATTATATAAGGAACAGAGCGTTACTCGCCAACAAACTGTTTTTCAGTTTGGCGGGAGATAAAATATTGTAAAGTGTAATATGTACTATGGAAAATAAATGCTTTTAAAAAAAAGGTAACAATGGTAGCTAGTAAGGTGTGCATCTAAAAGTGCTACCACTGCATAACAAAATTAAATTTTGAAGGGCACTCGCGTTAGTAATATCTTTAACAAATTATGTAATTACTTACGGAATTTGGCCGGCTTGGGAGGCAAAGGCCCTATCGACCGTGCCGCGAGAGCGACAGTCAAAAGACAAGCAAAAACGACTGAATTGGAGAACATATCCGCAATTTGTGATTCGACTAAAATATAGTGAGCAAATATTGCATATTGTTTGTGGTTCCATCGCCATTGAGATACTAATGTGGAGATAAGGCGTGACCCCTGTCTCAATACGTATTTGTATTCGTAGCTCTACGGGATCAAAGTACGTAAATATTGCATTTTTAAAGTCTTATTTTATATTTTAAAAAATCGAACCCTCATAATCTCACTCTAGTGTCTGTCTGTCCGTCCTTCACTGCGGATTATCTCATTATTATTAATATTAATATAAAATAGTTTTATAAAAAACCAAAATTAAAAATTTTGAAAAACCAAATGTAAAATCGGAAAAGGGTTAAATTTTTTTTAGAAACCCTCGACTCTCGACAAAATGGAAGTAAGTAACTAGATAAAATGAAACTTACATATTATTCTCTCACTCTCACTCTCTCACTTCTTATCCTGTCTCTGGACCTGTCGATGTGGCGTACCATGAGGGAGGCCTATGTCCAGTAGTGGACGTTACCTGGATGCTGATGATGAAGATACTTTCGTTTTTTTTTGTCGACCACGCTTTCCACCAGACGAATGAACTCAGTTTATTTTGTTGGACAGAAAATGACAAAGGCTGCTACATCGCAGATCTGGACAAGGTGATTCCATTCGGAAGTTCAGCTCTTTCCAAGAAGTCCTGCCTGGAGTTCAGATGTTCGGAGACCTACATCACCTATACATCGTGAGTTTGAATATTCCGTAATATTTACTTATTTGTTTTGATTTTGCTCGTGGTAGATAATTTATATCGAAAATTAAATGCGTTTGATTTCTAATGTATCATTTGTTCAATCAGTCAATACAGTGTATCAAAATTCAATTCAATTATTGTATTACTTGTCGTGTATACAAGAGATCTTAAGACATAGGTGCAGACATGAAACCTGGCAGGGCACTGTAATATTATTATATTATACAATTTAAGTTATAATTATGTCAAACAATATATCAAATTTACATGCCATGTCAAACGTAATAGCTAAATACAAAATAATAATGTCAGTTAAATTAAATAAAAAAAGTTTTGACACGAGCGGAATTTGAACGAGTGTCGTTTTTTTTTACTAAATTCAAATAAATAAAAACCAATAGACTATATTACCTCAGAGTGGCGGAAGCGCAGAGACTAACGTGCAAGGGCTTCAAACCTCAACCGTCAAACTTTCATGCGACTTGTAGTCGATCGTGACTTAAGTCGTGTGCGACGAAGCTATGTCACACGAGCGAATCAAAGGTCCAAGCTAATGTTCCTATAAAATACACTTGGAGATGTCAAAATGAAAATTTTGTACAAATTCCATTCAAAATTACTTTACATCGTCCTTTATTGTGACTGGCAATATACAGAACCCTACTCTTCGCAGTCAATGCACTGCGCGTGATCCTAAATGAACTTGGCTGCTTTTTAAAAAAAACAGAATACGGTTTCTATTGACTCCAGATGCGGCGCGGCGCACGCCGAGCCCCCCTGCAAGCTGGTTGAAGACAAGAAGCAGCCATACCCTGAATGCTGTCCCAAGATAAAGTGTCCGCCTTTCTAATTTTGTAACGAAGTCATTTTAAAATCATTGAAATCAGTTATAAAACATAAACTTCTTCATTGTTTTTCTGTCGTGTTTTAGCGGCCAGGAATAATACTATGTAAACTCATTCCTGTTGTGTTATTTAAAAATGGAACGATCGTTTACTCCGAAACATAGCAACCAAGGAGGTAACTAATCAAAGGTTTTATTAAAATTTCGAACTGGCTTGCAAATAGAAAGCTGTTTATTGAATAAGAAAAAAATGAACACTTTGGCGCGTGACAAATCGTCTTCTACTCGGCCCACATTTACGCGTGCGTCCATCAATGCTTCTTTTGCTGGCCGCTGCGTACGTAGACATTCCTTACGGAATCATTTTACTAGTTTACAAAATAGCTCTGTCCAACGAAAAAAGGAATCCCAACAATTAATATTCTGTGAAAAAAAGCGCCCAGTCTCGATTTGCCATAAACGTGGGGACACACCTGTCTTTGATGTTCTGATATACCCAGATCATCCGGAGTCCGGAAATCTACAATGACAAAATGATCGTGATACACCCGTTTATCTGTTATCTGTTTATAGCAGACGTTAATTATTTAACAAAAATTTTACAAGGCCTAATAGATTCCCCACAGCTATTCGCTGAGATCAACGTGCCAACTAGACAATTCAGGCAGCAGGCGACACTCAGTCTCCCACCAACTACCAGCAAAATTCATTTTTCAAACGAGCATGTTCGAGATGCAATAAATTAGTTACCGCTCACCCCCAAGTTGACCTTTTCTACACTACGCTGAAAATGTAAGGAAACTTATGGCAGGCGATTTTTTACGACTCTCATCCCGGCGCGCAACACTATTTGTCATTTCATAAATAGTTCTTATTGTTTAAAAATATTTTTTATTTCTTAATATTTTTTTACCGACTTCTAAAAGGAGGTGTTTATCAATTCTAGTTTTTTTTAAATGTTTGTTACCTCAAAACTTTTGAATAGGGGAACCGATTTGGATGATTCTTTTTTATTTGAAAGTTTATTTCCCGTCCCATTTCAATTTGGTCCAGTTCTGACAGCGGCATCCATGATAAAACGATATAAATCTTACATTTGCCTTGTAAAAGTAGACTTTTAGGGCAATTGAAGTCGGTTTCCATTTCTTTTTGAACGCATTTACTTGTTATTTATTGTGTATATAAAAATAATTTTCGTGTGCTTTAGTTTTTTTATAGAAGTTTATATGCGAAAACGTGTAAATGGCTTCTAGTTGTACTTTTTTTGTATAGTTATATCAACCCAGCTATATGTTTTCTAAATACATTAAAATAAAATAAATATAAAATTTTAACAATTAGTTTCTTCAAAATTCGATTATGTGTTCATCATTAAATATAGAATTTTTATTTAATTTACAGTGTTTGTACAAATGTCGCCTGTGTTGTAATCATTTACGTGCATGTTACGACGAAGGACAGACGAGGTACGCTCGAGTACAAAAATATGTATCCACTTTTGAACCATGCCACATTTACCTTTAATTGACATTTACTCTAACACACTACTTAGGAACAAGCAAGGGTGAATGTGACATGGTTCAAAAGTGGATACATAATTTTGTGCTCCAGTGTACATGATTGATGAGATGATTTTATCTTGCACTATCTTTCTAAAATGTCTTAACTATGACCTATAACTAACGAATCGGAACTCAACGTTTGGAGTTACATCGAGTCCACAGCAAAGGCTGCTGCCGTACATCTCGGACTCCTATCCAGGGGAAGACGATACTTTACGAATGATCAGTTCTTGAGTCTTTATAGAGTTCAAGTTCGATCGCGTACTTCTATCATCTTTGGGACGGAAATAAAATTTTGCTGCTCCGTATTCGTCGAAATGACGCGCATAGAGGCATTGTTAAACACTCGCTCGTGGAGGTCGAACTCTGAAGCCTTGAAAACAGGCTAAAGTGGTATGCGTCGATGTATTCCATAGGTAACAATTTGGAGAGTGGGCGCTAAAGCTTCTTCTATATTCCTGTTGATTCCGCCATCGCTATTCAACTACCGATCTAACAGACGAACCGCAGGGCTCCACCGGTACGCAGTCGACATCCCAATATAGCTCGCACTAACCAATAACCATAATTTTAGCTTCTACAGAATCCTTCTTGAGATACAATGTTGATAATGTTTTGGCAGTGAAAAATAAGTGAGATTAATTAATTTTGTTTATTGACAGGTGTTGTTTCTGGTGCGTGCGATAATTTGGACTTCACCGTCAAAGGTAAGGTATAAGTAAGGTATACTCGTAGTACGCCAGTTTCTCGATGAAATGCGGTACATATTTATAAAACATGGAATTATTGTTTTAGGGTTCCCAGCATCTGATGGGAAACACCCGGAACCCTCTAACAATCTCACTCAGGTGTCTATTTGTCTGTCTGTCTGCAACTGAAATAGTTGATGAATTTTTTATTATTATTTAAAAAAAGGAGCTGGATTTTTAACGTGGCGTCGCTGGTCTATTGGAGTATGAAAGGTTTATTTGTATAATAAAAAGTAAAAAGTATTGATTTATCATGAAAAATGTGTGTTAAAGTATTATTCGCTCTTTATCTATAGATATATATATATATATATTATATAAAAACGATATAATTTTTGAAGTGAAAACTTCTTTAGCGGCGCTGAGCACTTTTTGTTGGATGGGTAAAAACTTCCAAACTCGCGTCAGGGTCACGTGATGCTGATCGAAAAAGCGTAAGATCGAGGGGAAGGGAGAGGAACTAGTATCTCCCACTCTTTCTACCGTGCCTGAGTGTGCTGCTCCGCTTAGGCGGCACAGGGCGCTTGCGCGAATGTCCGTCTGTGTTTATGTACACAGTGTTTATGTCTTTATTAGACACTTAAATAGATTCGAATCAAAACTGTTTGTTTCTTACTTCAGCTATCATAAACCGATTGTATCAATTTTAGAAATTTGCGATGATGATTCTGGTAATAACGATGGTGAAAAAGTCGTCGAAATTATGGATGAAAGTTGATTTTTCTAAGAGATAAAAATTAATGTAATATATAAATAAATAACGATATAATATTATGAATAATAACATGTAAATTGTCATATTTGTGTACGATAGCGCAATAAATAAACATTGTATTCTACCTCATAAATGATAGTATTTTTGTACTTATAATTAAACACAACGTTAATACTAAAGTTTTCACTTCTGCCGGCACTCCCGGAGTGCTACCGGTGTTTTTTTTTTGTCAAAACTTAGGCGGTCGAGAGAATGTGCATCTGAACAATATCTGTACGTTTACTTGGTGCGCGAGTCCAGCTCGCACTTCTCTGTTTTAAGGGTTCCGTACCCAAAGGGTAAAACGGGAACACTAAAAGTGATTCTGTTAAATTTGGTCCTTTTTCAGTGTGTAACGGTGTCGGCGGCGTCCTGGATAAAACCGAGGCTGACGGAAGTAAGTGCACAGTGATCACTTCATAGTAATAACGAGATAGAATAAGTTTTCGTTAATGAAACATTAGCTCTCTGACTTAACTTTTTTTAAATATATGTATTAATTAAAATCGAATACTGATAATTTATTTCATTTTCAGTTGGACGTCTATTGTACACTGGTAAGGTTCTTTGTTTATTGGGCGAGCGAAGCGAGCCCACTATATCCGACTGCCCGTACATTTTGTGGTACACTTTACGGAAAAACTATAAGACCTTTGGGTTTGGGCATTAGCATAGTAATTTAAATAGATGTCTAGATGTGTTATCTAATATTAAAATCAAATTATAGAGAATAATTAAAAAAATATTAACTTTAAAAATTATATACTACTAACGCCATCTATGATTTAAGATGTGCAACTGCAAGGGTAAACCTCTTTGGCATAAACTAAACGAAGTAGTATCTAGAACCATAAAATTTTATTAAAAACAACTGACACCGTCACAGAATAACCTAGAAAACCGAATGTCACATTTCGTGTATTGTACCGCATTAAGAGTGTATCCCTTATAATTTGTAGTGTATTATTGGTGTGACAAATTGAAGACTTGAAGTGATTAGAAATCAACATGCCGAGAAGACGTACGTTAACGGGCCGTAAGAACGTGAACAAAACCGTACTTTAATGAATCAAGAGAGAGAACGTCGTCGGAAGAGAGCTCGAGAGGTGACATTAGATTCTAATCGTTGTCATTCTCAATTTATGGAGTATGCCGTTAATTTTGAAACCGCGCAGAAGAAATTGGAAATGAAACATTGTAATTTATGTCATCGTCGTTGGTTTGATTTAATTATTGAAGAAGATGGACTTTGTTCTCTTTGTCATAAATATCAAGTGAAAAATAGCATTAATTTATTTTCTGCAGACAATAATATGAATCCAGGACCACAACCTGATGTTTTAAAAAAATTAACATTTCTTGAAGAACAACTAATTGCTCAAGTTCACCCAGTTATTGATGATGATAAATGATAAATGATAGGCCACTTTACAGTGAGAAAACTGAAGGAAGTGAATTTCTTTTAGAAGGAAAATTGTTATTTACATCAAGTATCCAAAAATATTACTTTCTATCGTCATCATTTAGACAAAATGAATCTCAACAAATTTTCCGCGATATACTTGATCGGATTAGTAACGGTGATAGTACACTTGAAGATTATGAAAAATTAATGACACGAAGTATACATGTATTACCACCAAATGAACGTATTTTTTTCAACGATGCCATCAGACTATTTGCAACAAATAAAGAAGTCAAGGAGTTTAATTATCAAAAATTAAATGAATTGCGTCAACCAGTAGCTTATATTCCAGCATACCATAATTGCTCCAAAGCAAAATCAGCTGATGCAGAAATGATATGTGGCCTTGAGCCATATATTATTTTATCGATCGGATCAAAAGTTATGTTACGTTCAAATTTGTGGGTTGAAAATGGATTGGTGAACGGGGCTTTAGGTTATGTCGAAGACATAATTTATGAAGAAAATCATAGTTCTCCTGATCAAATGCCACGAGTGATAATGGTTCGTTTTGAAAATACTCCTGATTTAACATATAACAATAGCGGCTGCATTCCAATACCACCTATAACTAAATTTTGGAAAAGTGGAAATACCAATTGTTCTAGAAAACAATTTCCGTTACAACTAGCTTTCGCAATCACAATCCATAAGTCACAAGGCTTAACCTTAGATAAAGCTGTTGTAGACATTGGCGAAAAAGAAACTTGTATAGGTTTATCATACGTGGCATTTTCAAGAGTAAAAACATTAGAAGGATTAGCATTGTATAGAAAATTCCCCTATGATAGATTAAATACTATTAAAGATTCATATATGTTAAAATTGAAGAAAAAAAAAGAAGAAATGCGTATGAGAAATTTAAAGTGAAATAAAAATATGTTAAAAATGATTTTTTGTGTAAAATAAAATTATTTATAAAAACCCCACCCATATTAATAATATAAATATTAATCTACAAAAAAAATATAAGAAATATTTACACGGACTTAAAAAATCTCGCGAGCCCTTATAAAGCTGTGCTTTTTGCTAGTATATTAAATACTAAGATCGCCAATTCGATCGCTAAGGATCCACAATTCCACATACAATGTAGGGAAAACGTCGCACTATCTTGACTCAATATTACATTTATTTAACATACGTTTTCTTTTCTCACACTACACAATTGTAAGTGAAGATAAAGCCGTAGGTTGGAAAGGTGCTCACCTCAAACCCTCAATTTCCAACCACCTTTCCAACCTACGGCTTTATCTTCACTTACAATTGTGTAGTGTGAGAAAAGAAAACGTATGTTAAATAAATGTAATATTGAGTCAAGATAGTGCGACGTTTTCCCTACATTGTATGTGGAATTGTGGATCCTAATTCAGTCGGAGACCGAACGTAGACCGTAGCTCACTCAAAGCTATGTCACAATTTTCTCTGCACATTGGCGATCTTAGTATTTAATATATAAACAAAGAACCTTACCAGTGTACAATAGACGTCCAACTGAAAATGAAATAAATTATCAGTATTCGATTTTAATTAATACATATATTTAAAAAAAGTTAAGTCAGAGAGCTAATGTTTCATTAACGAAAACTTATTCTATCTCGTTATTACTATGAAGTGATCACTGTGCACTTACTTCCGTCAGCCTCGGTTTTATCCAGGACGCCGCCGACACCGTTACACACTGAAAAAGGACCAAATTTAACAGAATCACTTTTAGTGTTCCCGTTTTACCCTTTGGGTACGGAACCCTTAAAACAGAGAAGTGCGAGCTGGACTCGCGCACCAAGTAAACGTACAGATATTGTTCAGATGCACATTCTCTCGACCGCCTAAGTTTTGACAAAAAAAAAACACCGGTAGCACTCCGGGAGTGCCGGCAGAAGTGAAAACTTTAGTATTAACGTTGTGTTTAATTATAAGTACAAAAATACTATCATTTATGAGGTAGAATACAATGTTTATTTATTGCGCTATCGTACACAAATATGACAATTTACATGTTATTATTCATAATATTATATCGTTATTTATTTATATATTACATTAATTTTTATCTCTTAGAAAAATCAACTTTCATCCATAATTTCGACGACTTTTTCACCATCGTTATTACCAGAATCATCATCGCAAATTTCTAAAATTGATACAATCGGTTTATGATAGCTGAAGTAAGAAACAAACAGTTTTGATTCGAATCTATTTAAGTGTCTAATAAAGACATAAACACTGTGTACATAAACACAGACGGACATTCGCGCAAGCGCCCTGTGCCGCCTAAGCTGAGCAGCACACTCAGGCACGGTAGAAAGAGTGGGAGATACTAGTTCCTCTCCCTTCCCCTCGATCTTACGCTTTTTCGATCAGCATCACGTGACCCTGACGCGAGTTTGGAAGTTTTTACCCATCCAACAAAAAGTGCTCAGCGCCGCTAAAGAAGTTTTCACTTCAAAAATTATATCGTTTTTATATAATATATATATATATATCTATAGATAAAGAGCGAATAATACTTTAACACACATTTTTCATGATAAATCAATACTTTTTACTTTTTATTATACAAATAAACCTTTCATACTCCAATAGACCAGCGACGCCACGTTAAAAATCCAGCTCCTTTTTTTAAATAATAATAAAAAATTCATCAACTATTTCAGTTGCAGACAGACAGACAAATAGACACCTGAGTGAGATTGTTAGAGGGTTCCGGGTGTTTCCCATCAGATGCTGGGAACCCTAAAACAATAATTCCATGTTTTATAAATATGTACCGCATTTCATCGAGAAACTGGCGTACTACGAGTATACCTTACTTATACCTTACCTTTGACGGTGAAGTCCAAATTATCGCACGCACCAGAAACAACACCTGTCAATAAACAAAATTAATTAATCTCACTTATTTTTCACTGCCAAAACATTATCAACATTGTATCTCAAGAAGGATTCTGTAGAAGCTAAAATTATGGTTATTGGTTAGTGCGAGCTATATTGGGATGTCGACTGCGTACCGGTGGAGCCCTGCGGTTCGTCTGTTAGATCGGTAGTTGAATAGCGATGGCGGAATCAACAGGAATATAGAAGAAGCTTTAGCGCCCACTCTCCAAATTGTTACCTATGGAATACATCGACGCATACCACTTTAGCCTGTTTTCAAGGCTTCAGAGTTCGACCTCCACGAGCGAGTGTTTAACAATGCCTCTATGCGCGTCATTTCGACGAATACGGAGCAGCAAAATTTTATTTCCGTCCCAAAGATGATAGAAGTACGCGATCGAACTTGAACTCTATAAAGACTCAAGAACTGATCATTCGTAAAGTATCGTCTTCCCCTGGATAGGAGTCCGAGATGTACGGCAGCAGCCTTTGCTGTGGACTCGATGTAACTCCAAACGTTGAGTTCCGATTCGTTAGTTATAGGTCATAGTTAAGACATTTTAGAAAGATAGTGCAAGATAAAATCAACTCTGCTTTGCAGTAAACAGACATGCCTGTGTATTTTTCGAATTAAAACTGAAAAGATTGGCATCGCCCCTTATCGGACAGTATCAGCCCAACTCAGTCCACCATATATTTCCTGAGGGTTCGGGGCAGGTCACTGTCAGCTTACACAGTGGATTCATATCAAGCAGAGACTGTGCTGTCACAAGCGTACCCAGAGATACAGATACATTAGCAGTATTTTAATATAATTAATATGCTGCAAAAATAAAGTAGGGGAGAGAACTGAACCCTGAGGGACACCAGTATTTATACCCAGCAAATCGGACGAGCCGCCGTCGATGACTACTCGGATCGATCTGCCCCTCAGGAAATCCGATGTCCACGAACACAAACCCATACGGGGGACAGACCTTATTAAAGGCCTTTGAGATATCAAGAGACATGTCGAGGCTCTTGTCGTGTTTCTCGATCGCCTCCATAGAATTATAATGTACTAAAGTACTAGAAGCGATGCCGCGAACAAAGTTTTTGCTTCGAGAGTTGATGCCGGCCGTCGAAATCGATATATTGCCGATCATAAGTGATCATTGTGTACAACTGGTATAGCTTAGGGAACAATGATTATCATATTCAGAGTATATACTTACTTAACCCTTGAATATCATTGTAAGGTTCCCCATCATCTATTTTGCCATACTCTGAAAGAAAACGTGTTAAATTATGCTGACGTATAAAATACAGATCACGATATAAAATTAATAGAAACTTCAAGCTTAAGTTGGTCTTGAGATGGGTAGGTTTCATAGCAGCACACTTCATTTACGTATAATCGGTTTTGGAAGGAATTGTTTTGTAAAAAGTAAAATTAATTATTATATAGAAAAGTTTGTTGTAAAATATTTTGATAATCGGTGCGAAAAAATCTTAAAGATTTAAATTAATTTATTATAAACAATTTTAAATTACACATTTTTTAACAATCCATACGAAACACTCCACGATTGGTCGCCATGTTTTTAACGTCATAATATCAATAAAATTTAAAAGTATAGAAAATAGTAGATATGTGTGACAAAAAGTTTTCAAATTTAAATCCGATGATGTACTTGATCAAACAAAAGTACGCCCAGCGTCAGACACTCGGCCGTCAATATGTAGCGCACGTCAGTGTCGGTGTGTATTTTAATTTACCTCACGCATTATTAAACTAGATTCTTTGATTATATTATTTACAAATCCTCGGCCATCATGGCACCAATTATTGGATGGATATTGGAACAATAATTGGCCTATAAACTTACTTTTAAATGTTGCAAACGTATCTTTCAATTCGGTGATCATTTCTTCCTGAAAAAGAAAGTTATTCACTCATTTCGACTGTCCATCGTTAGGTGTTTCCTTTATACAACCACGTGACGTGATCTCAAGGGAACAATAATGAAGTGAATAATTGTTGATCATCGTCATAACAGCTCCGTTAAGCCGCGTACAGACTGGTCTAGTGTAAAGAACAATGTGAACAAAAAAGTAATACGCCCAAAACAAGCGCCTCATTTATTTCTATCGCACGCACACACAACACACCCACCCACACATTCACACACACTCACATAGACACACACGTAATTTTTTGCTTGCTTGCTTTATTGCTTGTATTATTATTTACTAGCTTCCGCCCGCGACTTTGTCCGCGTGTACTTCAGGATTTATTCTACTTGTTCGATAGGCATAGAAATCATCTATCTCCATTTCCAGCATAAGGTACAAAATAGTGTTTATTCTGTTACGTAGGCTAATAGTTTAAAGAAACAAAAGCAATTTCAATATCTGACGTAGTACATTCAAATAGTCTTCACACCAATATTATAAAGGCGAAAGTTTGTATGTACGAATTACATATTCTATGGTCGGTTGCTAGGCAACTCGTTTTTGTTATGCCAAAATTGCCCATGTAATCCCACTAATATTATAAGTGTGATTTTGTACAATTTACACAATATGGCTTTATAAATTATAGCGTACTAGCAGCCCGTCCCGGCTTCGCACGGGGTAGACAATTATTTATTTTTGGAAATTTGGATATATGGACTCGGTGGAGCGTCGAGCTATGAGACTGATAGGCAACGATACGCTACTTAAGGCAAAGTACCAAAGCCTCGAACATAGGCGTCAGGTTGCCTGCCTTTCGGTATTTTATAGGATACATTTTGGAGAGTGTGCGCAGGAGCTATTTTTGTTGATTCCACCTTCGCCGTTCAAGTACCGGTCAAACAGAAGAACGGCAGACCTTCACCCGTACACTGTAGATATTCCTGCAGCTCGCACCAAGCGTTTCGCTTCCACATTTATCGTGCGTACAGCAAAAATATGGAATACACTACCGGTTTCCGTGTTCCCCGAAAATTACAACTTGGGAATCTTCAAAAGAAGAGTAAATAGGCACCTTCTAGACCAACACGTAACATCGTCGACCTCATCGTCACTTACCATCAGGTGAGATTGAGGTCAAGTGTTGGTCTATCTTCAATATATAAAAAAATATATATAAAACACTTTTTTTCACAAATATTTTTATTTATTAAAAAATTATTATTTATTAATTATATATTAAAAAATAATTATTTCAGTGCCCCCTCCACCCCGCCCGCCGCGCTTTTCAGACTGCATCGCAAACAACGGCTACGGCGCTATGGCGGTTTTGTTTACTGTTTGAATTTTTTAATTCGTAATATCTTTTGAATGGAAAGTCCAATTTAAATAATTTAAAAACTATTTTATAGGTAGTTAAATGGCCTTGACCATAAAATAATTTATTTGGATAAGGATTAATATAAACACATAAATAGCATGGTTTGAATTTGGTTAGCATTTTCATTAATGTTTAAAATGAAAAAAGTTGTTGTAGTGACATAACTACAATAGTTAGACATATGCTACCGCGGAGTTTTTTGTAGACATTATGATGTTCTTCAATATTGTTGTGCATTATTTTGTTCCATCGCTAATAGTTTCGGCAGCGCATTCGACGAAAGACATTTTAAGACTCATTTTTCTACACCTTCGGTTACATTGTTCAAATTTTATCAAGGATCCTTAATTTTTTTCAAAATGAAATGTAGCCTGTGTCAAATTGGAAGAATGTAGCATTCTATTGGTGAAAGAATTTTTTAAATCGGCCCAGTACTTTTTGAGCCTATTCATTACAAACATACAAACATACAAAAATAGGTACAAATCTTTCCTCTTTATAATATTAGTGTAGATATGTTATTCTGATGTATAAGCTATATTATTGTAACGTTTCATTCAAATCCATTCAGTAGTTTTTCCGTGAAAGCGTCACAAACATCCAAACATCTAAACATCCAAACATCCAAACTTTCACACTTATAATATTAGTAGGATATATTATTATATAGTCAAGTAAGTATAATGAAACCCTATTGAAAATTGAATTATAGGAAGTAAGTACGCACTTTGCCGTAATCAGTGCTTCTACCATGAGTTTACGCAGGCAATAACGTATATCGAATACTATCGGAAATGCTGCTCAGGTGAGATGCGGGTGACAAGGACAGCGATAGTTAACGATACACGTTATCAACTGCGTAAACTCATGGTAGATGCACAGCATGCTTGGCAGATACACTATTGTATTATAAAGTGACCCCAAGGCCGGCCCTACTAGATATTGACAACTGTATGTATAAAATAAGTGTAATACTTACGGGAGGGTAGTCAAAAATTTCTAGATAATCATCGTCACAGGATGCGACCGAAATCTGTTGACGGATAAGACCAATTAAAAACAGTGTAGAAAAAAGCACATAGTCCCATTGCAAAGTGTCTCGCTCTTACACGTATGAGTTTGCAATTAGCCATCTCACCCGTGGTACACTTGAGAACCATGTATTGTTCTATATTATGTGCTAATTTCGTGGACAATAATAATGTACATATTACAATGTACACTCGAGTACAAAAATATGTATCCAATTTTGAACCATGTCACATTCGCTTTTAACTGACATTTCCCTCAACTCACTGCGTAGGAACAAGTAAGAGTGAATGTGACATGGTACAGAAGTGGATAAATATTTTTGTACTCGAGTGTACACGTTATTTGAAAAAGTATTCAGAAAAATCCATAAGTGATTCATGAGGAATAAGAGAGAAGGATTTTGAAAATATTTATTGTAATCTGTTTTTAGTATTTGTTGTTATAGCGGCAACAGAAATATATCATCTGTGAAAATGTCAACTGTCTAACTATCACGGTTCATGAGATACAGTCTGGTGACAGAAGGTCTTAGTAATAGGGTCCCTTTGGGTACGAAACCCTAACAAGATATAAAACTGAGCTTTAGTCTCCTGGACATATTTATTATATATAATTTTTAGCTATTTTCGTAATTTTTTTTCAATCGATCTAAATTTTCAAATAGTTTATGGAACTTAAAGTTGTTAAAGCTATATATGTATAAGTAATTTTTTACAATAAATGTTATGCCTTTAAACGAGCAATTCTTGTATATATATTTATATGATTCGGACTTCGATTTCGCTGAAATTTGGTATTTAGGAGTTTTGGGGGCGAAAAATCGATCTACATTAGTCTCATGTCTAGGAAAACGCGCGTTTTCGATTTTTCATGCGCTTTTTCTTTCGCATTATTAGACTCTAAATATGATGGGAAATTTCACGCTGCCATACATAACCATTTCAGCCGAGTGGTTCACACGTGTGATTCCGTCCGAGATATCCGCGTTCAAATCCCGGTTGGAAAATTGCTTTTATTTTTGTTTTTTGTGTGTTTAGGAGCAGAAATAAAGTTTTTGTTTGTTTTTAAAGAACTACGAGCAAAGCTCGGTTGCCCAGATATTTCTAATAATAAGAATAAAATTCCTGAAAAAGAAACTATTTTATTCTAAAATCTAAGTGAACTATCATCATCATAATTTATTCATGAACAGTTTTACATTGTGTCTGAAATAACATATAGTAAGTCTATAGGGGATATGTCAAAATATCTTAAAATTACACAAACAAAAATTAATTCAATTTACGAATACATTTTAGAAGTTAGAAATACACGACATATTAAATATAGCTAAATCAAACTTAAAACTATTATTTTAGCTTACAATGCCTCACCTTTCAGACTAGGACAGAAAATCGACGGAATTTTTCTAAAGTAGAATATCAATTATAGTATACTTACCAAAGCAAGAGTAACTATCAGCCAATTAGTAACCGCCATGTTCATTTTTCTTTCAGTACAAAATAAGTTTTAATACGGATTTTACCTTTTATACCCGAATTACTGGATTTGTTCAAGTGCTATTCATATTAGTCCAAATGCAAACAACAAAAAACAAACATATATTTAAGTTTGTTAGAATAAATATACGCATGAAATTAATAGCCATATGTATTACGAACAGTCAGCTACAGTTTGTTATTTGAACTGTTCGTAGTTAAATTTTAGTGAACACATTATAATGTTACTCCATCATAATTTAGGTTAGCGGTTCTTCGAGCGATGTGGCCTGTCCATTGCCACTTCAGCTCACTGACTCGTCGAGCTATGTCGGTGACCTTGGTTCGTCTACGAATTTCCTCATTCTGGATTTTATCACGTAGAGTAGTGTGATTTTGAGCTTGTTTATTAGGCCCACAGTAAACAAAGAGTAATAAAAACATAAATTATAACATTTTTAACTATATCACATTCAGTAGCGATTTTACTTTAGTTTTACGCCGATTTCAGGAATGTATAAATTAAGAGTCCGCAGTAAGCAGCGCTCAACTCCGCGCTGAGATCACGCGCCTAACGCTTCAAAATGTTGTTGTTTCACCTAGAGTGAAACAGGGCGCTAGAAAGAAAACCAAGGGCAAATACTTTCTCCGCTGTAGAGTGTTCGGCTGCAAATTCGCATCACAATTTTGCCGTTTTTTAAAATAATTTTCGTAGTTTCGTTTTCATTTGAAAATCACAAAATCAATTTCGAAAAATCTTTTTTCGTGTGAAACTACATAGTTTTATCAATATCTAGAATAGGGTTTGACTTAAATCTAAACCATATTTTGGCCGTAATATTCAGTCCAACTGTACAGGTTTTTGGTGGTCTAAAATGCAAAACTTATACACGTTCTGTTTTCTTTATACTCGTAATAACATTTCAATAGTCATTACCTAATTGAAGACTAAGATATATCTCATCTTATTATATTTGCCAAATTTTATGATGATGTAACGTGTTATTCAAAAATAAGGACGTAACTGCATTTATATGGAGAATCAAGCTTGCTGCAGACTCTTAACAATTGCTCATATTGTTTGCGCGTATCGACCTGTATTTGTTCTTTTTTACAAAGACAATGTGTGTGCGTCAGTATTTTTCAGTAATAAAACTCTTAGTTGATTCAATCCATCAGGCATGTATAATTGTATATTCTTCATTATATATATTCTCAACACGCAGTCGGGCAGAGTAACATTTACTAGTACTATTTCAAGAGAATTCACAACAGGAATGGTTAACAAAATGCGTGTTCAGTTTTATAATACCATCTTCATAGCTCGCACCGTCGTCAGTTCCTACTTCGAAAACAACAACTTCTTTAATGAATACAGACACAATTATACAATATTAATGAATCCTTATAACCAATTACGTTAATACAGAAATTGGATAATTAAAACTTAAGAGGTGTCAAGGGACACCCGGATGGAACGAAGTTCCTTTCGATTAATTAGTGAAGGAATTGTAATAAAATGTTACAAATTTTCAATATGGTTTGAACGGATTTTTAACATTATATTTTAAATATGGTTTTGTAGATTATCATGTCATTAGATTTTTTATGTACGTGATACGTTTTGTTTTTAGCGACATCTGTCATTGAGTAGCGGCAA
The DNA here is from genome assembly GCA_910589575.2 of Carcina quercana. Taxonomy (NCBI): domain Eukaryota; kingdom Metazoa; phylum Arthropoda; class Insecta; order Lepidoptera; family Depressariidae; genus Carcina; species Carcina quercana. The sequence goes on along the minus strand of OU342429.1, from coordinate 15,903,335 downwards.
CTAATCAGAGCCATCTGTCGTCACATAGCTGTACTGTTGGTATCGTCTTACTACTACGTAGGTCGTACTAACAGATGACGCTAACTTACTATAGCAAAAAGTGTCGGTGACAACTTTTCGTAAGAATTTTTTCCGTCTAGCCCCCTTTCACAACGCGCGATAAGGAACTTCGTTCCAATATTACTTAACTTACTACTTAAATCTAAACCATATTTTGGCCGTAATATTCAGTCCAACTGTACAGGTTTTTGGTGGTCTAAAATGCAAAACTAATACTCGTTCTGTTTTCTTTATAATAACATTTCAATAGTCATTAACTAATTGAAGACTAAGATATATCTCATCGTATTATATTTGCCAAATTTTATGATGATGTAACGTGTTATTCAAAAATAAGAACGTAACTGCGTTTGTATGGAGACTCGAGCTTGCTGCAGACTCTTAACAATTGCTCATATTGTTTGCGCGTATCGACCTGTATTTGTTCTTTTTTACAAAGACAATGTGTGTGCGTCAGTATTTTTCAGTAATAAAACTCTTAGTTGATTCAATCCATCAAGCATGTATAATTGTGACATACAATTGTGTATACAACAAAGGTGACATTTGTCCAAACACTACTATATTTAATGATGACACAATCGATATTCATATAAAAGTATTGTATAAATTTTATATATACTGGTATATGTATGTATATGTAATAGCTTTATTCTTTGATGTAATGTAATGGATCAAAGTGAGGCCCAAACTGAATTTACTGTGGACCAGGGAAAATTTCAATTTGACCATTTTAACAAAAGAACAATATGTGTGCAGTATTTTTAGGAATAAAACTCTTAGTTGATTCAATCCATCAGGCATGTATAATTGTATATTCTTCATTATATTCTCAACACGCAGTCGGGCAGAGTAACATTTACTAGTACTATTTCAAGAGCATTCACAACAGGAATGGTTTACAAAATGCGTGTTCAGTTTTATTATACGATCTTCATAGCTCCCACCATCTCCAGTTCCTACTTCGAACTTCAAATCAAAACAGACACAATTATACACTATTAATTAATCCCAATTACGTTAATACTTAAATTCCAAAATGGATAATTATATACAATATTTGTTACTAAATGCTCACATTGTTTAAATACATAGTTATTCCTAAAAATTAGTGGGCTCGATTCTACTAAGTTATTTTAAAGAAACTTAACGTAAACCACACGAAATGACGTCATTGGTATTCTACTAAAGCCTAAATGACGTAACTGTGCGGCTGACGTAGTCGTTCGATCGCCATTTCACTAAGAGCTTAAAATCGTATTCCACTAACATTTTGACGTCTTTTCTAACGAAACCCCTACGAGAACACGGGGTTCTTGACGTCATAATTAACAATTCGGTAACTTTTTCACGATCGATGTCATACGTTTGTTTATTTTTGGTTGAAATGAAATTCTAAGAGGATGGATTGTGCCGAGGATTTTTATATTCTGTAAATATAAACCACCGTGTACTCTCGGCGTGAGAGTAAGACCACTCCATGGGTGTAATAAAATGTGAATAAGGGAAAAATATTCAAGAGATGGGCAGCAGTATCTACCTATGTAACAACAACAACGCCTCGTGGAAAGTCCACGCCAACTGTGATCATGTGTACCACTCTCATCATACTGTGATCACAATCATCATCAACAGCCTATATATACGTCCCCACTGCAGGGGCTCAGGCTTACTCTCCTACAGAGAGTGTATGGGACATAGTCCACCACGCGGGCCCAGTGAGGATTGGTAGACTTCAAATGCCTATTCAAGACATGCAGGTTTCCTCACAATGTTTTCCTTCACCGTTAAGCAATCAGATAATGTTGCTCATGTTTTTTTCTATCCTTCAAATATCCCAATACATCAAATGTAGTCATTCTGGGTCTCGTACTCTTACATTAATTAAAGACAAATAAATAATAATAAATTATTAAAGTATTTATTGACACAAAAATGTTTACAATGGCCTTGCACAATCAATACAATCTATACTAGCAACTAGACCGAGCCTGTAACTTAGTTCTCTTTCATTGACACCAGTTTTGCATTTATAATAGCAGTATGGGGGGAGGATTTTCTGCCTCCGTGGCCTAATGGCTACTTCTTGGACTCACAATCCAAAGGTCCCGGGTTCGATTCCCATTGGGCCTACCTACCTACACTCGGTTTCGCTGGAGGTAGGGCATTGTACATATGTTTGCCTGGTTAGCTACCGCCAATGTTACCTAAGTCTGCCGCCAAACAGCAGTGTTAATAGCACTGTTGTGTTCAAGTATGAGAGGTAGCAGAGCCAGTGCCTTATTAGCTTAGAGGGGCTTCTGGGTGTGCACTCTTACCATCCAACGGCCTTAACATCACTTAATTATCAGGTAAGTAGAAGGCCAAGTAAACCCATTATACATTTTAAAAAATCATTTATCATGTGGATTTATAAAGAAAAACACAAGTAAAAACTATGTTTTATTATTTGAACATTTTATTTTTACATAGGTAATTGTATTTATTAAAGAAGAAAGAGTCACAGTCACATATAATACAAAAAAGATATACAAATATACTTCAATTCATTACTTATTACTAGTAAATGTAATTAAAATGCACAAGGAAATGCACAACCTTAACATATTAAAACTATGATATTTAAATGTTGAACGCATTTACAGTGTTTTTTTATTACATATTGGTTTGCTAGAAGGAAGTCAACATTACATTTCTTTTTATAAGATTGATGAACGTCTAACAGTTAAGTTGAATTCAACAAAAGCCTTACCAAAAATAAGATCAATGGCAGTCACTTCGATAAAAACTGGTACATTAAGTACATACATCAATACCTCTAATCTAATGATGACAGGATTGTCTCATAAATGTATTTTTGTGTGTAATTAGAGCTATAAGATGGAATATGAAGTTACTTCATATTATACAGAATGTGAGCACTTGAGCAGGTTCTAGGAACTATGAAAGTTATTTTACCAGCAGAGGTTTAGAACCAACGTGGATATTGATTTTATATAATAAAAAGTGAATATTTCTAATGGCTCCATGAAGTATTTAGTAGCACTTATTTGATACACTGATAAAGTATTTATTTTTTAAGTGTGGATCGGGCAGTTAGGTTAGTTTAGGTTAGCTATTATTTTTATAGAATTGATGGATTTCTCACTCTACGAGGGTAATAATTCATCATTCTTTACTCTTGATCGCTGACTTCATGTAGGTTTAACGCAGTGTGGGTATCAGGTGCGATCTGACCCCAGGGCAGATCAGGCAAATGCCCGATGGGCCAATCCCCTGGTGGGCCAGTAGGCTGGTCGGTTCCCGAGTCATGAAGCAGTCTGGGCTGATGAATCACCTTTGTTTGACCGTGTTTACAGTACCTCTATCACCACTGGGTTAGCTGTATTTACTTGTGGGGTGTTCTGAACTATTAGACTGTTGTCGCAAAAAAAAAAAACTCCAAAGCCTCGAACACAACCGAAAAGCGGTTTGCCCTTTTATATCTTTCAATAAAGGATGCTTCATTGTGATTCAGACATCAATTTCCTTTTTATTAAAAAAAGTATATTATTGTAGTTTTATTATAGAGCTTGGAAACGGAAAGGGCCGAGTATCTCTATAATGCCCGGGCCGATTTTTGGTTCCAGTCCGGTCTTGGCAGGCATCCAGTCAGTCTGCATTAGACCATAATTGTTAAACCCACATCCTGTTGTGTACCTTGAACACAGTTCACTGCACTGAAAGACCCTGAGGGACGGTGCCACCACTACCCCGGAAAGCATCTACAATCCCAAAGGAAATCTCTGCATGAAAGATAGTCTCTGCGCTATTTTAATTATGTTGAAGAACGACGTTGTTTGAAAACAATTGTTGGTTAGGTTAGGATTCATTTTTGTTATCTTTAGTGCTCCTTTGCACCCCAACGCAGTATAGTGAGCTGAAGTGAGGGCGAGTTCTTGAGACTTCAGTTCTACTTTAGTATGTAGATATTTCTATGTTTTTTAAACAATTTTACATAATTTTCCGTATGTATGAACTTAATATAATTGCCAACTTTCAAAAGAGGTTTACCCTTAAAAACTAGTCATAATAATTAATAATAGAACCTCAGAAATTTGAAATTAATGTGACGACTAATATAACATCTACCCATATTTAATTAATATTAATATTGTAAATGCAAAAGTTTTTGTTTATTTGTCCATCCTTGACGACATACTGGAGAGTTAGAATGCCTTGATTTTATTGCATAGAAAAAATCCACGCAGATTAAGTTGAGGACAAAAGCTATTATATGGTAAATGCTAAATAATATATAATTAGTTTAAAAATATTTCGGCCCCAAAAATCTAAATTCCTCCTTGAATTTAGGGGTAGAATCACTATGTTGGCAACCCGAAAAATGTATCAACCACAGAGTACCCTAAAATTTTAACGAGTCGACTCGATTATACTACGATTATTCGTAATCGAGAATAAGTTGTGTGCTAGGTGGGCTCACAGCCACCTTTCGGCTTTCGTTTCGGTTTCGTTCGGTATTATAGGTTAGTAGAATACGGTTTTCTAGAACTTAGAATAAAATAAAATTTCAGAATATAAACGTAACGTATACGTAATTGCTCCGAAACGAATATAGAACTAATCGGGCTCCAGAGCTGGTTGAGGCAGCGTGCATCGCCTTCTCACCGGAAGAATTGCCGACCACATATAATACAATATTAATCTTTCTCGTTAAAAATTATAGAATCACCTATACAATATCAAACTATAAAAGTAGTTATTGTTTAAACATTTATAACTAAATATAAATATCGTTCAGTCACGTATCCGAGTAACTTGTGGTAACATCATTTGATGTGAAGTCGTTCCGGGCACCTGCTGGAGATGCTTGTCATGCCTCTTCATATAGATGTCGCTGGTATCTCTTGCACCGGATGTTATTGTCGGTAACAATATATAAATCCTCGGCACAATCCATCCTCTTAGAATTTCATTTCAACCAAAAATAAACAAACATAGGACATCGATCGTGAAAAAGTACCTCTGAGTTAACTTTTACCGAATTGTTAATTATGACGTCAAGAACCCCGTGTTCTCGTAGGGGTTTCGTTAGAAAAGACGTCAAAATGTTAGTGGAATACGATTTTAAGCTCTCAGTGAAATGGCGATCGAACGACTACGTCAGCCGAACAGTTACGTCATTTAGGATTTAGTAGAATACCAATGACGTCATTTCGTGTGGTTACGTTTTCGTTTACGTTTCTTTAAAATAACTTAGAACTTTTCCGATTACAACCTTTAATTTGTCGTGGGTATTTTCAAAATTCTTAATTTTATTTTTTATTTTAAGCTTTTTAGAGAATTCATACGTTGCAGTCTAAATATCGTGACGTGTGAAGTATCCTTTCAGGCACAGTTTATTCGCCACGTTCCTTAACAAAGTTCCCATCAAAGTTATTCTGCTCAATCATCAGACCCTCAGAAGTTGATGTGCAGGTTCTGCTCACCAAACACTCTCAAACAGACCAAACACGGCTTACTAGCTATGTGCCAGCGCAAGATTCCCTTCAACCTCGTTCTAATCCATCATCAGACCCTCAGAAGTTCATGTGCAGGTTCTACTCACCAAACACTCTCAAAAAGACCAAACACGGCTTAGTAGCTATAATACGCACACACACACAAACAAACAAACAGCCTCTCATACACCGTCTCCATTCCGTCGTGGGTAAAAAGATGGGTAGTATAAATTTAAAAAGAAGCAACATGTACATCAATAAACTTTTATTAATAACTTTTACTACAGGCACAAGAAACGGGATTAAAATCTGAAAGTTCAAAAACCACGTTGTCGCTGCGACAGACTATTTAATTTATACAGCTGCCGACATTACTTTGGCAATCCTTTTTCAGTTTATAAAATGAAATGTATGACCATAATTACTAAAAATAAATTTGTTAGCAAAAAGGCAGGAATAATATTCAGCAAAATAAATACTGTAAACACAGCTTGTAATTTCTGTACATTTTGTAAATCTATTAGTAATAAATGAATTCTAGATTAGTAGTGAAGAATATATTACTTCATTGTCATATCTTGATATTTCGCAGAGATGTTTAGTTGTTTGTTTTATCAAATGTCAGCTCAGCGTCCAATACCCAAGCCTAGGCCTGCATTGACGCCAGCGTTCACGCCAGAGTTGTCGACGCCAACGTTAGCATCGACATTAAGGCCAAGATTCAAGCCTGAGGATGGGTTATTTTTCATTTCCTCTGCCTTTTGAGCATCTATCATTTCTTGAGTCTTGGTTATATTGTATTTGGACCAAGGAGCTTTGTCATTCTCCGTGTAGGTCACGAACAAGTAGGTGATGTACAGCTCGTCACTTGTCAAATCTGAGGAAAAATAAGTGTATGTATGTAAAAACTAATGAACTATATGTACATTATTATGTATCTAAGATCTGTCTTTAGATTACCATCGCCGTGGCCTAGTCGCTCCTCCCTGGGTTCGCTTCCCAGTGGGATACCTGTCGATCTTCAGTTTGATTTGTGGTAGGGCATTTTATTTGTCCGCCTGGCTAAATTCCGCCATGTTTCATTTCATTTCATCATTCGCTTTGAGGCTTCCACGTGGTGAGGATTTCTACCCAACGGTCTTATTTTCACGTATCATCAGGTGGATGTCATTTGCAAGCCAATCATTTTTCTAACATTATTTTAGGATAGAGATCCGACGTCAAGGTTGTCCTGTATGTGCGCCTTGTCAAGCTATGACTATAAAACGACAATATTCAGTGAAACTTCAATTGATAATAAGCAACTTATTATTCTATTTAAAGTTGTCGATTTCTTACAATAAATTGCTGACAATTGGCTGCAAACATTGACGAATGGATAAAAAGGGCATCGCTTGACGGCTTGCTATAACTAGCCCACCAGCGATAGCGACATACCTTCTTCACTCCCACGACACACCTACCGACTATGTCCTTATCTAAGAGAACCGGAAGTATATAAAACAATTTAAAATGTACCAGTCGTCAGAAACCTACCGATCCGAACAAGCAGTCCACGTGCAGTTCTAGGCAGACCACAACACATACCAACAACAAGGCCACACAGACGTAGGTGTGGTATGGGGCTAAGTCTGTCACATAAACTGTTTCTTGAAGTATTGTGATGTTATGAGAGAGCATTATCATATAACCTGAGCTCGGCAAGGCAAGTGGACTACACCTTGACTGAGGTAACAAGGATACGAAGGGTTAAATCTAAGATCGTATCAATAAAGAAAAGAATGTGAGCATTCCTGCGTTGCTAGGGCTTGAGACTGGACGAGTTGAGCGTGAAAATCAGTCGACTGGTAAACAAGTTCACAACGCAGCCGTAACCTCGCAGTATTGGGCGAATGCTTTGAAATGATGTCGTTTGTATGAACCTATAGTATTTATTATACTCACTTCCAAGACCCGCAGCCGCGAAATCTTGCTGTTGCATCCTCCTGATGCCGCCTATGGTACGGTAAGCAGCTGTCGAAACAATACGACATTATAATCCGGTGATTTGGTTTTTACAAAAGAGTTGAGATATAACGTATTTTGTAACATAGTAACCGCATATTAAAAGCTTTTATTTAACTTGCAATGTTTGTATGTATGTATGTATGTTCGGGTCAAATCTTGCAAGCTGAATTAGAAGCACTTCCTCTTATGCTAGGGAGTTGAAATTTTGTACGTTGGTTCAGTTCCGTTGACAATGCGTTTTTCTGGTACTATCGAGCTGGTCTGATGCTGGAGTCAGGAGGAATAAAGAGAAACTCTTCAATAGGCCCCTTGAATTCGGGCTCATCTCAAAATCAGAATACCAGGCTGACATAAGTGCAAGGGAGCGTGCTATATCGTTTCTATATATCGTATCGTAGCGCAGGTTGATTCCTAACAAAATACTTAAAATCATTTGAAGTACCAGGTTAGCAGAAACAGAAGTAGTTTTGATTTAGCTCACATGACATATTACGCGCCGTTTTATTCTACTAATGAGAACGCGTAGCTTCTGTCACTTCTTTTTTTAAATCTAAATAGATTAATTAACTTTAGACTTTTTAGTTGAAGTGTTTTAGATTCAAAATGCTATTTGTCTCTTTTTGGCCCAAGGGAATGAAAGAGTAACCACATAATCAAATCAAGTCGTGATTGTGCATTATATCAGTACCTAGTCTGTGCAAAGTCTGTGATTATATCCTCTGTGTAAATACTGAATGTCATGCATAAATGCCAAAAATACAATTAAAAAGCGTGTGTTTATGTTAGTTTGGCAATGGTTTTCTAAATAAATTTAAGACAAGATAGTGTCACTCAATTGAGGCTGGACAAGGCAGCGTATGCAATAATCATCGGCTGCAGAAGTCCACTGTTGGACATGTGTCTCCCTGTTATGGCGCGCCCACACATGCACGGTGATAGGGCCGAGCCACTTGCATCCAGTGACTACTCGCGAGCTTAACTAGATCATCGGTCCTGGTCTGATGCTGGAGCCAGGAGAAATAAAGAAGAACTTTTCAATGGTCCCTCAAATACGGGCTCATCTTAATTCCAGAATACCACGTTGACATAAGTGCACCGGAGCGTGCAATATCGTTTTTGTAGCGCAGGTTAATTTCCTACCAAACTATTGAAAAATCATTTGAACTACCAGGTTATCAGAAACAGAAGAAGTTAATGACATATTCCGCGCGGGTTTGAGTAAAACTTATATTTTGAAATGAGAACGCTCAACTTCTGTCACTTCTGTTTTTAGGGTTCCGCAGTCAAACTACGAACCCTTTTAGTTTCGCTCTGTTAGTCGGTCCGTCTGCCAGTCCGCGGCTTTGCTTAGAGACCCTTACTACTAGAAAGGTGTAATTTAGTACGGGTATACATATTAATCACGCCGACAAAGTAGTAGAATAATATCTTGCAAAACATATTTTTAAGGGTGGCTCCCATACACGTAACTTGGGAATAATATATATAGTTTTTCTAATACTTGTGCTCAGAAAGTGATACGTTTTGTAGCTGTTTGGCGTGCTAAAAGTTCGTGATTTCAGAAGCTTGTCTTAAAAATGCAAGGCAAGCGTGCGTTTTTCTTATTAACTAGTTATAAAGCCAAAAGCACTAGTACTTTTTTTTTCCTATTAACTGAAGGAATGTTTTTCATTCAAAAATCAATACTAGTATTTTTGCCGAGTCACTGGGCAGTATTTGCAACACACTCTTGGCCACAATCTCAATAATAGACTACCAGGTTGACATAAGTGTCAGAGAGCGTGTAAGATAACTGTTCCGCACTAACCTCCGAAAAAAGATCGGGGTCTGTTTAATTAGATACTTTTTGCTGCATTAACATGTTCCAAGAGGATTGGCTTCAGTTCGAGTTTTTTTTTAATAGAACGCGGGCCTTCGCTTTTTAAATATATATGTAAATTCGAATGTTGATAATGATTTAATTTAATCTTATGGGGATGACAGAGACCTTATGCCAAGATATTATATATCTCTTTTTCTCTCTTTGAAGTTGCAGTTAGACTCCACCTTAGGTATGAGGTCCTGGTACTTTCGTCTTCATATCATCCGATGTTAAGTGATTAGAGCTGACAAATGGAAGCGTGCTCATCTAGAAACGTTACTTTGCTTTCTGTGCTAACCGGAACACAATCATCTTCATCATAATTTTACTATTTGTTATATTTTTTAGCAAATGTATTAAGAAATGTCGTTCAAAACTAGTTTCGAAATGTATTTACTATTTTCGCGTTTCCCCCCGTATATCTTCTAAACTATTGCTTTTAAAAATCTGAATACTTCACAGTGGTATGTACACTGAACTGAAAAAAAAACTATCACGACTAAGCTGGCTTTGCAGGTGAACGAGTAATAGTCGACCAAATTATAAAAATAGACTTCGAGATGCCATAATGAAAGTTTCGTACAAATTCCAATCAAAATTACTTCACATCGTCCTGCGTGGGACCTAACTTGGATACTTTTTAAAATTGAAATAGATTCAGTAATTTAACTAGACTTTTTTAGTCTTAAGAAACATTTACACGATAACTAAAAAATAAAAAATAAATTAATATTAAAAAAATTCATAAAGAAGCTTTTATTTAAATGCTCTAAAAAGAAGAAAATAAACTTTAAATTAAATCAAACCCATCAATTGATTACATTGAACAATTTATATGCTATAAAAGCTTGTCGCGTGATATACTAGTGTAGATATATGTAGATTTATCTATTTTATACAAAACATACTTTTTCTCTAGATCAGTTTACATAATTCTTGTATTCTAGTTCATCGACACATAGGCCACATCGACATCAATACAATTAAAATCACGCGACAAGCTTTTATAGCATATAAATTGTTCAATGTAATCAATTGATGGGTTTGATTTAATTTAAAGTTTATTTTCTTCTTTTTAGAGCATTTAAATAAAAGCTTCTTTATGAATTTTTTTTATATTAATTTATTATGATTCAGGTTCGCGTGCGAGGACAAACACAACTACTCGTATTTTCAGGTAATGTTTGTGTTAATTGCGCAACGGTTATTATGCGTGTGATCCATTTTATCGTTCGACGCTCCTATTATCAAAAGCTTTTATTTAACTTGCAATGTTCGTATGTATGTTCGGGTCAAATCTTGCAAGCTGAATTAGAACCACTTCCTCTTATCCTATGAGTTGAATTTTAAACGTTGGTTGAGTTCCGATGATAATGTGTTTTATGGTACCATCGAGCTGGTCTGATGCTGGAGTCAGAAGAAATAAAGAGGAACTCTTCAATGGCCCTTTGAATTCGGGCTCATCTCAATACCAGAATACCAGGCTGACATAAGTGCAACGGAGCGTGCAATATCGTTTCTGTAGCGCAGGTTAATTTCTTACCATACTACTGAAAATCATTTGAAGTTCCAGGTTATCAGAAACAGAAGAAGTTGATGAGATGTTTCGCGCGGGCTACACTACAGTTTGAGTAAAACTGTTTTTAGGGTTCCGCAGTCAAACTACGAACCCTTATAGTTTCGCTTTGGTCGTCTGTCCGTCTAGCGTAGAGGTAGATGTGTGTAAATTTACCGATTTTATAAAATACATACTTTTTTCGTTTACATAATTATTGTATTCTAGTTTATCAAAATATAAGCCTCCTTCATGGTACGACACATCGACACCAATACAAGTAAAAAAAATCACGCGACAAACTTTTACAGCTTATAAATAAAAAAGTGCAATTTGCAATTTGCGCATGCAAAATTGATGGTTTTGATTTAATTTAAAGTTTCTTTTTTCTTTTTATATAATAAAATCTGTTGTTGAGTAAGTTGTGATGTAGGGTAGTTTATAATAATGTATATTTATATGATGTAGGTGGTTGGACAATTGTTGGCCATACGTCAGTTCGGATTATACGCTCAGTGAACGCACACGGTGTTTTATTACTATCATCCCGAATACACTACAGTGGCTGACGAGGCTGAATTTGTATAAAAACGCGTGCTATTTATTACATAAACCAGTATGTCGATCGGTAAAGTGGACAGTTTTGACACGGAGTGCGGAGCATGGAACTCATACATCGAGAGGTTGGAGATGTATTTTACCGCTAACAAAGTGACGGAGGACTTGAAATTACCAACGTTGATAGCGGTAATGGGTGACGGAGCTTACGAGCTGTTAGCTAATTTAGCAAGTCCGAAGAAACCTAAGGAGCTAACATACGACGCAGCGGTGACGCTGCTGCAGGATCATTTACAGCCGGCGCCGTCGGCACTCGCCGAGAGGTACCGCTTTAGACAGCGCAGACAAGCTAGCAGTGAAAATATTGCATCGTATGTGGCGGAACTAAAGAAACTCGCACGTTATTGCCAGTTCGGAGCTACGTTGGACGATAATCTTCGAGATCAGTTTGTGTGCGGGTTACGTAGTGACGTCATCCGTCAACGGTTGTTCGCGGAGGATGACACATTAACATATGTGAATGCGGTTAAACTAGCGAGTTCTCTCGAAGCGGCGGAGCGGAATGCGGCAGCCGTGGAGGCCGGGGCGTTGTCGGTGGGCAGCGGGGTCGAGGCGTTATCCGTCGGGGCGCAGGCGGTGCATGCGCTGGGACACGGAGGTGCGGGGGTCGCACGGGCACGAGCGCGGGCGCGGGGGAGCGCGGGAATACGCGGGAGGGAGCCGGTGCGGTGCGGCGCGGGAGGTGAGCGACGCGGGAGCCGGAGCGGCGGGCACGGGAGCGGCGGGAAGCCCTACAGCTGTGCGGGGTGCGGTGACACCGAGCACAGTTACACGGTGTGCCGGTATCGAGATTTCGTGTGCAGCCGGTGCAGGCGCACGGGGCACCTGCGTCGCGTGTGCCCGGAGCGCGGCGCGGACGCGCACGGCAGTCGCGGCGGCGGCGGCGGGACCACGCCGGAGGAAGACTTCCACCACCTGTGTTTGAACGACTATCGAGCGGTGAGGCTACCTATTGCTATAGACAAACATATTATAGATATGGAGGTTGATACGGGTTCGGCGGTCTCGTGTATAAGCAGTCAGACTTATGATAAATACTTTAACACATATACACTCGAGAACAGCAACATCGTGTTAAACTTTTATGATGGTTCCAAGATAAAACCATTAGGGTTTATCAAACCGGTAGTTAGCTATGGCGGGCAAAGGAAACGCTTAGAGCTATTAGTCATTCGAGGTGGCACTACATCGTTGCTAGGTAGACAGTGGTTAGCTGAGCTAGGTATTAAAATACCTATAATTAGCAATTGTAACAACGTAGGCAGTGATCGTAAGCAGTTTATTAAAGATATTGATGTTTTAATCGACAGCTATAAGGAGCTATTTAGCGGCGGGCTGGGCCGGTACACGGGCGGGCAGGCGACGCTGCGCGTGCGCCCGGGCGCGGCGCCCGTGTTCCACCGAGCGCGGCCGCTGCCGTACGCGCTGCGCGAGCGCGTCGACAGCGAGCTGGACGCGATGCTGCGCGACGGCATCATCGAGCCCGTCGACGGCTCCGACTGGGCGTCACCGCTGGTGCCGGTAAACAAAGCGGACGGTTCCTTGAGAATTTGTGCTGACTATAAGGCTACTCTGAACCCGGTTCTACTGATCGATAGGTACCCCTTGCCTAGAATCGATGACCTCATGGTGAGCCTGAGTGGGGCTCGTTATTATTCAAAAATAGATTTGTCACAAGCTTACAATCAAATCGAGTTAGATGAATCTAAGAAATACACCGTAATAAACACCCATAGGGGCCTTTATAGGTACAACAGGTTAGTGTACGGTCTAGCTTCGAGCCCGGGCATCTTTCAGAGGATTATGTGTAATTTGCTAAAGGATATTTCGAACGTCGAGGTCTTCCTCGATGACGTCATCATTGGGGGGAGAAATAAAGTCGAACATCTTAAAGCTTTAGAAGCCGTGTTTAGTAGATTACATCGTTACGGGCTAAAATTGAAGACGAGTAAATGCGTATTTTTAGTAAAGGAGGTACAGTACTTGGGCTACGTGATATGTGAAGATGGTATAAAGACGGACCCCGCTAAAATAGAGGCGATCGTAAATATGTCCAGGCCATCGAATGTCACGGAATTACGTTCCTTTTTGGGCTTAATTAATTTCTATGGGAAATTTGTTAGAAACATGAGTAGCAAACTAGTGCCGCTGTACGATTTACTTAAAAAAAGTAAGGAGTGGTCATGGTCTGACGAATGTGAAGGATCATTCGTGGAGATCAAGAAATTATTATCTGGCGCGGAAGTATTAGCGCATTACGATCCCAAGAAACCGGTGTGGGTGACGTGTGACGCTAGCAGTCGCGGGGTCGGGGGGGTGCTCTCGCAGCGGAGCGCGGACGGACGGGAGCGGCCCGTAGCATATGTGTCGCGCACACTCAATGACGCGGAGAAAAATTACTCGCAAATACATCGAGAGGCGTTGGGTATTATATTCAGTGTGAATAAATTCCACCAATATCTATATGGTCGTCATTTCACCTTGCGCACGGACCACAAGCCGCTAGTGTCGATATTTGGTCCGAATACCGGTATACCGGTGATGGTAGCGAGCCGTATGCAGAGGTGGGCGATCATATTGTCCGCGTACTCGTTCGATATCGAGTACGTGCGCACCGAACACAACGGGGCGGACGGGTTGTCGCGCCTGCCGCTCGCGACGGCAGGCGCGGGGAGCAGGTCGGCGCCGGAGCAGACATATTTACACTGGGTGCAACAATCGTTACTTTTAGATTATAACGAGGTGAAACGGGAAACGTCCCGGGATATAGTGTTGTCTAAAGTACTAAGTTATGTGCGAGACGGTTGGCCTATGGAATGCGAGGTGCATAATTTACAACCATTTTTCAATAGAAAAAACGAATTGTACGAGGAATTAGATTGCTTAATGTGGGGTCACAGGTTGGTCGTGCCGGATAAATGCCGGGATAAAATTTTAACTTTGTTACACGAGTCGCATATGGGGATTGTGAAGACTAAGTCGTTAGCGCGCAGTTACGTGTGGTGGCCGGGGGTGGACGAGGCGGTGGAGCGTCTGTGTCGCGAGTGCGCGGTGTGCGCGGCGCAGGCAGACGCGCCACCGCGCGCCCCGCCGCGCCTGTGGACGTGGCCGCAGCGACCGTGGACCAGGATACACCTCGACTACATGGGGCCCATAGCGGGGGTCACATATTTGGTGGTAGTTGACGCCATGTCTAAGTGGATCGAAGTGTTTCGGGTATCAAGTACATCGGCCAACGTACTTATAGATAAATTAAGTGAGCTGTTTAGTAGATTCGGTTTACCGAAACAAATAGTGAGCGACAATGGATCACAGTTCGCTTCCGAGGAATTCGGTAGTTTCACCAAGTCGAACGGTATTGATCATGTGTTCACGGCTCCCTATCATCCGGCTTCCAACGGTTTAGCGGAAAATGCAGTACGGACTCTAAAGCGAGTTATAAAGAAAGCAATTCATGAAAAACGTAATATTGATCGAGCTTTATGGGGGTTCTTAATTTATTATAGGAACGTAGAGCATTCGACAACCGGTCAAAGTCCAGCCATGTTGCTGTTGGGGAGACGGATTCGTACTCGTTTAGATTTAATAAAACCGGACCGGGAGCATCCAGTGCGTAGGGCGCAGGAACGTCAGCTGCAGGGGGCGGCGGGAGTACCACGGAAAATCGAGAACCATGAGGATGTCTGGTACAGGCGCTACTTGAAAGGGGAAAAATGGGTACAAGGTCGAGTAGTAGAGCAGCTGGGTCCGAGTAGCTTTAAAGTGATAGGTAGTAATGGGGAGACAGTGCACAGACACATCGACCAGTTGCGGAAGAGGTCGAGGGGGAGCAGACTGTCGTTGTCGTCTACTGGTCCCAGTCTGAATCCAAACATTCCGGAGTCACGCACAGATTCTCAAGGCAATACCGAGCCCGGGCCGCGGCCGGTCGGCAGTCCGGTCGGCGCAGGGTCGAGGGGAGAGGTGATGTCGCCGCGCGGTGACGCACCAGAGCCGGTGGAACAACCTCGGGGGACACTAGTGTCGTCTCCGGCCTCACCGGAGCGACAGGTTGCCTGGCCACCCGCAACACCGCCCCCAGGTCGACCGATTAGACAGTGCAGGCTTAATGAACCTAAATATAAGTTAGTGTAATTATAATTTATATTGTTAGCTTAGTTATAATAGTTTAGTTAAATTGTATTCTATTAGGTTAGTTAGTGTAGTCTTAGTTATGTATAGAGGAGTGTGATGTAGGGTAGTTTATAATAATGTATATTTATATGATGTAGGTGGTTGGACAATTGTTGGCCATACGTCAGTTCGGATTATACGCTCAGTGAACGCACACGGTGTTTTATTACTATCATCCCGAATACACTACATTATGCAAGCACAGTTTTTAATCTCGAAAAAAGTTTGTATTTTTTCTAGATATAATAAAAATAATTGTTTTAAAAAACGGCAAACCCACGTGAACTGGTACCGAGAAAGTCGTAGTTTCGGACCTATCGGAGGTCCTTCCTTCCTTTTTCAAAGTATATATATACATATTTCGGCATCAATGAATATCCTACGAATGAGGAATGACGAAATCCGTAGACGAACGAAGGTCACCGACATAGCTCGACGAGTCAGTGAGCTGAAGTGCCAATAAGCAGGCCACATCGCTCGAAGAACCGATAACCGTTGGGGAGTAAAGGTTCTCGAGTGGCGACCACGTACCGGGAAACGTCTACCAGGCCGTCCCCTACTAGATGGACCGACGACCTGGTTAGAGCCGCAGGGAGTCGCTGGATGCAGGTGGCTCGGGACCGGTCGATGTGGCGTACCATGAGGGAGGCCTATGTCCAGCAGTGGACGTTTCCCGGCTGCTGCTGATGATAATACTACGTGAATTATTCTACTACAACTTCGGCAAAACCTATGCTAAGGCTGACCAACAAAACTTTTCTTAGCTGTCATAATGTGCGCCTCTGGGCACTCTTCAGGGGATAGCGATCGGACTAATGCGCATGCTCAGAGTGATTACTGTAGTCAGTTATCTAGAACTATTCGCGGGGAGGGGCTCATGTCCAGCTGTGGACTCATACAGACGATAATGATCGCTACTATCCTTATATTACTTACCAGTACTATTTTTAAGGCTGCTCGTCATAGGGCCCACTGTCTGGTAAATAGCTGTAACACAAATGTATGAACCATATGTGCATAAAACAAAGTCAGGTTGGCTACACAATTCACATATATAATCAAGAGTATCGTGTCTGAACAGATATTTATTATATTTACTTTTTAAATTTGTCTTCGCCCCGAGTAGCATGATAAACATGGGATAAATTGGCAAAAAAATCATCTTCTCATATGTAACAGAAAGTCATAATAACTAGAGTTTTTGTAGAGGGATAGTTAAAAGGCCAAGGAAGGACATATGCTACTTTTATGCCGATCGAACGAGTAGTTCGCATGGGATACATCCTGAAATCCACGCAGACGCGGTTCGAATTATTAAATTTCATCGGCCATACTAATTGCATTGCTGTAGTAGCAGTTCCACTGAGTGCCCAAATAAACTGAAGTAATAGTATACTTACTTTCGACAACGAATTCATACGTAAAACGTTCTGCACGTAACCCGTTACTATATTTCGTCTTATCTGCAAAAAGAAACATTATTGATCGAGTGAGCTAAGCGAACGACAGGTCTTCGTTTCAACTACGAGTATCTGGGCAAAAAGCTACTTCCTGTGTGTTTGTTTTCTGTATGTTTTCCTCTACAGGTCGCATTTCTCAACCGATCTGGATGAAACTTGGCATATAGGTTAAACGAATTTTTGAATGTTTGAATGTAATTCCTCCAAAAAGTGGTAAAAATAGGGTACTGATATCTCCGTCATATGATATCCGATTTCGATGCGGTTTCTTATTAAGTCGGCTCAAAGCCCTTTAGCGCTCCCTTTTCGGCACCCCAACTCTACTTTTGGCACTTTTAGGGTTTGGAATTGGAAGCGAAACGTTTTGTGCGAGCTGTGGGAATCTCTACTGTGTACGGACGACATCGGACAGGATGTATCACGATTAATGGATAATCTTAATACAGTCCATTGTTTATATTGTAGTGATCTTAACGTTCTTTGTAAATGGTACTAAGGAACTAGTTGCTGAACAAGCTGTATAAGTACTGAACAGTACAACCTCTGTCTATATATTTAATCTTAAATATTCTGTGTAAATACTACTTACCAAATACATAGGTCCTGTCAATGCTGTTTGAAGCACCAAAATAGACAGCATTTTCGGTACCTTCGAATGCGTTGATTCCTGAGAAATAAAAAGGATTATTAGGGTGCGAAGAATCACCGGAAGAGATTCAGCTACCACCAACGGCGGCTCAACCAGGGACGTATATCGCGCGGACACTGAGGACCGACGAGAAGATCGTGAAGCTGGAGGAAGAACTAGACAAGTTGCGATGGGACGTTATGGGATTATCAAAAGTCCAAAGAGAGGGAGAGGACACGATAATCCTCAAGTCGGGTAACTTGTTCTACTACCGGGAAGGCGAAAAAATGACACAGGGCGGTGTCGGGTTTATCGTCTGGAAGTCTCTGGTCAACAATGTAGTGAAGGTGGAGAGTATCTCGATGAGGGTAGCGTACCTTATACTCAGAATAACCAAACGGTATTCGCTGAAGGTTATACAGGTTTACGCAATCACCTCGTCACATCAAGATGACGAGGTAGAGGCCTAGAGCCATACACTCCTCAAAGACACACTACACTGTGGACATGGGGGACTTTAACGCAAAACTAGGCAGGAGGAACGGCGATGAGCTGAGAGTGGGAAATTTGGGATTGGGCAACGGAACCCTAGGGGGCAGAGGCTGGCTGACTTTATGGAGAAGGAGGGACTCTTTGCGATGAACTCCTTCTATGAAAAGCGGCCGCACAGGAAGTGGACCTGGATCAGCCCCGATGGTTCTACGAGAAACGATATAAACTTCATATTGAGTACCAAGCGGCAGACCTTCAGTGATGTCTCAGTGACAAACCGGTAGTGATCACCGCATGGTTCAAGGCACACTGAAGCTTAATACCACACTGGAAAGAGCTCGTCTGATAAAGTTAACGCTCCGGCCTCAAAATTTTATCATCTCTAACCCCGAAAACTTTCAGCTCGAGCTACACAATCGATTCCAATGCTTAGATGCTATCGAAACCGTTGACGATATTAACGATCGGCTTGTGGAAACTGTCCATGCGGTAGGGTCTAAATTCTTTAAGGCCTGTCCCGCAAATAGAACCCAGATCTCGAAATAGACGCGACACGATATTTGCCACTTTCATGGATGGAATAAGACGCGAACGAGCGGAACCAAGGCTCCAAGGTATTTGCAAAATATCTGTCTATAGGGCAGAACCAACTGACGAGGCTGAAGACCAACACGGGCGGTTGTTTGTTTGTTTTGAGAGGAGAAGAGATCCGCTACTAGTTGGACCGACGACCTGGTTAGAGTCGCAGGGAGTCGCTGGATGCAGGGACCGATCGATGTGGCGTACCATGAAGGAGGCCTATGTCCAGCAGTGAGCGTTTCCCGGCTAATGATAATGATGAAGGGCAAAAAGCCCTTCTAAGGCAGGTTTGTTATCTATGTGTCTGTCCAGACCCTGAAAAGTAGGTATAATGTTTTAAATTATATCACATTAAAAATCTCATTTTTAGACTACAAACTTACATTTGCTATTAATATTGATCGCGATTAAGACGCATGTATGGGATATCTGTTTTTTTATTTTTTTAACTCCAAACTTAAGTTCGTTTTTATATTTTCATTAAAGCATTTTTCGGTGCTTATTTGATTTTCAGTATGTTCATTACTTATAATCTGTAGGATAGGGTAGTTCGACTCCCAATCCGCCGTTATATTATTATTTTTACTGTTACAGAATGGTTTTTATTTTAACAAAATCATTTAATCACGTATGTTTGATCTTGAGCACCTTTTCATTCATTAGTTTCACTTGATTACAGTGTCACATAACACGACGACACCGTCTAGGTCAAGGATGGCGAGCCCTGTACGTAAGTTGTAAATTAATGATATTTATTTCGCGACACTATAATTTCATCTACAATTTTTAAGTAATTACTTATCAAAGCCAACTATTCTATTTTAAAGATTATGGCAACAGAAATTTAGTATGGGAGCATTACGAGAGGGATAGCGTTAATCATATAATACCTACTTTTTTCGTATGTCATAATGAATTTCATTATCAGTGACGTGCCAAAAATATTGTGTCGCGTGCCATTAATGGCACGCGTGCCAATGGTTCGATATCCCATCCCATAAATAATCAGTTATTCGTAGTTCTAGGCGTTGTTAACGGCATTATATATGTATGTTTGATATGTTTACCTGTATTGTTGGTAATGCTATCGACCAGTTTGTCGAAGGTGTCCGATGCGTTTTGCCCCACGTTGCTCTGCGCTCTGAACTCCTTGATGTCAGTGTCTCCGTCAGCCCCTGGGATCCCGTACACGCCATCCGCGCAGAAGGAGCAATCCACTGAAACACAATATTTTGACTATTTAACCCACGCGAGGAGTCATCAAAATAATGATTTTATGGCTCTGCTGCGGCTGCCTTCGGGGATGTTTGCCGAGGCACATGTAGACTGCTTCTACAGCACGATGCGCAAGAGGGCGGCCTCCAGCGCGCGCAGGGTGCGCAGCCGCAGCAGTCTACCCGGACGGACCGATGCTGCGACACTGGCTGTCATTACATGCACCAGTGTCCCAGTAGCATGTCTCACGATATAATTAACTTACTAACATAGCACTAAGATTACTAACACTATGGATGTATGTCTAATTTAAATAAATAATTCGTTCCAATAAAGGACCTAAAATATGTAGTGTACCACTGGCAACACTGACACGTTGCAGAAAACATTCTAACCATATTGAAGACTTGGCTGTATGGTGGTTTCCTTATGCCTTTACCTTTTCCTAGTGTGAAAGAAAACATACCAAAAACCACTATGAGGCTTGACAAGCAATAAGAATAAGAATACATTTATCCATAAAAGTGTTCAAAATATTTTTCTTAAATCTAATTGGCTAGAATATTTGATCTAGTTAAATACTAAAGCGTCTACAGCTAAACTAAGTTTAAAAACTTGTATTTTAGCATACAGTGCCTCACCCCTTAGAAAAGCAGACGGAACGTCTAGCCGCCATTATAAAATGCATCAATTTACATGCAATATAGTGCTGAACTAAATATCAACCTAATAAATTGAATAAGTATTAACAGACGTGTAACTTGGCCACATAAAGCTATACTCCTCGCGTTTATATCGAATGCCCTTTGTTAAAAGGAGACCACTTTATTTTAGAATAGACAACTGATGCCAAGGTTCCTCTTCCTCCGTGCTCTATGTGTGCGTTACTGTTTGTGGGTTTGCAGCAACTTGTCAAACTTGGACTACATCATCCCCTTCTGAACATAGGCCTTCACATGGCACACCGCAATGACCGGTCCCGAGCCACGTGCAGCCAGCTACTTCCTACAACCTTTACCAGGTCATTGGTCCATCTAGTACATATTCCATCTAATTCATACCCTGTACGGAACCCTCAGTTCGAGATTCCGACTCGCACTTGGACGTTTTCTGCTACAAAATGTAAATAAAACGATTCCACTTACATGTGAGAACCTTGCAGGCAACTATCTTCGTGAGGACAGCATAAGCTGAAAATATAAATGTATGAAATAGTACAGTCAGTATATATCGTGAAGCGTGGTGAACATGGCTCCCTGCATAAGGTAGAGCGCCTTTGTGTAAAGCTGTACTAGTTTCTACGATTAAATAAATGAATAAGCTTCAACTTGCACTGTGGTAGCATGTCAGTTTTACTGTTTTCTAATGTTCAACCATAAGAATAACTAATAAAATTTAGGTTCCTCATCTCCATGTACGTTCCGCAATTTTTAGCGATTCGGATGTTATGAATTTTTTAGTTAAAAAATCCTAGCGGTGTCGGGGGCGTAGCAGGGTGTGAAGGGAAGTATGTGTAGTAGTAGTAGTAGCATGTGGTGACGTGTGAGGTACGCAGTAAGGAGATTCAAGTCTGCTTCAATAGTGTGTTTATCCAGCTGACTACGACGATATGATGAAACAAGGATGATATAGCCAGTTACCCATTCAATTGAGGGTTTGTGGTGAGCGCCTTTCCAACCTACGGCTTTATCTTCACTTACTTAGTGTGAGAAAAGAAAACGTATGCCAAATAAATATAATATTGAGTCAAAATAGTGCGACGTTTTCCCTACATTGTATGTGGAATTGTGGATCCTAATTCAGTCGGAGACCGAACGTAGACCGTAGCTCACTCAAAGCTATGTCACAATGTTCTCTGCACATTGGCGATCTTAGTAGATCTTAATATATAAACGAAGAACCTTACCAGTGTACAATAGACGTCCAACTGAAAATGAAATAAATTATCAGTATTCGATTTTAATAAATACATCTTATTCTATCTCGTTATTACTGTGAAGTGATCACTGTGTACTTACTGCCGTCAGCCCCAGTTTTATCCAGGACGCCGCCGACACCGTTACACACTGAAAAAGGACCAAATTTAACAGAATTACTGTTAGGGTTCCCGTTTTACCCTTTGGGTACGGAACCCTTAAAACAGAGAATTGCAAGCTGGACTCGCGCACCAAGGGCTACGAACCGTGAGAAGAAACGTACAGATATTGTTCAGATGCACATTCTCTCGACCGCCTAAGTTTTGACAAAAAAAATTATATCGTTTTTATATAATAGATATATATCTATAGATAAAGAGCGAATAATACTTTAACACACATTTTTCATGATAAATCAAAACTTTGTACTTTTTATTATACAAATAAACCTTTCATACTCCAATAGACCAGCGACGCCACGTTAAAAATCCAGCTCCTTTTTTTGAATAATAATAAAAAATTCATCAACTATTTCAGTTGCAGACAGACAGACAAATAGACACCTGAGTGAGATTGTTAGAGGGTTCCGGGGGTTTCCCATTAGATGCTGGGAACCCTAAAACAATAAGTCCATGTTTTATAAATACCGCATTTCATCGAGAAACTGGCGTACTATACCTAACTTATACCTTACCTTTGACGGTGAAGTCCAAATTATCGCACGCACCAGAAACAACACCTGTCAATAAACAAAATTAATTAATCTCACTTATTTTTCACTGCCAAAACATTATCAACATTGTATCTCAAGAAGGATTCTGTAGAAGTTAAATTTATGGTTAGTGCGAGCTATATTGGGATGTCGACTGCGTACCGGTGGAGCCCTGCGGTTCGTCTGTTAGATCGGTAGTTGAATATCGATGGCGGAATCAACAGGAATATAGAAGAAGCTTTAGCGCCCACTCTCCAAAGTGCTACGTATGGAATACATCGACGCATACCACTTTAGCCTGTTTTCAAGGCTTCAGAGTACGACCTCCACGAGCGAGTATTTAACAATGCCTCTATGCGCGTCATTTCGACGAATACGGAGCAGCAAAATTTTATTTCCGTCCCAAAGATGATAGAAGTACTCGATCGAACTTGAACTCTATAAAGACTCAAGAACTGTTCATTCGTAAAGTATCGTCTTCCCCTGGATAGGAGTCCGAGATGTACGGCAGCAGCCTTTGCTGTGGACTCGATGTAACTCCAAACGTTGAGTTCCGATTCGTTAGTTATAGGTCATAGTTAAGACATTTTAGAAAGATAGTGCAAGATAAAATCAACTCTGCTTTGCAGTAAACAGACATGCCTGTGTATTTTTCGAATTAAAACTGAAAAGATTGGCATCGCCCCTTATCGGACAGTATCAGCCCAACTCAGTCCACCATATATTTTCTGAGGGTTCGCGGCAGGTCACTGTCAGCTTACACAGTGGACCCATATCAAGCAGAGACTGTGCTGTCACCAGCGTACCCAGAGATACAGATACATTAGCAGTATTTTAATATAATTAATATGCTGCAAAAATAAAGTAGGGGAGAGAACTGAACCCTGAGGGACACCAGTATTTATACCCAGCAAATCGGACGAGCCGCCGTCGATGACTACTCGGATCGATCTGCCCCTCAGGAAATCCGATGTCCACGAACACAAACCCATACGGGGGACAGACCTTATTAAAGGCCTTTGAGATATCAAGAGACATGTCGAGGCTCTTGTCGTGTTTCTCGATCGCCTCCATAGAATTATAATGTACTAAAGTACTAGAAGCGATGCCGCGAACAAAGTTTTTGCTTCGAGAGTTGATGTCGGCCGGCCGTCGAAATCGATATATTGCCGATCATAAGTGATCATTGTGTACAACTGGTATAGCTTAGGGAACAATGATACTTACTTAACCCTTGAATATCATTGTAAGGTTCCCCATCATCTATTTTGCCATACTCTGAAAGAAAACGTGTTAAATTATGCTGACGTATAAAATACAGATCACGATATAAAATTAATAGAAACTTCAAGCTTAAGTTGGTCTAGAGATGGGTAGGTTTCATAGCAGCACACTTTATTTACGTATAATCGGTTTTGCAAGGAATTGTTTTTTAAGAAGTAAAATTAATTATTATATAGAAAAGTTTGTTGTAAAATATTTTGATAATCGGTGCGAAAAAATCTTAAAGATTTAAATTAATTTATTATAAACAATTTTAAATTACACATTTTTTAACAATCCATACGAAACACTCCACGATTGGTCGCCATGTTTTAACGTCATAATATCAATAAAATTTAAAAGTATAGAAAATAGTAGATATGTGTGACAAAAAGTTTTCAAATTTAAATCCGATGATGTACTTGATCAAACAAAAGTACGCCCAGCGTCAGACACTTGGCCGTCAATATGTAGCGCACGTCAGTGTCGGTGTGTATTTTAATTTACCTCACGCATTATTAAACTAGATTCTTTGATTATATTATTTACAAATCCTCGGCCATCATGGCACCAATTATTGGATGGATATTGGAACAATAATTGGCCTATAAACTTACTTTTAAATGTTGCAAACGTATCTTTCAATTCGGTGATCATTTCTTCCTGAAAAAGAAAGTTATTCACTCATTTCGACTGTCCAACGTTAGGTGTTTCCTTTCTACAACCACGTGACGTGATCTCAAGGGAACAATAATGAAGTGAATAATTGTTGATCATCGTCATAACAGCTCCGTTAAGCCGCGTACAGACTGGTCTAGTGTAAAGAACAATGTGAACAAAAAAGTAATACGCCCAAAACAAGCGCCTCATTTATTTCTATCGCACGCACACACAACACACCCACCCACACATTCACACACACTCACATAGACACACACGTAATTTTTTGCTTGCTTGCTTTATTGCTTGTATTATTATTTACTAGCTTCCGCCCGCGACTTTGTCCGCGTGTACTTCAGGATTTATTCTACTTGTTCGATAGGCATAGAAATCATCTATCTCCTTTTCCAGCATAAGGTACAAAATAGTGTTTATTCTGTTACGTAGGCTAATAGTTTAAAGAAACAAAAGCAATTTCAATATCTGACGTAGTACATTCAAATAGTCTTCACACCAATATTATAAAGGCGAAAGTTTGTATGTACGAATTACATATTCTATGGTCGGTTGCTAGGCAACTCGTTTTTGTTATGCCAAAATTGCCCATGTAATCCCACTAATATTATAAGTGTGATTTTGTACAATTTACACAATATGGCTTTATAAATTATAGCGTACTAGCAGCCCGTCCCGGCTTCGCACGGGGTAGACAATTATTTATTTTTGGAAATTTGGATATATGGACTCGGTGGAGCGTCGAGCTATTAGACTGATAGGCAACGATACGCTACTTAAGGCAAAGTACCAAAGCCTCGAACATAGGCGTCAGGTTGCCTGCCTTTCGGTATTTTATAGGATACATTTTGGAGAGTGTGCGCAGGAGCTATTTTTGTTGATTCCACCTTCGCCGTTCAAGTACCGGTCAAACAGAAGAACGGCAGACCTTCACCCGTACACTGTAGATATTCCTGCAGCTCGCACCAAGCGTTTCGCTTCCACATTTATCGTGCGTACAGCAAAAATATGGAATACACTACCGGTTTCCGTGTTCCCCGAAAATTACAACTTGGGAATCTTCAAAAGAAGAGTAAATAGGCACCTTCTAGACCAACACGTAACATCGTCGACCTCATCGTCACTTACCATCAGGTGAGATTGAGGTCAAGTGTTGGTCTATCTTCAATATATAAAAAAAAATATATAAAACACTTTTTTTCACAAATATTTTTATTTATTAAAAAATTATTATTTATTAATTATATATTAAAAAATAATTATTTCAGTGCCCCCTCCACCCCGCCCGCCGCGCTTTTCAGACTGCATCGCAAACAACGGCTACGGCGCTATGGCGGTTTTGTTTACTGTTTGAATTTTTTAATTCGTAATATCTTTTGAATGGAAAGTCCAATTTAAATAATTTAAAAACTATTTTATAGGTAGTTAAATGGCCTTGACCATAAAATAATTTATTTGGATAAGGATTAATATAAACACATAAATAGCATGGTTTGAATTTGGTTAGCATTTTCATTAATGTTTAAAATGAAAAAAGTTGTTGTAGTGACATAACTACAATAGTTAGACATATGCTACCGCGGAGTTTTTTGTAGACATTATGATGTTCTTCAATATTGTTGTGCATTATTTTGTTCCATCGCTAATAGTTTCGGCAGCGCATTCGACGAAAGACATTTTAAGACTCATTTTTCTACACCTTCGGTTACATTGTTCAAATTTTATCAAGGATCCTTAATTTTTTTCAAAATGAAATGTAGCCTGTGTCAAATTGGAAGAATGTAGCATTCTATTGGTGAAAGAATTTTTTAAATCGGCCCAGTACTTTTTGAGCCTATTCATTACAAACATACAAACATACAAAAATAGGTACAAATCTTTCCTCTTTATAATATTAGTGTAGATATGTTATTCTGATGTATAAGCTATATTATTGTAACGTTTCATTCAAATCCATTCAGTAGTTTTTCCGTGAAAGCGTCACAAACATCCAAACATCTAAACATCCAAACATCCAAACTTTCACACTTATAATATTAGTAGGATATATTATTATATAGTCAAGTAAGTATAATGAAACCCTATTGAAAATTGAATTATAGGAAGTAAGTACGCACTTTGCCGTAATCAGTGCTTCTACCATGAGTTTACGCAGGCAATAACGTATATCGAATACTATCGGAAATGCTGCTCAGGTGAGATGCGGGTGACAAGGACAGCGATAGTTAACGATACACGTTATCAACTGCGTAAACTCATGGTAGATGCACAGCATGCTTGGCAGATACACTATTGTATTATAAAGTGACCCCAAGGCCGGCCCTACTAGATATTGACAACTGTATGTATAAAATAAGTGTAATACTTACGGGAGGGTAGTCAAAAATTTCTAGATAATCATCGTCACAGGATGCGACCGAAATCTGTTGACGGATAAGACCAATTAAAAACAGTGTAGAAAAAAGCACATAGTCCCATTGCAAAGTGTCTCGCTCTTACACGTATGAGTTTGCAATTAGCCATCTCACCCGTGGTACACTTGAGAACCATGTATTGTTCTATATTATGTGCTAATTTCGTGGACAATAATAATGTACATATTACAATGTACACTCGAGTACAAAAATATGTATCCAATTTTGAACCATGTCACATTCGCTTTTAACTGACATTTCCCTCAACTCACTGCGTAGGAACAAGTAAGAGTGAATGTGACATGGTACAGAAGTGGATAAATATTTTTGTACTCGAGTGTACACGTTATTTGAAAAAGTATTCAGAAAAATCCATAAGTGATTCATGAGGAATAAGAGAGAAGGATTTTGAAAATATTTATTGTAATCTGTTTTTAGTATTTGTTGTTATAGCGGCAACAGAAATATATCATCTGTGAAAATGTCAACTGTCTAACTATCACGGTTCATGAGATACAGTCTGGTGACAGAAGGTCTTAGTAATAGGGTCCCTTTGGGTACGAAACCCTAACAAGATATAAAACTGAGCTTTAGTCTCCTGGACATATTTATTATATATAATTTTTAGCTATTTTCGTAATTTTTTTTCAATCGATCTAAATTTTCAAATAGTTTATGGAACTTAAAGTTGTTAAAGCTATATATGTATAAGTAATTTTTTACAATAAATGTTATGCCTTTAAACGAGCAATTCTTGTATATATATTTATATGATTCGGACTTCGATTTCGCTGAAATTTGGTATTTAGGAGTTTTGGGGGGCGAAAAATCGATCTACATTAGTCTCATGTCTAGGAAAACGCGCGTTTTCGATTTTTCATGCGCTTTTTCTTTCGCATTATTAGACTCTAAATATGATGGGAAATTTCACGCTGCCATACATAACCATTTCAGCCGAGTGGTTCACACGTGTGATTCCGTCCGAGATATCCGCGTTCAAATCCCGGTTGGAAAATTGCTTTTATTTTTGTTTTTTGTGTGTTTAGGAGCAGAAATAAAGTTTTTGTTTGTTTTTAAAGAACTACGAGCAAAGCTCGGTTGCCCAGATATTTCTAATAATAAGAATAAAATTCCTGAAAAAGAAACTATTTTATTCTAAAATCTAAGTGAACTATCATCATCATAATTTATTCATGAACAGTTTTACATTGTGTCTGAAATAACATATAGTAAGTCTATAGGGGATATGTCAAAATATCTTAAAATTACACAAACAAAAATTAATTCAATTTACGAATACATTTTAGAAGTTAGAAATACACGACATATTAAATATAGCTAAATCAAACTTAAAACTATTATTTTAGCTTACAATGCCTCACCTTTCAGACTAGGACAGAAAATCGACGGAATTTTTCTAAAGTAGAATATCAATTATAGTATACTTACCAAAGCAAGAGTAACTATCAGCCAATTAGTAACCGCCATGTTCATTTTTCTTTCAGTACAAAATAAGTTTTAATACGGATTTTGCCTTTTATACCCGAATTACTGGATTTGTTCAAGTGCTATTCATATTAGTCCAAATGCAAACAACAAAAAACAAACATATATTTAAGTTTGTTAGAATAAATATACGCATGAAATTAATAGCCATATGTATTACGAACAGTCAGCTACAGTTTGTTATTTGAACTGTTCGTAGTTAAATTTTAGTGAACACATTATAATGTTACTCCATCATAATTTAGGTTAGCGGTTCTTCGAGCGATGTGGCCTGTCCATTGCCACTTCAGCTCACTGACTCGTCGAGCTATGTCGGTGACCTTGGTTCGTCTACGGATTTCCTCATTCTGGATTTTATCACGTAGAGTAGTGTGATTTTGAGCTTGTTTATTAGGCCCACAGTAAACAAAGAGTAATAAAAAACATAAATTATAACATTTTTAACTATATCACATTCAGTAGCGATTTTACTTTAGTTTTACGCCGATTTCAGGAATGTATAAATTAAGAGTCCGCAGTAAGCAGCGCTCAACTCCGCGCTGAGATCACGCGCCTAACGCTTCAAAATGTTGTTGTTTCACCTAGAGTGAAACAGGGCGCTAGAAAGAAAACCAAGGGCAAATACTTTCTCCGCTGTAGAGTGTTCGGCTGCAAATTCGCATCACAATTTTGCCGTTTTTTAAAATAATTTTCGTAGTTTCGTTTTCATTTGAAAATCACAAAATCAATTTCGAAAAATCTTTTTTCGTGTGAAACTACATACGTAGTTTTATCAATATCTAGAATAGGGTTTGACTTAAATCTAAACCATATTTTGGCCGTAATATTCAGTCCAACTGTACAGGTTTTTGGTGGTCTAAAATGCAAAACTTATACTCGTATGTATGTACGTAATGTATTTGTTCTTTTTTACAAGGACAATGTGTGTGCGTCAGTATTTTTCAGTAATAAAACTCTTAGTTGATTCAATCCATCAGGCATGTATAATTGTATATTCTTCATTATATATATTCTCAACACACAGTCGGGCAGAGTAACGTTTACTAGTAATATTTCAACAGAATTCACAACAGGAATGGTTTACAAAATGCGTGTTCAGTTTTATTATACGATCTTCATAGCTCCCACCATCTCCAGTTCCTACTTCGAACTTCAAAACAGACACAATTATACACTATTAATTAATCCCAATTACGTTAATACTTAAATTCCAAAATGGATAATTATATACAATATTTGTTACTACATGCTCACATTGTTTAAATACATAGTTATTCCTAAAAATTAGTGGGCCCGATTCTACTAAGTTATTTTAAAGAAACGTAACGTAAACCACACGAAATGACGTCATTGGTATTCTACTAAATCCTAAATGACGTAACTGTTCGGCTGACGTAGTCGTTCGATCGCCATTTCACTGAGAGCTTAAAATCGTATTCCACTAACATTTTGACGTCTTTTCTAACGAAACCCCTACGAGAACACGGGGTTCTTGACGTCATAATTAACAATTCGGTAAAAGTTAGCTCAGAGGTACTTTTTCACGATCGATGTCATACGTTTGTTTATTTTTGGTTGAAATGAAATTCTAAGAGGATGGATTGTGCCGAGGATTTTTATATTCTGTAAATATAAACCACCGTGTACTCTCGGCGTGAGACTAAGACCACTCCATGGGTGTAATAAAATGTGAATAAGGGAAAAATATTCAAGAGATGGGCAGCAGTATCTACCTATGTAACAACAACAACGCCTCGTGGAAAGTCCACGCCAACTGTGATCATGTGTACCACTCTCATCATACTGTGATCACAATCATCATCAACAGCCTATATACGTCCCCACTGCAGGAACTCAGGCCTACTCTCCTACAGAGAGTGTATGGGACATAGTGCACCACGCGGGACCAGTGCAGATTGGTAGACTTCAAATGCCTATTCAAGACATGCAGGTTTCCTCACAATGTTTTCCTTCACCGTTAAGCAATCAGATAATGTTGCTCATGTTTTTTCCTATCCTTCAAATATCCCAATACATCAAATGTAGTCATTCTGGGTCTCGTACTCTTACATTAATTAAAGACAAATAAATAATAATAAATTATTAAAGTATTTATTGACACAAAAATGTTTACAATGGCCTTGCACAATCAATACAATCTACACTAGCAACTAGGCCGAGCCTGTAACTTAGTTCTCTTTCATTGACACCAGTTTTGCATTTATAATAGCAGTATGTGGGGAGGATTTTCTGCCTCCGTGGCCTAATGGTTACTTCTTGGACTCACAATCCAAAGGTCCCGGGTTCGATTCCCATTGGGCTTACCTACCTACACTCGGTTTGGCTGGAGATAGGGCATTGTATGTTTGCCTGGTTAGCTACCGCCAATGTTACCTAAGTCTGCCGCCAAACAGCAGTGTTAACAGCACTGTTGTGTTCAAGTATGAAAGGTAGCAGAGCCAGTGCCTTATTAGCTTTGAGGGGCTTCTGGGTGTGCACTCTTACCATCCAACGGCCTTAACATCACTTAATTATCAGGTAAGTAGAAGGCCAAGTAAACCCATTATACATTTTAAAAAATCATTTATCATGTGGATTTATAAAGAAAAACACAAGTAAAAACTATGTTTTATTATTTGAACATTTTATTTTTACATAGGTAATTGTATTTATTAAAGAAGAAAGAGTCACAGTCACATATCATACAAAAAAGATATACAAATATACTTCAATTCATTACTTATTACTAGTAAATGTAATTAAAATGCACAAGGAAATGCACAACCTTAACATATTAAAACTATGATATTTAAATGTTGAACGCATTTACAGTGGTTTTTTTAATTACATATTGGTTTGCTAGAAGGAAGTCAACATTACATTTCTTTTTATAAGATTGATGAACGTCTAACAGTTAAGTTGAATTCAACAAAAGCCTTACCAAAAATAAGATCAATGGCAGTCACTTCGATAAAAACTAGTACATTAAGTACATACATCAATACCTCTAATCTAATGATGACAGGATTGTCTCATAAATGTATTTTTGTGTGTAATTAGAGCTATAAGATGGAATATGAAGTAACTTCATATTATACAGAATGTGAGCACTTGAGCAGGTTCTAGGAACTATGAAAGTTATTTTACCAGCAGAGGTTTAGAACCAACGTGGATATTGATTTTATATAATAAAAAGTGAATATTTCTAATGGCTCCATGAAGTATTTAGTAGCACTTATTTGATACACTGATAAAGTATTTATTTTTTAAGTGTGGATCGGGCAGT
The DNA here is from genome assembly GCA_910589575.2 of Carcina quercana. NCBI lineage: Eukaryota > Metazoa > Arthropoda > Insecta > Lepidoptera > Depressariidae > Carcina > Carcina quercana. Next base: position 15,871,414 of record OU342429.1, on the reverse strand, counting down.
TAGGTTAGATTAGGTTAGCTATTATTTTTATAGAATTGATGGATTTCTCACTCTACGAGGGTAATAATTCATCATTCTTTACTCTTGATCGCTGACTTCGTGTAGGTTTAACGCAGTGTGGGCATCAGGTGCGATCTGACCCCAGGGCAGATCAGGCAAATGCCCGATGGGCCAATCCCCTGGTGGGCCAGTAGGCTGGTCGGTTCCCGAGTCATGGAACAGTCTGGGCTGATGAATCACCTTTGTTTGACCGTGTTTACAGTACCTCTATCACCACTGGGTTAGCTGTATTTACTTGTGGGGTGTTCTGAACTATTAGACTGTCGTCGCAAAAAAAAACTCCAAAGCCTCGAACACAACCGAAAAGCGGTTTGCCCTTTTATATCTTTCAATAAAGGATGCTTCATTGTGATTCAGACATCAATTTCCTTTTTATTAAAAAAGTCTATTGTAGTTTTATTATAGAGCTTGGAAACGGAAAGGGCCGAGTATCTCTATAATGCCCGGGCCGATTTTTGGTCCCAGTCCGGTCTTGGCAGGCATCCAGTCAGTCTGCATTGGACCATAATTGTTAAACCCACACCCTGTTGTGTACCTTGAACACAGTTCACTGCACTGAAAGACCCTGAGGGACGGTGCCACCACTACCCCGGAAAGCATCTACAATCCCAAAGGAAATCTCTGCATGAAAGATAGTCTCTGCGCTATTTTAATTATGTTGAAGAACGACGTTGTTTGAAAACAATTGTTGGTTAGGTTAGGATTCATTTTTGTTATCTTTAGTGCTCCTTTGCACCCCAACGCAGTATAGTGAGCTGAAGTGAGGGCGAGTTCTTGAGACTTCAGTTCTACTTTAGTATGTAGATATTTCTATGTTTTTTAAACAATTTTACATAATTTTCCGTATGTATGAACTTAATATAATTGCCAACTTTCAAAAGAGGTTTACCCTTAAAAACTAGTCATAATAATTAATAATAGAACCTCAGAAATTTGAAATTAATGTGACGACTAATATAACATCTACCCATATTTAATTAATATTAATATTGTAAATGCAAAAGTTTTTGTTTATTTGTCCATCCTTGACGACATACTGGAGAGTTAGAATGCCTTGATTTTATTGCATAGAAAAAATCCACGCAGATTAAGTTGAGGACAAAAGCTATTATATGGTAAATGCTAAATAATATATAATTAGTTTAAAAATATTTCGGCCCCAAAAATCTAAATTCCTCCTTGAATTTAGGGGTAGAATCACTATGTTGGCAACCCGAAAAATGTATCAACCACAGAGTACCCTAAAATTTTAACGAGTCGACTCGATTATACTACGATTATTCGTAATCGAGAATAAGTTGTGTGCTAGGTGGGCTCACAGCCACCTTTCGGCTTTCGTTTCGGTTTCGTTCGGTATTATAGGTTAGTAGAATACGGTTTTCTAGAACTTAGAATAAAATAAAATTTCAGAATATAAACGTAACGTATACGTAATTGCTCCGAAACGAATATAGAACTAATCGGGCTCCAGAGCTGGTTGAGGCAGCGTGCATCGCCTTCTCACCGGAAGAATTGCCGACCACATATAATACAATATTAATCTTTCTCGTTAAAAATTATAGAATCACCTATACAATATCAAACTATAAAAGTAGTTATTGTTTAAACATTTATAACTAAATATAAATATCGTTCAGTCACGTATCCGAGTAACTTGTGGTAACATCATTTGATGTGAAGTCGTTCCGGGCACCTGCTGGAGATGCTTGTCATGCCTCTTCATATAGATGTCGCTGGTATCTCTTGCACCGGATGTTATTGTCGGTAACAATATATAAATCCTCGGCACAATCCATCCTCTTAGAATTTCATTTCAACCAAAAATAAACAAACATAGGACATCGATCGTGAAAAAGTACCTCTGAGTTAACTTTTACCGAATTGTTAATTATGACGTCAAGAACCCCGTGTTCTCGTAGGGGTTTCGTTAGAAAAGACGTCAAAATGTTAGTGGAATACGATTTTAAGCTCTCAGTGAAATGGCGATCGAACGACTACGTCAGCCGAACAGTTACGTCATTTAGGATTTAGTAGAATACCAATGACGTCATTTCGTGTGGTTACGTTTTCGTTTACGTTTCTTTAAAATAACTTAGAACTTTTCCGATTACAACCTTTAATTTGTCGTGGGTATTTTCAAAATTCTTAATTTTATTTTTTATTTTAAGCTTTTTAGAGAATTCATACGTTGCAGTCTAAATATCGTGACGTGTGAAGTATCCTTTCAGGCACAGTTTATTCGCCACGTTCCTTAACAAAGTTCCCATCAAAGTTATTCTGCTCAATCATCAGACCCTCAGAAGTTGATGTGCAGGTTCTGCTCACCAAACACTCTCAAACAGACCAAACACGGCTTACTAGCTATGTGCCAGCGCAAGATTCCCTTCAACCTCGTTCTAATCCATCATCAGACCCTCAGAAGTTCATGTGCAGGTTCTACTCACCAAACACTCTCAAAAAGACCAAACACGGCTTAGTAGCTATAATACGCACACACACACAAACAAACAAACAGCCTCTCATACACCGTCTCCATTCCGTCGTGGGTAAAAAGATGGGTAGTATAAATTTAAAAAGAAGCAACATGTACATCAATAAACTTTTATTAATAACTTTTACTACAGGCACAAGAAACGGGATTAAAATCTGAAAGTTCAAAAACCACGTTGTCGCTGCGACAGACTATTTAATTTATACAGCTGCCGACATTACTTTGGCAATCCTTTTTCAGTTTATAAAATGAAATGTATGACCATAATTACTAAAAATAAATTTGTTAGCAAAAAGGCAGGAATAATATTCAGCAAAATAAATACTGTAAACACAGCTTGTAATTTCTGTACATTTTGTAAATCTATTAGTAATAAATGAATTCTAGATTAGTAGTGAAGAATATATTACTTCATTGTCATATCTTGATATTTCGCAGAGATGTTTAGTTGTTTGTTTTATCAAATGTCAGCTCAGCGTCCAATACCCAAGCCTAGGCCTGCATTGACGCCAGCGTTCACGCCAGAGTTGTCGACGCCAACGTTAGCATCGACATTAAGGCCAAGATTCAAGCCTGAGGATGGGTTATTTTTCATTTCCTCTGCCTTTTGAGCATCTATCATTTCTTGAGTCTTGGTTATATTGTATTTGGACCAAGGAGCTTTGTCATTCTCCGTGTAGGTCACGAACACGTAGGTGATGTACAGCTCGTCACTTGTCAAATCTGAGGAAAAATAAGTGTATGTATGTAAAAACTAATGAACTATATGTACATTATTATGTATCTAAGATCTGTCTTTAGATTACCATCGCCGTGGCCTAGTCGCTCCTCCCTGGGTTCGCTTCCCAGTGGGATACCTGTCGATCTTCAGTTTGATTTGTGGTAGGGCATTTTATTTGTCCGCCTGGCTAAATTCCGCCATGTTTCATTTCATTTCATCATTCGCTTTGAGGCTTCCACGTGGTGAGGATTTCTACCCAACGGTCTTATTTTCACGTATCATCAGGTGGATGTCATTTGCAAGCCAATCATTTTTCTAACATTATTTTAGGATAGAGATCCGACGTCAAGGTTGTCCTGTATGTGCGCCTTGTCAAGCTATGACTATAAAACGACAATATTCAGTGAAACTTCAATTGATAATAAGCAACTTATTATTCTATTTAAAGTTGTCGATTTCTTACAATAAATTGCTGACAATTGGCTGCAAACATTGACGAATGGATAAAAAGGGCATCGCTTGACGGCTTGCTATAACTAGCCCACCAGCGATAGCGACATACCTTCTTCACTCCCACGACACACCTACCGACTATGTCCTTATCTAAGAGAACCGGAAGTATATAAAACAATTTAAAATGTACCAGTCGTCAGAAACCTACCGATCCGAACAAGCAGTCCACGTGCAGTTCTAGGCAGACCACAACACATACCAACAACAAGGCCACACAGACGTAGGTGTGGTATGGGGCTAAGTCTGTCACATAAACTGTTTCTTGAAGTATTGTGATGTTATGAGAGAGCATTATCATATAACCTGAGCTCGGCAAGGCAAGTGGACTACACCTTGACTGAGGTAACAAGGATACGAAGGGTTAAATCTAAGATCGTATCAATAAAGAAAAGAATGTGAGCATTCCTGCGTTGCTAGGGCTTGAGACTGGACGAGTTGAGCGTGAAAATCAGTCGACTGGTAAACAAGTTCACAACGCAGCCGTAACCTCGCAGTATTGGGCGAATGCTTTGAAATGATGTCGTTTGTATGAACCTATAGTATTTATTATACTCACTTCCAAGACCCGCAGCCGCGAAATCTTGCTGTTGCATCCTCCTGATGCCGCCTATGGTACGGTAAGCAGCTGTCGAAACAATACGACATTATAATCCGGTGATTTGGTTTTTACAAAAGAGTTGAGATATAACGTATTTTGTAACATAGTAACCGCATATTAAAAGCTTTTATTTAACTTGCAATGTTTGTATGTATGTATGTATGTTCGGGTCAAATCTTGCAAGCTGAATTAGAAGCACTTCCTCTTATGCTAGGGAGTTGAAATTTTGTACGTTGGTTCAGTTCCGTTGACAATGCGTTTTTCTGGTACTATCGAGCTGGTCTGATGCTGGAGTCAGGAGGAATAAAGAGAAACTCTTCAATAGGCCCCTTGAATTCGGGCTCATCTCAAAATCAGAATACCAGGCTGACATAAGTGGAAGGGAGCGTGCTATATCGTTTCTATATATCGTATCGTAGCGCAGGTTGATTCCTAACAAAATACTTAAAATCATTTGAAGTACCAGGTTAGCAGAAACAGAAGTAGTTTTGATTTAGCTCACATGACATATTACGCGCCGTTTTATTCTACTAATGAGAACGCGTAGCTTCTGTCACTTCTTTTTTTAAATCTAAATAGATTAATTAACTTTAGACTTTTTAGTTGAAGTGTTTTAGATTCAAAATGCTATTTGTCTCTTTTTGGCCCAAGGGAATGAAAGAGTAACCACATAATCAAATCAAGTCGTGATTGTGCATTATATCAGTACCTAGTCTGTGCAAAGTCTGTGATTATATCCTCTGTGTAAATACTGAATGTCATGCATAAATGCCAAAAATACAATTAAAAAGCGTGTGTTTATGTTAGTTTGGCAATGGTTTTCTAAATAAATTTAAGACAAGATAGTGTCACTCAATTGAGGCTGGACAAGGCAGCGTATGCAATAATCATCGGCTGCAGAAGTCCACTGTTGGACATGTGTCTCCCTGTTATGGCGCGCCCACACATGCACGGTGATAGGGCCGAGCCACTTGCATCCAGTGACTACTCGCGAGCTTAACTAGATCATCGGTCCTGGTCTGATGCTGGAGCCAGGAGAAATAAAGAAGAACTTTTCAATGGTCCCTCAAATACGGGCTCATCTTAATTCCAGAATACCACGTTGACATAAGTGCACCGGAGCGTGCAATATCGTTTTTGTAGCGCAGGTTAATTTCCTACCAAACTATTGAAAAATCATTTGAACTACCAGGTTATCAGAAACAGAAGAAGTTAATGACATATTCCGCGCGGGTTTGAGTAAAACTTATATTTTGAAATGAGAACGCTCAACTTCTGTCACTTCTGTTTTTAGGGTTCCGCAGTCAAACTACGAACCCTTTTAGTTTCGCTCTGTTAGTCGGTCCGTCTGCCAGTCCGCGGCTTTGCTTAGAGACCCTTACTACTAGAAAGGTGTAATTTAGTACGGGTATACATATTAATCACGCCGACAAAGTAGTAGAATAATATCTTGCAAAACATATTTTTAAGGGTGGCTCCCATACACGTAACTTGGGAATAATATATATAGTTTTTCTAATACTTGTGCTCAGAAAGTGATACGTTTTGTAGCTGTTTGGCGTGCTAAAAGTTCGTGATTTCAGAAGCTTGTCTTAAAAATGCAAGGCAAGCGTGCGTTTTTCTTATTAACTAGTTATAAAGCCAAAAGCACTAGTACTTTTTTTTTCCTATTAACTGAAGGAATGTTTTTCATTCAAAAATCAATACTAGTATTTTTGCCGAGTCACTGGGCAGTATTTGCAACACACTCTTGGCCACAATCTCAATAATAGACTACCAGGTTGACATAAGTGTCAGAGAGCGTGTAAGATAACTGTTCCGCACTAACCTCCGAAAAAAGATCGGGGTCTGTTTAATTAGATACTTTTTGCTGCATTAACATGTTCCAAGAGGATTGGCTTCAGTTCGAGTTTTTTTTTAATAGAACGCGGGCCTTCGCTTTTTAAATATATATGTAAATTCGAATGTTGATAATGATTTAATTTAATCTTATGGGGATGACAGAGACCTTATGCCAAGATATTATATATCTCTTTTTCTCTCTTTGAAGTTGCAGTTAGACTCCACCTTAGGTATGAGGTCCTGGTACTTTCGTCTTCATATCATCCGATGTTAAGTGATTAGAGCTGACAAATGGAAGCGTGCTCATCTAGAAACGTTACTTTGCTTTCTGTGCTAACCGGAACACAATCATCTTCATCATAATTTTACTATTTGTTATATTTTTTAGCAAATGTATTAAGAAATGTCGTTCAAAACTAGTTTCGAAATGTATTTACTATTTTCGCGTTTCCCCCCGTATATCTTCTAAACTATTGCTTTTAAAAATCTGAATACTTCACAGTGGTATGTACACTGAACTGAAAAAAAAACTATCACGACTAAGCTGGCTTTGCAGGTGAACGAGTAATAGTCGACCAAATTATAAAAATAGACTTCGAGATGCCATAATGAAAGTTTCGTACAAATTCCAATCAAAATTACTTCACATCGTCCTGCGTGGGACCTAACTTGGATACTTTTTAAAATTGAAATAGATTCAGTAATTTAACTAGACTTTTTTAGTCTTAAGAAACATTTACACGATAACTAAAAAATAAAAAATAAATTAATATTAAAAAAATTCATAAAGAAGCTTTTATTTAAATGCTCTAAAAAGAAGAAAATAAACTTTAAATTAAATCAAACCCATCAATTGATTACATTGAACAATTTATATGCTATAAAAGCTTGTCGCGTGATATACTAGTGTAGATATATGTAGATTTATCTATTTTATACAAAACATACTTTTTCTCTAGATCAGTTTACATAATTCTTGTATTCTAGTTCATCGACACATAGGCCACATCGACATCAATACAATTAAAATCACGCGACAAGCTTTTATAGCATATAAATTGTTCAATGTAATCAATTGATGGGTTTGATTTAATTTAAAGTTTATTTTCTTCTTTTTAGAGCATTTAAATAAAAGCTTCTTTATGAATTTTTTTTATATTAATTTATTATGATTCAGGTTCGCGTGCGAGGACAAACACAACTACTCGTATTTTCAGGTAATGTTTGTGTTAATTGCGCAACGGTTATTATGCGTGTGATCCATTTTATCGTTCGACGCTCCTATTATCAAAAGCTTTTATTTAACTTGCAATGTTCGTATGTATGTTCGGGTCAAATCTTGCAAGCTGAATTAGAACCACTTCCTCTTATCCTATGAGTTGAATTTTAAACGTTGGTTGAGTTCCGATGATAATGTGTTTTATGGTACCATCGAGCTGGTCTGATGCTGGAGTCAGAAGAAATAAAGAGGAACTCTTCAATGGCCCTTTGAATTCGGGCTCATCTCAATACCAGAATACCAGGCTGACATAAGTGCAACGGAGCGTGCAATATCGTTTCTGTAGCGCAGGTTAATTTCTTACCATACTACTGAAAATCATTTGAAGTTCCAGGTTATCAGAAACAGAAGAAGTTGATGAGATGTTTCGCGCGGGCTACACTACAGTTTGAGTAAAACTGTTTTTAGGGTTCCGCAGTCAAACTACGAACCCTTATAGTTTCGCTTTGGTCGTCTGTCCGTCTAGCGTAGAGGTAGATGTGTGTAAATTTACCGATTTTATAAAATACATACTTTTTTCGTTTACATAATTATTGTATTCTAGTTTATCAAAATATAAGCCTCCTTCATGGTACGACACATCGACACCAATACAAGTAAAAAAAATCACGCGACAAACTTTTACAGCTTATAAATAAAAAAGTGCAATTTGCAATTTGCGCATGCAAAATTGATGGTTTTGATTTAATTTAAAGTTTCTTTTTTCTTTTTATATAATAAAATCTGTTGTTGAGTAAGTTGTGATGTAGGGTAGTTTATAATAATGTATATTTATATGATGTAGGTGGTTGGACAATTGTTGGCCATACGTCAGTTCGGATTATACGCTCAGTGAACGCACACGGTGTTTTATTACTATCATCCCGAATACACTACAGTGGCTGACGAGGCTGAATTTGTATAAAAACGCGTGCTATTTATTACATAAACCAGTATGTCGATCGGTAAAGTGGACAGTTTTGACACGGAGTGCGGAGCATGGAACTCATACATCGAGAGGTTGGAGATGTATTTTACCGCTAACAAAGTGACGGAGGACTTGAAATTACCAACGTTGATAGCGGTAATGGGTGACGGAGCTTACGAGCTGTTAGCTAATTTAGCAAGTCCGAAGAAACCTAAGGAGCTAACATACGACGCAGCGGTGACGCTGCTGCAGGATCATTTACAGCCGGCGCCGTCGGCACTCGCCGAGAGGTACCGCTTTAGACAGCGCAGACAAGCTAGCAGTGAAAATATTGCATCGTATGTGGCGGAACTAAAGAAACTCGCACGTTATTGCCAGTTCGGAGCTACGTTGGACGATAATCTTCGAGATCAGTTTGTGTGCGGGTTACGTAGTGACGTCATCCGTCAACGGTTGTTCGCGGAGGATGACACATTAACATATGTGAATGCGGTTAAACTAGCGAGTTCTCTCGAAGCGGCGGAGCGGAATGCGGCAGCCGTGGAGGCCGGGGCGTTGTCGGTGGGCAGCGGGGTCGAGGCGTTATCCGTCGGGGCGCAGGCGGTGCATGCGCTGGGACACGGAGGTGCGGGGGTCGCACGGGCACGAGCGCGGGCGCGGGGGAGCGCGGGAATACGCGGGAGGGAGCCGGTGCGGTGCGGCGCGGGAGGTGAGCGACGCGGGAGCCGGAGCGGCGGGCACGGGAGCGGCGGGAAGCCCTACAGCTGTGCGGGGTGCGGTGACACCGAGCACAGTTACACGGTGTGCCGGTATCGAGATTTCGTGTGCAGCCGGTGCAGGCGCACGGGGCACCTGCGTCGCGTGTGCCCGGAGCGCGGCGCGGACGCGCACGGCAGTCGCGGCGGCGGCGGCGGGACCACGCCGGAGGAAGACTTCCACCACCTGTGTTTGAACGACTATCGAGCGGTGAGGCTACCTATTGCTATAGACAAACATATTATAGATATGGAGGTTGATACGGGTTCGGCGGTCTCGTGTATAAGCAGTCAGACTTATGATAAATACTTTAACACATATACACTCGAGAACAGCAACATCGTGTTAAACTTTTATGATGGTTCCAAGATAAAACCATTAGGGTTTATCAAACCGGTAGTTAGCTATGGCGGGCAAAGGAAACGCTTAGAGCTATTAGTCATTCGAGGTGGCACTACATCGTTGCTAGGTAGACAGTGGTTAGCTGAGCTAGGTATTAAAATACCTATAATTAGCAATTGTAACAACGTAGGCAGTGATCGTAAGCAGTTTATTAAAGATATTGATGTTTTAATCGACAGCTATAAGGAGCTATTTAGCGGCGGGCTGGGCCGGTACACGGGCGGGCAGGCGACGCTGCGCGTGCGCCCGGGCGCGGCGCCCGTGTTCCACCGAGCGCGGCCGCTGCCGTACGCGCTGCGCGAGCGCGTCGACAGCGAGCTGGACGCGATGCTGCGCGACGGCATCATCGAGCCCGTCGACGGCTCCGACTGGGCGTCACCGCTGGTGCCGGTAAACAAAGCGGACGGTTCCTTGAGAATTTGTGCTGACTATAAGGCTACTCTGAACCCGGTTCTACTGATCGATAGGTACCCCTTGCCTAGAATCGATGACCTCATGGTGAGCCTGAGTGGGGCTCGTTATTATTCAAAAATAGATTTGTCACAAGCTTACAATCAAATCGAGTTAGATGAATCTAAGAAATACACCGTAATAAACACCCATAGGGGCCTTTATAGGTACAACAGGTTAGTGTACGGTCTAGCTTCGAGCCCGGGCATCTTTCAGAGGATTATGTGTAATTTGCTAAAGGATATTTCGAACGTCGAGGTCTTCCTCGATGACGTCATCATTGGGGGGAGAAATAAAGTCGAACATCTTAAAGCTTTAGAAGCCGTGTTTAGTAGATTACATCGTTACGGGCTAAAATTGAAGACGAGTAAATGCGTATTTTTAGTAAAGGAGGTACAGTACTTGGGCTACGTGATATGTGAAGATGGTATAAAGACGGACCCCGCTAAAATAGAGGCGATCGTAAATATGTCCAGGCCATCGAATGTCACGGAATTACGTTCCTTTTTGGGCTTAATTAATTTCTATGGGAAATTTGTTAGAAACATGAGTAGCAAACTAGTGCCGCTGTACGATTTACTTAAAAAAAGTAAGGAGTGGTCATGGTCTGACGAATGTGAAGGATCATTCGTGGAGATCAAGAAATTATTATCTGGCGCGGAAGTATTAGCGCATTACGATCCCAAGAAACCGGTGTGGGTGACGTGTGACGCTAGCAGTCGCGGGGTCGGGGGGGTGCTCTCGCAGCGGAGCGCGGACGGACGGGAGCGGCCCGTAGCATATGTGTCGCGCACACTCAATGACGCGGAGAAAAATTACTCGCAAATACATCGAGAGGCGTTGGGTATTATATTCAGTGTGAATAAATTCCACCAATATCTATATGGTCGTCATTTCACCTTGCGCACGGACCACAAGCCGCTAGTGTCGATATTTGGTCCGAATACCGGTATACCGGTGATGGTAGCGAGCCGTATGCAGAGGTGGGCGATCATATTGTCCGCGTACTCGTTCGATATCGAGTACGTGCGCACCGAACACAACGGGGCGGACGGGTTGTCGCGCCTGCCGCTCGCGACGGCAGGCGCGGGGAGCAGGTCGGCGCCGGAGCAGACATATTTACACTGGGTGCAACAATCGTTACTTTTAGATTATAACGAGGTGAAACGGGAAACGTCCCGGGATATAGTGTTGTCTAAAGTACTAAGTTATGTGCGAGACGGTTGGCCTATGGAATGCGAGGTGCATAATTTACAACCATTTTTCAATAGAAAAAACGAATTGTACGAGGAATTAGATTGCTTAATGTGGGGTCACAGGTTGGTCGTGCCGGATAAATGCCGGGATAAAATTTTAACTTTGTTACACGAGTCGCATATGGGGATTGTGAAGACTAAGTCGTTAGCGCGCAGTTACGTGTGGTGGCCGGGGGTGGACGAGGCGGTGGAGCGTCTGTGTCGCGAGTGCGCGGTGTGCGCGGCGCAGGCAGACGCGCCACCGCGCGCCCCGCCGCGCCTGTGGACGTGGCCGCAGCGACCGTGGACCAGGATACACCTCGACTACATGGGGCCCATAGCGGGGGTCACATATTTGGTGGTAGTTGACGCCATGTCTAAGTGGATCGAAGTGTTTCGGGTATCAAGTACATCGGCCAACGTACTTATAGATAAATTAAGTGAGCTGTTTAGTAGATTCGGTTTACCGAAACAAATAGTGAGCGACAATGGATCACAGTTCGCTTCCGAGGAATTCGGTAGTTTCACCAAGTCGAACGGTATTGATCATGTGTTCACGGCTCCCTATCATCCGGCTTCCAACGGTTTAGCGGAAAATGCAGTACGGACTCTAAAGCGAGTTATAAAGAAAGCAATTCATGAAAAACGTAATATTGATCGAGCTTTATGGGGGTTCTTAATTTATTATAGGAACGTAGAGCATTCGACAACCGGTCAAAGTCCAGCCATGTTGCTGTTGGGGAGACGGATTCGTACTCGTTTAGATTTAATAAAACCGGACCGGGAGCATCCAGTGCGTAGGGCGCAGGAACGTCAGCTGCAGGGGGCGGCGGGAGTACCACGGAAAATCGAGAACCATGAGGATGTCTGGTACAGGCGCTACTTGAAAGGGGAAAAATGGGTACAAGGTCGAGTAGTAGAGCAGCTGGGTCCGAGTAGCTTTAAAGTGATAGGTAGTAATGGGGAGACAGTGCACAGACACATCGACCAGTTGCGGAAGAGGTCGAGGGGGAGCAGACTGTCGTTGTCGTCTACTGGTCCCAGTCTGAATCCAAACATTCCGGAGTCACGCACAGATTCTCAAGGCAATACCGAGCCCGGGCCGCGGCCGGTCGGCAGTCCGGTCGGCGCAGGGTCGAGGGGAGAGGTGATGTCGCCGCGCGGTGACGCACCAGAGCCGGTGGAACAACCTCGGGGGACACTAGTGTCGTCTCCGGCCTCACCGGAGCGACAGGTTGCCTGGCCACCCGCAACACCGCCCCCAGGTCGACCGATTAGACAGTGCAGGCTTAATGAACCTAAATATAAGTTAGTGTAATTATAATTTATATTGTTAGCTTAGTTATAATAGTTTAGTTAAATTGTATTCTATTAGGTTAGTTAGTGTAGTCTTAGTTATGTATAGAGGAGTGTGATGTAGGGTAGTTTATAATAATGTATATTTATATGATGTAGGTGGTTGGACAATTGTTGGCCATACGTCAGTTCGGATTATACGCTCAGTGAACGCACACGGTGTTTTATTACTATCATCCCGAATACACTACATTATGCAAGCACAGTTTTTAATCTCGAAAAAAGTTTGTATTTTTTCTAGATATAATAAAAATAATTGTTTTAAAAAACGGCAAACCCACGTGAACTGGTACCGAGAAAGTCGTAGTTTCGGACCTATCGGAGGTCCTTCCTTCCTTTTTCAAAGTATATATATACATATTTCGGCATCAATGAATATCCTACGAATGAGGAATGACGAAATCCGTAGACGAACGAAGGTCACCGACATAGCTCGACGAGTCAGTGAGCTGAAGTGCCAATAAGCAGGCCACATCGCTCGAAGAACCGATAACCGTTGGGGAGTAAAGGTTCTCGAGTGGCGACCACGTACCGGGAAACGTCTACCAGGCCGTCCCCTACTAGATGGACCGACGACCTGGTTAGAGCCGCAGGGAGTCGCTGGATGCAGGTGGCTCGGGACCGGTCGATGTGGCGTACCATGAGGGAGGCCTATGTCCAGCAGTGGACGTTTCCCGGCTGCTGCTGATGATAATACTACGTGAATTATTCTACTACAACTTCGGCAAAACCTATGCTAAGGCTGACCAACAAAACTTTTCTTAGCTGTCATAATGTGCGCCTCTGGGCACTCTTCAGGGGATAGCGATCGGACTAATGCGCATGCTCAGAGTGATTACTGTAGTCAGTTATCTAGAACTATTCGCGGGGAGGGGCTCATGTCCAGCTGTGGACTCATACAGACGATAATGATCGCTACTATCCTTATATTACTTACCAGTACTATTTTTAAGGCTGCTCGTCATAGGGCCCACTGTCTGGTAAATAGCTGTAACACAAATGTATGAACCATATGTGCATAAAACAAAGTCAGGTTGGCTACACAATTCACATATATAATCAAGAGTATCGTGTCTGAACAGATATTTATTATATTTACTTTTTAAATTTGTCTTCGCCCCGAGTAGCATGATAAACATGGGATAAATTGGCAAAAAAATCATCTTCTCATATGTAACAGAAAGTCATAATAACTAGAGTTTTTGTAGAGGGATAGTTAAAAGGCCAAGGAAGGACATATGCTACTTTTATGCCGATCGAACGAGTAGTTCGCATGGGATACATCCTGAAATCCACGCAGACGCGGTTCGAATTATTAAATTTCATCGGCCATACTAATTGCATTGCTGTAGTAGCAGTTCCACTGAGTGCCCAAATAAACTGAAGTAATAGTATACTTACTTTCGACAACGAATTCATACGTAAAACGTTCTGCAGGTAACCCGTTACTATATTTCGTCTTATCTGCAAAAAGAAACATTATTGATCGAGTGAGCTAAGCGAACGACAGGTCTTCGTTTCAACTACGAGTATCTGGGCAAAAAGCTACTTCCTGTGTGTTTGTTTTCTGTATGTTTTCCTCTACAGGTCGCATTTCTCAACCGATCTGGATGAAACTTGGCATATAGGTTAAACGAATTTTTGAATGTTTGAATGTAATTCCTCCAAAAAGTGGTAAAAATAGGGTACTGATATCTCCGTCATATGATATCCGATTTCGATGCGGTTTCTTATTAAGTCGGCTCAAAGCCCTTTAGCGCTCCCTTTTCGGCACCCCAACTCTACTTTTGGCACTTTTAGGGTTTGGAATTGGAAGCGAAACGTTTTGTGCGAGCTGTGGGAATCTCTACTGTGTACGGACGACATCGGACAGGATGTATCACGATTAATGGATAATCTTAATACAGTCCATTGTTTATATTGTAGTGATCTTAACGTTCTTTGTAAATGGTACTAAGGAACTAGTTGCTGAACAAGCTGTATAAGTACTGAACAGTACAACCTCTGTCTATATATTTAATCTTAAATATTCTGTGTAAATACTACTTACCAAATACATAGGTCCTGTCAATGCTGTTTGAAGCACCAAAATAGACAGCATTTTCGGTACCTTCGAATGCGTTGATTCCTGAGAAATAAAAAGGATTATTAGGGTGCGAAGAATCACCGGAAGAGATTCAGCTACCACCAACGGCGGCTCAACCAGGGACGTATATCGCGCGGACACTGAGGACCGACGAGAAGATCGTGAAGCTGGAGGAAGAACTAGACAAGTTGCGATGGGACGTTATGGGATTATCAAAAGTCCAAAGAGAGGGAGAGGACACGATAATCCTCAAGTCGGGTAACTTGTTCTACTACCGGGAAGGCGAAAAAATGACACAGGGCGGTGTCGGGTTTATCGTCTGGAAGTCTCTGGTCAACAATGTAGTGAAGGTGGAGAGTATCTCGATGAGGGTAGCGTACCTTATACTCAGAATAACCAAACGGTATTCGCTGAAGGTTATACAGGTTTACGCAATCACCTCGTCACATCAAGATGACGAGGTAGAGGCCTAGAGCCATACACTCCTCAAAGACACACTACACTGTGGACATGGGGGACTTTAACGCAAAACTAGGCAGGAGGAACGGCGATGAGCTGAGAGTGGGAAATTTGGGATTGGGCAACGGAACCCTAGGGGGCAGAGGCTGGCTGACTTTATGGAGAAGGAGGGACTCTTTGCGATGAACTCCTTCTATGAAAAGCGGCCGCACAGGAAGTGGACCTGGATCAGCCCCGATGGTTCTACGAGAAACGATATAAACTTCATATTGAGTACCAAGCGGCAGACCTTCAGTGATGTCTCAGTGACAAACCGGTAGTGATCACCGCATGGTTCAAGGCACACTGAAGCTTAATACCACACTGGAAAGAGCTCGTCTGATAAAGTTAACGCTCCGGCCTCAAAATTTTATCATCTCTAACCCCGAAAACTTTCAGCTCGAGCTACACAATCGATTCCAATGCTTAGATGCTATCGAAACCGTTGACGATATTAACGATCGGCTTGTGGAAACTGTCCATGCGGTAGGGTCTAAATTCTTTAAGGCCTGTCCCGCAAATAGAACCCAGATCTCGAAATAGACGCGACACGATATTTGCCACTTTCATGGATGGAATAAGACGCGAACGAGCGGAACCAAGGCTCCAAGGTATTTGCAAAATATCTGTCTATAGGGCAGAACCAACTGACGAGGCTGAAGACCAACACGGGCGGTTGTTTGTTTGTTTTGAGAGGAGAAGAGATCCGCTACTAGTTGGACCGACGACCTGGTTAGAGTCGCAGGGAGTCGCTGGATGCAGGGACCGATCGATGTGGCGTACCATGAAGGAGGCCTATGTCCAGCAGTGAGCGTTTCCCGGCTAATGATAATGATGAAGGGCAAAAAGCCCTTCTAAGGCAGGTTTGTTATCTATGTGTCTGTCCAGACCCTGAAAAGTAGGTATAATGTTTTAAATTATATCACATTAAAAATCTCATTTTTAGACTACAAACTTACATTTGCTATTAATATTGATCGCGATTAAGACGCATGTATGGGATATCTGTTTTTTTATTTTTTTAACTCCAAACTTAAGTTCGTTTTTATATTTTCATTAAAGCATTTTTCGGTGCTTATTTGATTTTCAGTATGTTCATTACTTATAATCTGTAGGATAGGGTAGTTCGACTCCCAATCCGCCGTTATATTATTATTTTTACTGTTACAGAATGGTTTTTATTTTAACAAAATCATTTAATCACGTATGTTTGATCTTGAGCACCTTTTCATTCATTAGTTTCACTTGATTACAGTGTCACATAACACGACGACACCGTCTAGGTCAAGGATGGCGAGCCCTGTACGTAAGTTGTAAATTAATGATATTTATTTCGCGACACTATAATTTCATCTACAATTTTTAAGTAATTACTTATCAAAGCCAACTATTCTATTTTAAAGATTATGGCAACAGAAATTTAGTATGGGAGCATTACGAGAGGGATAGCGTTAATCATATAATACCTACTTTTTTCGTATGTCATAATGAATTTCATTATCAGTGACGTGCCAAAAATATTGTGTCGCGTGCCATTAATGGCACGCGTGCCAATGGTTCGATATCCCATCCCATAAATAATCAGTTATTCGTAGTTCTAGGCGTTGTTAACGGCATTATATATGTATGTTTGATATGTTTACCTGTATTGTTGGTAATGCTATCGACCAGTTTGTCGAAGGTGTCCGATGCGTTTTGCCCCACGTTGCTCTGCGCTCTGAACTCCTTGATGTCAGTGTCTCCGTCAGCCCCTGGGATCCCGTACACGCCATCCGCGCAGAAGGAGCAATCCACTGAAACACAATATTTTGACTATTTAACCCACGCGAGGAGTCATCAAAATAATGATTTTATGGCTCTGCTGCGGCTGCCTTCGGGGATGTTTGCCGAGGCACATGTAGACTGCTTCTACAGCACGATGCGCAAGAGGGCGGCCTCCAGCGCGCGCAGGGTGCGCAGCCGCAGCAGTCTACCCGGACGGACCGATGCTGCGACACTGGCTGTCATTACATGCACCAGTGTCCCAGTAGCATGTCTCACGATATAATTAACTTACTAACATAGCACTAAGATTACTAACACTATGGATGTATGTCTAATTTAAATAAATAATTCGTTCCAATAAAGGACCTAAAATATGTAGTGTACCACTGGCAACACTGACACGTTGCAGAAAACATTCTAACCATATTGAAGACTTGGCTGTATGGTGGTTTCCTTATGCCTTTACCTTTTCCTAGTGTGAAAGAAAACATACCAAAAACCACTATGAGGCTTGACAAGCAATAAGAATAAGAATACATTTATCCATAAAAGTGTTCAAAATATTTTTCTTAAATCTAATTGGCTAGAATATTTGATCTAGTTAAATACTAAAGCGTCTACAGCTAAACTAAGTTTAAAAACTTGTATTTTAGCATACAGTGCCTCACCCCTTAGAAAAGCAGACGGAACGTCTAGCCGCCATTATAAAATGCATCAATTTACATGCAATATAGTGCTGAACTAAATATCAACCTAATAAATTGAATAAGTATTAACAGACGTGTAACTTGGCCACATAAAGCTATACTCCTCGCGTTTATATCGAATGCCCTTTGTTAAAAGGAGACCACTTTATTTTAGAATAGACAACTGATGCCAAGGTTCCTCTTCCTCCGTGCTCTATGTGTGCGTTACTGTTTGTGGGTTTGCAGCAACTTGTCAAACTTGGACTACATCATCCCCTTCTGAACATAGGCCTTCACATGGCACACCGCAATGACCGGTCCCGAGCCACGTGCAGCCAGCTACTTCCTACAACCTTTACCAGGTCATTGGTCCATCTAGTACATATTCCATCTAATTCATACCCTGTACGGAACCCTCAGTTCGAGATTCCGACTCGCACTTGGACGTTTTCTGCTACAAAATGTAAATAAAACGATTCCACTTACATGTGAGAACCTTGCAGGCAACTATCTTCGTGAGGACAGCATAAGCTGAAAATATAAATGTATGAAATAGTACAGTCAGTATATATCGTGAAGCGTGGTGAACATGGCTCCCTGCATAAGGTAGAGCGCCTTTGTGTAAAGCTGTACTAGTTTCTACGATTAAATAAATGAATAAGCTTCAACTTGCACTGTGGTAGCATGTCAGTTTTACTGTTTTCTAATGTTCAACCATAAGAATAACTAATAAAATTTAGGTTCCTCATCTCCATGTACGTTCCGCAATTTTTAGCGATTCGGATGTTATGAATTTTTTAGTTAAAAAATCCTAGCGGTGTCGGGGGCGTAGCAGGGTGTGAAGGGAAGTATGTGTAGTAGTAGTAGTAGCATGTGGTGACGTGTGAGGTACGCAGTAAGGAGATTCAAGTCTGCTTCAATAGTGTGTTTATCCAGCTGACTACGACGATATGATGAAACAAGGATGATATAGCCAGTTACCCATTCAATTGAGGGTTTGTGGTGAGCGCCTTTCCAACCTACGGCTTTATCTTCACTTACTTAGTGTGAGAAAAGAAAACGTATGCCAAATAAATATAATATTGAGTCAAAATAGTGCGACGTTTTCCCTACATTGTATGTGGAATTGTGGATCCTAATTCAGTCGGAGACCGAACGTAGACCGTAGCTCACTCAAAGCTATGTCACAATGTTCTCTGCACATTGGCGATCTTAGTAGATCTTAATATATAAACGAAGAACCTTACCAGTGTACAATAGACGTCCAACTGAAAATGAAATAAATTATCAGTATTCGATTTTAATAAATACATCTTATTCTATCTCGTTATTACTGTGAAGTGATCACTGTGTACTTACTGCCGTCAGCCCCAGTTTTATCCAGGACGCCGCCGACACCGTTACACACTGAAAAAGGACCAAATTTAACAGAATTACTGTTAGGGTTCCCGTTTTACCCTTTGGGTACGGAACCCTTAAAACAGAGAATTGCAAGCTGGACTCGCGCACCAAGGGCTACGAACCGTGAGAAGAAACGTACAGATATTGTTCAGATGCACATTCTCTCGACCGCCTAAGTTTTGACAAAAAAAATTATATCGTTTTTATATAATAGATATATATCTATAGATAAAGAGCGAATAATACTTTAACACACATTTTTCATGATAAATCAAAACTTTGTACTTTTTATTATACAAATAAACCTTTCATACTCCAATAGACCAGCGACGCCACGTTAAAAATCCAGCTCCTTTTTTTGAATAATAATAAAAAATTCATCAACTATTTCAGTTGCAGACAGACAGACAAATAGACACCTGAGTGAGATTGTTAGAGGGTTCCGGGGGTTTCCCATTAGATGCTGGGAACCCTAAAACAATAAGTCCATGTTTTATAAATACCGCATTTCATCGAGAAACTGGCGTACTATACCTAACTTATACCTTACCTTTGACGGTGAAGTCCAAATTATCGCACGCACCAGAAACAACACCTGTCAATAAACAAAATTAATTAATCTCACTTATTTTTCACTGCCAAAACATTATCAACATTGTATCTCAAGAAGGATTCTGTAGAAGTTAAATTTATGGTTAGTGCGAGCTATATTGGGATGTCGACTGCGTACCGGTGGAGCCCTGCGGTTCGTCTGTTAGATCGGTAGTTGAATATCGATGGCGGAATCAACAGGAATATAGAAGAAGCTTTAGCGCCCACTCTCCAAAGTGCTACGTATGGAATACATCGACGCATACCACTTTAGCCTGTTTTCAAGGCTTCAGAGTACGACCTCCACGAGCGAGTATTTAACAATGCCTCTATGCGCGTCATTTCGACGAATACGGAGCAGCAAAATTTTATTTCCGTCCCAAAGATGATAGAAGTACTCGATCGAACTTGAACTCTATAAAGACTCAAGAACTGTTCATTCGTAAAGTATCGTCTTCCCCTGGATAGGAGTCCGAGATGTACGGCAGCAGCCTTTGCTGTGGACTCGATGTAACTCCAAACGTTGAGTTCCGATTCGTTAGTTATAGGTCATAGTTAAGACATTTTAGAAAGATAGTGCAAGATAAAATCAACTCTGCTTTGCAGTAAACAGACATGCCTGTGTATTTTTCGAATTAAAACTGAAAAGATTGGCATCGCCCCTTATCGGACAGTATCAGCCCAACTCAGTCCACCATATATTTTCTGAGGGTTCGCGGCAGGTCACTGTCAGCTTACACAGTGGACCCATATCAAGCAGAGACTGTGCTGTCACCAGCGTACCCAGAGATACAGATACATTAGCAGTATTTTAATATAATTAATATGCTGCAAAAATAAAGTAGGGGAGAGAACTGAACCCTGAGGGACACCAGTATTTATACCCAGCAAATCGGACGAGCCGCCGTCGATGACTACTCGGATCGATCTGCCCCTCAGGAAATCCGATGTCCACGAACACAAACCCATACGGGGGACAGACCTTATTAAAGGCCTTTGAGATATCAAGAGACATGTCGAGGCTCTTGTCGTGTTTCTCGATCGCCTCCATAGAATTATAATGTACTAAAGTACTAGAAGCGATGCCGCGAACAAAGTTTTTGCTTCGAGAGTTGATGTCGGCCGGCCGTCGAAATCGATATATTGCCGATCATAAGTGATCATTGTGTACAACTGGTATAGCTTAGGGAACAATGATACTTACTTAACCCTTGAATATCATTGTAAGGTTCCCCATCATCTATTTTGCCATACTCTGAAAGAAAACGTGTTAAATTATGCTGACGTATAAAATACAGATCACGATATAAAATTAATAGAAACTTCAAGCTTAAGTTGGTCTAGAGATGGGTAGGTTTCATAGCAGCACACTTTATTTACGTATAATCGGTTTTGCAAGGAATTGTTTTTTAAGAAGTAAAATTAATTATTATATAGAAAAGTTTGTTGTAAAATATTTTGATAATCGGTGCGAAAAAATCTTAAAGATTTAAATTAATTTATTATAAACAATTTTAAATTACACATTTTTTAACAATCCATACGAAACACTCCACGATTGGTCGCCATGTTTTAACGTCATAATATCAATAAAATTTAAAAGTATAGAAAATAGTAGATATGTGTGACAAAAAGTTTTCAAATTTAAATCCGATGATGTACTTGATCAAACAAAAGTACGCCCAGCGTCAGACACTTGGCCGTCAATATGTAGCGCACGTCAGTGTCGGTGTGTATTTTAATTTACCTCACGCATTATTAAACTAGATTCTTTGATTATATTATTTACAAATCCTCGGCCATCATGGCACCAATTATTGGATGGATATTGGAACAATAATTGGCCTATAAACTTACTTTTAAATGTTGCAAACGTATCTTTCAATTCGGTGATCATTTCTTCCTGAAAAAGAAAGTTATTCACTCATTTCGACTGTCCAACGTTAGGTGTTTCCTTTCTACAACCACGTGACGTGATCTCAAGGGAACAATAATGAAGTGAATAATTGTTGATCATCGTCATAACAGCTCCGTTAAGCCGCGTACAGACTGGTCTAGTGTAAAGAACAATGTGAACAAAAAAGTAATACGCCCAAAACAAGCGCCTCATTTATTTCTATCGCACGCACACACAACACACCCACCCACACATTCACACACACTCACATAGACACACACGTAATTTTTTGCTTGCTTGCTTTATTGCTTGTATTATTATTTACTAGCTTCCGCCCGCGACTTTGTCCGCGTGTACTTCAGGATTTATTCTACTTGTTCGATAGGCATAGAAATCATCTATCTCCTTTTCCAGCATAAGGTACAAAATAGTGTTTATTCTGTTACGTAGGCTAATAGTTTAAAGAAACAAAAGCAATTTCAATATCTGACGTAGTACATTCAAATAGTCTTCACACCAATATTATAAAGGCGAAAGTTTGTATGTACGAATTACATATTCTATGGTCGGTTGCTAGGCAACTCGTTTTTGTTATGCCAAAATTGCCCATGTAATCCCACTAATATTATAAGTGTGATTTTGTACAATTTACACAATATGGCTTTATAAATTATAGCGTACTAGCAGCCCGTCCCGGCTTCGCACGGGGTAGACAATTATTTATTTTTGGAAATTTGGATATATGGACTCGGTGGAGCGTCGAGCTATTAGACTGATAGGCAACGATACGCTACTTAAGGCAAAGTACCAAAGCCTCGAACATAGGCGTCAGGTTGCCTGCCTTTCGGTATTTTATAGGATACATTTTGGAGAGTGTGCGCAGGAGCTATTTTTGTTGATTCCACCTTCGCCGTTCAAGTACCGGTCAAACAGAAGAACGGCAGACCTTCACCCGTACACTGTAGATATTCCTGCAGCTCGCACCAAGCGTTTCGCTTCCACATTTATCGTGCGTACAGCAAAAATATGGAATACACTACCGGTTTCCGTGTTCCCCGAAAATTACAACTTGGGAATCTTCAAAAGAAGAGTAAATAGGCACCTTCTAGACCAACACGTAACATCGTCGACCTCATCGTCACTTACCATCAGGTGAGATTGAGGTCAAGTGTTGGTCTATCTTCAATATATAAAAAAAAATATATAAAACACTTTTTTTCACAAATATTTTTATTTATTAAAAAATTATTATTTATTAATTATATATTAAAAAATAATTATTTCAGTGCCCCCTCCACCCCGCCCGCCGCGCTTTTCAGACTGCATCGCAAACAACGGCTACGGCGCTATGGCGGTTTTGTTTACTGTTTGAATTTTTTAATTCGTAATATCTTTTGAATGGAAAGTCCAATTTAAATAATTTAAAAACTATTTTATAGGTAGTTAAATGGCCTTGACCATAAAATAATTTATTTGGATAAGGATTAATATAAACACATAAATAGCATGGTTTGAATTTGGTTAGCATTTTCATTAATGTTTAAAATGAAAAAAGTTGTTGTAGTGACATAACTACAATAGTTAGACATATGCTACCGCGGAGTTTTTTGTAGACATTATGATGTTCTTCAATATTGTTGTGCATTATTTTGTTCCATCGCTAATAGTTTCGGCAGCGCATTCGACGAAAGACATTTTAAGACTCATTTTTCTACACCTTCGGTTACATTGTTCAAATTTTATCAAGGATCCTTAATTTTTTTCAAAATGAAATGTAGCCTGTGTCAAATTGGAAGAATGTAGCATTCTATTGGTGAAAGAATTTTTTAAATCGGCCCAGTACTTTTTGAGCCTATTCATTACAAACATACAAACATACAAAAATAGGTACAAATCTTTCCTCTTTATAATATTAGTGTAGATATGTTATTCTGATGTATAAGCTATATTATTGTAACGTTTCATTCAAATCCATTCAGTAGTTTTTCCGTGAAAGCGTCACAAACATCCAAACATCTAAACATCCAAACATCCAAACTTTCACACTTATAATATTAGTAGGATATATTATTATATAGTCAAGTAAGTATAATGAAACCCTATTGAAAATTGAATTATAGGAAGTAAGTACGCACTTTGCCGTAATCAGTGCTTCTACCATGAGTTTACGCAGGCAATAACGTATATCGAATACTATCGGAAATGCTGCTCAGGTGAGATGCGGGTGACAAGGACAGCGATAGTTAACGATACACGTTATCAACTGCGTAAACTCATGGTAGATGCACAGCATGCTTGGCAGATACACTATTGTATTATAAAGTGACCCCAAGGCCGGCCCTACTAGATATTGACAACTGTATGTATAAAATAAGTGTAATACTTACGGGAGGGTAGTCAAAAATTTCTAGATAATCATCGTCACAGGATGCGACCGAAATCTGTTGACGGATAAGACCAATTAAAAACAGTGTAGAAAAAAGCACATAGTCCCATTGCAAAGTGTCTCGCTCTTACACGTATGAGTTTGCAATTAGCCATCTCACCCGTGGTACACTTGAGAACCATGTATTGTTCTATATTATGTGCTAATTTCGTGGACAATAATAATGTACATATTACAATGTACACTCGAGTACAAAAATATGTATCCAATTTTGAACCATGTCACATTCGCTTTTAACTGACATTTCCCTCAACTCACTGCGTAGGAACAAGTAAGAGTGAATGTGACATGGTACAGAAGTGGATAAATATTTTTGTACTCGAGTGTACACGTTATTTGAAAAAGTATTCAGAAAAATCCATAAGTGATTCATGAGGAATAAGAGAGAAGGATTTTGAAAATATTTATTGTAATCTGTTTTTAGTATTTGTTGTTATAGCGGCAACAGAAATATATCATCTGTGAAAATGTCAACTGTCTAACTATCACGGTTCATGAGATACAGTCTGGTGACAGAAGGTCTTAGTAATAGGGTCCCTTTGGGTACGAAACCCTAACAAGATATAAAACTGAGCTTTAGTCTCCTGGACATATTTATTATATATAATTTTTAGCTATTTTCGTAATTTTTTTTCAATCGATCTAAATTTTCAAATAGTTTATGGAACTTAAAGTTGTTAAAGCTATATATGTATAAGTAATTTTTTACAATAAATGTTATGCCTTTAAACGAGCAATTCTTGTATATATATTTATATGATTCGGACTTCGATTTCGCTGAAATTTGGTATTTAGGAGTTTTGGGGGGCGAAAAATCGATCTACATTAGTCTCATGTCTAGGAAAACGCGCGTTTTCGATTTTTCATGCGCTTTTTCTTTCGCATTATTAGACTCTAAATATGATGGGAAATTTCACGCTGCCATACATAACCATTTCAGCCGAGTGGTTCACACGTGTGATTCCGTCCGAGATATCCGCGTTCAAATCCCGGTTGGAAAATTGCTTTTATTTTTGTTTTTTGTGTGTTTAGGAGCAGAAATAAAGTTTTTGTTTGTTTTTAAAGAACTACGAGCAAAGCTCGGTTGCCCAGATATTTCTAATAATAAGAATAAAATTCCTGAAAAAGAAACTATTTTATTCTAAAATCTAAGTGAACTATCATCATCATAATTTATTCATGAACAGTTTTACATTGTGTCTGAAATAACATATAGTAAGTCTATAGGGGATATGTCAAAATATCTTAAAATTACACAAACAAAAATTAATTCAATTTACGAATACATTTTAGAAGTTAGAAATACACGACATATTAAATATAGCTAAATCAAACTTAAAACTATTATTTTAGCTTACAATGCCTCACCTTTCAGACTAGGACAGAAAATCGACGGAATTTTTCTAAAGTAGAATATCAATTATAGTATACTTACCAAAGCAAGAGTAACTATCAGCCAATTAGTAACCGCCATGTTCATTTTTCTTTCAGTACAAAATAAGTTTTAATACGGATTTTGCCTTTTATACCCGAATTACTGGATTTGTTCAAGTGCTATTCATATTAGTCCAAATGCAAACAACAAAAAACAAACATATATTTAAGTTTGTTAGAATAAATATACGCATGAAATTAATAGCCATATGTATTACGAACAGTCAGCTACAGTTTGTTATTTGAACTGTTCGTAGTTAAATTTTAGTGAACACATTATAATGTTACTCCATCATAATTTAGGTTAGCGGTTCTTCGAGCGATGTGGCCTGTCCATTGCCACTTCAGCTCACTGACTCGTCGAGCTATGTCGGTGACCTTGGTTCGTCTACGGATTTCCTCATTCTGGATTTTATCACGTAGAGTAGTGTGATTTTGAGCTTGTTTATTAGGCCCACAGTAAACAAAGAGTAATAAAAAACATAAATTATAACATTTTTAACTATATCACATTCAGTAGCGATTTTACTTTAGTTTTACGCCGATTTCAGGAATGTATAAATTAAGAGTCCGCAGTAAGCAGCGCTCAACTCCGCGCTGAGATCACGCGCCTAACGCTTCAAAATGTTGTTGTTTCACCTAGAGTGAAACAGGGCGCTAGAAAGAAAACCAAGGGCAAATACTTTCTCCGCTGTAGAGTGTTCGGCTGCAAATTCGCATCACAATTTTGCCGTTTTTTAAAATAATTTTCGTAGTTTCGTTTTCATTTGAAAATCACAAAATCAATTTCGAAAAATCTTTTTTCGTGTGAAACTACATACGTAGTTTTATCAATATCTAGAATAGGGTTTGACTTAAATCTAAACCATATTTTGGCCGTAATATTCAGTCCAACTGTACAGGTTTTTGGTGGTCTAAAATGCAAAACTTATACTCGTATGTATGTACGTAATGTATTTGTTCTTTTTTACAAGGACAATGTGTGTGCGTCAGTATTTTTCAGTAATAAAACTCTTAGTTGATTCAATCCATCAGGCATGTATAATTGTATATTCTTCATTATATATATTCTCAACACACAGTCGGGCAGAGTAACGTTTACTAGTAATATTTCAACAGAATTCACAACAGGAATGGTTTACAAAATGCGTGTTCAGTTTTATTATACGATCTTCATAGCTCCCACCATCTCCAGTTCCTACTTCGAACTTCAAAACAGACACAATTATACACTATTAATTAATCCCAATTACGTTAATACTTAAATTCCAAAATGGATAATTATATACAATATTTGTTACTACATGCTCACATTGTTTAAATACATAGTTATTCCTAAAAATTAGTGGGCCCGATTCTACTAAGTTATTTTAAAGAAACGTAACGTAAACCACACGAAATGACGTCATTGGTATTCTACTAAATCCTAAATGACGTAACTGTTCGGCTGACGTAGTCGTTCGATCGCCATTTCACTGAGAGCTTAAAATCGTATTCCACTAACATTTTGACGTCTTTTCTAACGAAACCCCTACGAGAACACGGGGTTCTTGACGTCATAATTAACAATTCGGTAAAAGTTAGCTCAGAGGTACTTTTTCACGATCGATGTCATACGTTTGTTTATTTTTGGTTGAAATGAAATTCTAAGAGGATGGATTGTGCCGAGGATTTTTATATTCTGTAAATATAAACCACCGTGTACTCTCGGCGTGAGACTAAGACCACTCCATGGGTGTAATAAAATGTGAATAAGGGAAAAATATTCAAGAGATGGGCAGCAGTATCTACCTATGTAACAACAACAACGCCTCGTGGAAAGTCCACGCCAACTGTGATCATGTGTACCACTCTCATCATACTGTGATCACAATCATCATCAACAGCCTATATACGTCCCCACTGCAGGAACTCAGGCCTACTCTCCTACAGAGAGTGTATGGGACATAGTGCACCACGCGGGACCAGTGCAGATTGGTAGACTTCAAATGCCTATTCAAGACATGCAGGTTTCCTCACAATGTTTTCCTTCACCGTTAAGCAATCAGATAATGTTGCTCATGTTTTTTCCTATCCTTCAAATATCCCAATACATCAAATGTAGTCATTCTGGGTCTCGTACTCTTACATTAATTAAAGACAAATAAATAATAATAAATTATTAAAGTATTTATTGACACAAAAATGTTTACAATGGCCTTGCACAATCAATACAATCTACACTAGCAACTAGGCCGAGCCTGTAACTTAGTTCTCTTTCATTGACACCAGTTTTGCATTTATAATAGCAGTATGTGGGGAGGATTTTCTGCCTCCGTGGCCTAATGGTTACTTCTTGGACTCACAATCCAAAGGTCCCGGGTTCGATTCCCATTGGGCTTACCTACCTACACTCGGTTTGGCTGGAGATAGGGCATTGTATGTTTGCCTGGTTAGCTACCGCCAATGTTACCTAAGTCTGCCGCCAAACAGCAGTGTTAACAGCACTGTTGTGTTCAAGTATGAAAGGTAGCAGAGCCAGTGCCTTATTAGCTTTGAGGGGCTTCTGGGTGTGCACTCTTACCATCCAACGGCCTTAACATCACTTAATTATCAGGTAAGTAGAAGGCCAAGTAAACCCATTATACATTTTAAAAAATCATTTATCATGTGGATTTATAAAGAAAAACACAAGTAAAAACTATGTTTTATTATTTGAACATTTTATTTTTACATAGGTAATTGTATTTATTAAAGAAGAAAGAGTCACAGTCACATATCATACAAAAAAGATATACAAATATACTTCAATTCATTACTTATTACTAGTAAATGTAATTAAAATGCACAAGGAAATGCACAACCTTAACATATTAAAACTATGATATTTAAATGTTGAACGCATTTACAGTGGTTTTTTTAATTACATATTGGTTTGCTAGAAGGAAGTCAACATTACATTTCTTTTTATAAGATTGATGAACGTCTAACAGTTAAGTTGAATTCAACAAAAGCCTTACCAAAAATAAGATCAATGGCAGTCACTTCGATAAAAACTAGTACATTAAGTACATACATCAATACCTCTAATCTAATGATGACAGGATTGTCTCATAAATGTATTTTTGTGTGTAATTAGAGCTATAAGATGGAATATGAAGTAACTTCATATTATACAGAATGTGAGCACTTGAGCAGGTTCTAGGAACTATGAAAGTTATTTTACCAGCAGAGGTTTAGAACCAACGTGGATATTGATTTTATATAATAAAAAGTGAATATTTCTAATGGCTCCATGAAGTATTTAGTAGCACTTATTTGATACACTGATAAAGTATTTATTTTTTAAGTGTGGATCGGGCAGTTAGGTTAGATTAGGTTAGCTATTATTTTTATAGAATTGATGGATTTCTCACTCTACGAGGGTAATAATTCATCATTCTTTACTCTTGATCGCTGACTTCGTGTAGGTTTAACGCAGTGTGGGCATCAGGTGCGATCTGACCCCAGGGCAGATCAGGCAAATGCCCGATGGGCCAATCCCCTGGTGGGCCAGTAGGCTGGTCGGTTCCCGAGTCATGGAACAGTCTGGGCTGATGAATCACCTTTGTTTGACCGTGTTTACAGTACCTCTATCACCACTGGGTTAGCTGTATTTACTTGTGGGGTGTTCTGAACTATTAGACTGTCGTCGCAAAAAAAAACTCCAAAGCCTCGAACACAACCGAAAAGCGGTTTGCCCTTTTATATCTTTCAATAAAGGATGCTTCATTGTGATTCAGACATCAATTTCCTTTTTATTAAAAAAGTCTATTGTAGTTTTATTATAGAGCTTGGAAACGGAAAGGGCCGAGTATCTCTATAATGCCCGGGCCGATTTTTGGTCCCAGTCCGGTCTTGGCAGGCATCCAGTCAGTCTGCATTGGACCATAATTGTTAAACCCACACCCTGTTGTGTACCTTGAACACAGTTCACTGCACTGAAAGACCCTGAGGGACGGTGCCACCACTACCCCGGAAAGCATCTACAATCCCAAAGGAAATCTCTGCATGAAAGATAGTCTCTGCGCTATTTTAATTATGTTGAAGAACGACGTTGTTTGAAAACAATTGTTGGTTAGGTTAGGATTCATTTTTGTTATCTTTAGTGCTCCTTTGCACCCCAACGCAGTATAGTGAGCTGAAGTGAGGGCGAGTTCTTGAGACTTCAGTTCTACTTTAGTATGTAGATATTTCTATGTTTTTTAAACAATTTTACATAATTTTCCGTATGTATGAACTTAATATAATTGCCAACTTTCAAAAGAGGTTTACCCTTAAAAACTAGTCAAAATAATTAATAATAGAACCTCAGAAATTTGAAATTAATGTGACGACTAATATAACATCTACCCATATTTAATTAATATTAATATTGTAAATGCAAAAGTTTTTGTTTATTTGTCCATCCTTGACGACATACTGGAGAGGTAGAATGCCTTGATTTTATTGCATAGAAAAAATCCACGCAGATTAAGTTGAGGACAAAAGCTACTATATGGTAAATGCTAAATAATATATAATTAGTTTAAAAATATTTCGGCCCCAAAAATCTAAATTCCTCCTTGAATTTAGGGGTAGAATCACTATGTTGGCAACCCGAAAAATGTATCAACCACAGAGTACTCTAAAATTTTAACGAGTCGACTCGATTATACTACGATTATTCGTAATCGAGAATAAGTTGTGTGCTAGGTGGGCTTACAGCCACCTTTCGGCTTTCGTTTCGTTTTCGTTCGGTATTATAGGTTAGTAGAATACGGTTTTCTAGAACTTAGAATAAAATAAAATTTCAGAATATAAACGTAACGTATACGTAATTGCTCCGAAACGAATATAGAACTAATCGGGCTCCAGAGCTGGTTGAGGCAGCGTGCATCGCCTTCTCACCGGAAGAATTGCCGACCACATATAATACAATATTAATCTTTCTCGTTAAAAATTATAGAATCACCTATACAATATCAAACTATAAAAGTAGTTATTGTTTAAACATTTATAACTAAATATAAATATCGTTCAGTCACGTATCCGAGTAACTTGTGGTAACATCATTTGATGTGAAGTCGTTCCGGGCACCTGCTGGAGATGCTTGTCATGCCTCTTCATATAGATGTCGCTGGTATCTCTTGCACCGGATGTTATTGTCGGTAACAATATATAAATCCTCGGCACAATCCATCCTCTTAGAATTTCATTTCAACCAAAAATAAACAAACATAGGACATCGATCGTGAAAAAGTACCTCTGAGCTAACTTTTACCGAATTGTTAATTATGTCGTCAAGAACCCCGTGTTCTCGTAGGGGTTTCGTTAGAAAAGACGTCAAAATGTTAGTGGAATACGATTTTAAGCTCTCAGTGAAATGGCGATCGAACGACTACGTCAGCCGAACAGTTACGTCATTTAGGATTTAGTAGAATACCAATGACGTCATTTCGTGTGGTTTACGTTACGTTTTCGTTTACGTTTCTTTAAAATAACTTAGAACTTTTCCGATTACAACCTTTAATTTGTCGTGGGTATTTTCAAAATTCTTAATTTTATTTTTTATTTTAAGCTTTTTAGAGAATTCATACGTTGCAGTCTAAATATCGTGACGTGTGAAGTATCCTTTCAGGCACAGTTTATTCGCCACGTTCCTTAACAAAGTTCCCATCAAAGTTATTCTGCTCAATCATCAGACCCTCAGAAGTTCATGTGCAGGTTCTGCTCACCAAACACTCTCAAACAGACCAAACACGGCTTACTAGCTATGTGCCAGCGCAAGATTCCCTTCAACCTCGTTCTAATCCATCATCAGACCCTCAGAAGTTCATGTGCAGGTGCTACTCACCAAACACTCTCAAAAAGACCAAACACGGCTTAGTAGCTATAATACGCACACACACACAAACAAACAAACAGCCTCTCATACACCGTCTCCATTCCGTCGTGGGTAAAAAGATGGGTAGTATAAATTTAAAAAGAAGCAACATATGAGTACATCAATAAACTTTTATTAATAACTTTTACTATAGGCACAAGAAACGGGATTAAAATCTGAAAGTTCAAAAACCACGTTGTCGCTGCGACAGACTATTTAATTTATACAGCTGCCGACATTACTTTGGCAATCCTTTTTCAGTTTATAAAATGAAATGTATGACCATAATTACTAAAAATAAATTTGTTAGCAAAAAGGCAGGAATAATATTCAGCAAAATAAATACTGTAAACACAGCTTGTAATTTCTGTACATTTTGTAAATCTATTAGTAATAAATGAATTCTAGATTAGTAGTGAAGAATATATTACTTCATTGTCATATCTTGATATTTCGCAAAGATGTTTAGTTGTTTGTTTTATTAAATGTCAGCTCAGCGTCCAATACCCAAGCCTAGGCCTGCATTGACGCCAGCGTTCACGCCAGAGTCGTCGACGCCAACGTTAGCATCGACATTAAGGCCAAGATTCAAGCCTGAGGATGGGTTATTTTTCATTTCCTCTGCATTTTGAGCATCTATCATTTCTTGAGTCTTGGTTATATTGTAGTTGGACCAAGGAGCTGTGTCATTCTCCGTGTTGGTCACGTACACGTAGATGAGGAACAGATTGTTACTTGTCAAATCTGAGGAAAAATAAGTGTATATATGTAAAAACTAATGAACTATATGTACATTATTATGTATCTAGGATCTGTCTTTAGATAACCCTCGCCGTGGCCTAGTCGCTCCTCCCTGGGTTCGCTTCCCAGTGGGATACCTGTCGATCTTCAGTTTGATTTGTGGTAGGGCATTTTATTTGTCCGCCTGGCTAAATTCCGCCATGTTTCATTTCATTTCATCATTCGCTTTCAGGCTTCCACGTGGCGAGGATTACTACCCAACGGTCTTATTTTCACGTATCATCAGGTGGATGTCATTTGCAAGCCAATCATTTTTCTATCATTATTTTAGGATAGAGATCCGACGTCAAGGTTGTCCTGTATGTGCGCCTTGTCAAGCTATGACTATAAAACGATAATATTCAGTGAAACTTCAATTGATAATAAGCAACTTATTATTCTATTTAAATTTGTCGATTTCTTACAATAAATTGCTGACAATTGGCTGCAAACATTGACGAATGGATAAAAAGGGTATCGCTTGACGGCTTGCTATAACTAGCCCACCAGCGATAGCGACATACCTTCTTCACTCCCACGACACACCTACCGACTATGTCCTTATCTAAGAGAACCGGAAGTATATAAAACAATTTAAAATGTACCAGTCGTCAGAAACCTACCGATCCGAACAAGCAGTCCACGTGCAGTTCTAGGCAGACCACAACACATACCAACAACAAGGCCACACAGACGTAGGTGTGGTATGGGGCTAAGTCTGTCACATAAACTGTTTCTTGAAGTATTGTGATGTTATGAGAGAGCATTGTCATATAACCTGAGCTCGGCAAGGCAAGTGGACTACAACTTAACTGAGGTAACAAGGATACGAAGGGTTAAATCTAAGATCGTATCAATAAAGAAAAGAAAGTGAGCATTCCTGCGTTGCTAGGGCTTGAGACTGGACGAGTTGAGCGTGAAAATCAGTCGACTGGTAAACAAGTTCACAACGCAGTCGTAACCTCGCAGTATTGGGCGAATGCTTTGAAATGATGTCGTTTGTATGAACCTATAGTATTTATTATACTCACTTCCAAGACCCGCAGCCGCGAAATCTGGCTGTTGCATCCTCCTGATGCCGCCTATGGTACGGTAAGCAGCTGTCGAAACAATACGACATTATAATCCGGAGATTTGGTTTTTACAAAAGAGTTGAGATATAACGTCTTTTGTAACATCGTAACCGCATATTATGATTCAGGTTCGCATGTGAGGACAAACAGAACTGCTCGTATTTTCAGGTAATGTTTGTGTTAATTGCGCAACGGTTAATATGCGTGAGATCCATTTTATCGTGCGACGCTCCTATTATCAAAAGCTTTTATTTAACTTGCAATGTTCGTATGTATGTTCGGGTCAAATCTTGCAAGCTGAATTAGAACCACTTCCTCTTATCCTATGAGTTGAATTTTTACGCGTTGGTTGAGTTCCGATGACAATGTGTTTTATGGTACCATCGAGCTGGTCTGATGCTGGAGTCAGGAGAAATAAAGAGGAACTCTTCAATGGCCCTTTGAATTCGGGCTCATCTCAATACCAGAATACCAGGTTGACATAAGTGCAACGGAGCGTGCAATAACATTTCTGTAGCGCAGGTTAATTTCTTACCATACTACTGAAAAATCATTTGAAGTACCAGATTATCAGAAACAGAAGAAGTTGATGAGATGTTCCGCGCGGGCTACACTACAGTTTGAGTAAAACTGTTTTTAGGGTTCCGCAGTAAAACTACGAATCCTTATAGTTTCGCTTTGGTCGTCTGTCCGTCTAGTGTAGATGTGTGTAGATTTTCCGATTTTATAAAATACATACTTTTTCGTTTACATAATTATTGTATTCTAGTTTATCAAAACATAAGCCTCCTTCATGGTACGACACATCGACATCAATACAAGTAAAAAAAAACACCGGTAGCACTCCGGGAGTGCCGGCAGAAGTGAAAACTTTAGTATTAACGTTGTCTTTAATTATAAGTACAAAAATACTATCATTTATGAGGTAGAATACAATGTTTATTTATTGCGCTATCGTACACAAATATGACAATTTACATGTTATTATTCATAATATTATATCGTTATTTATTTATATATTACATTAATTTTTATCTCTTAGAAAAATCAACTTTCATCCATAATTTCGACGACTTTTTCACCATCGTTATTACCAGAATCATCATCGCAAATTTCTAAAATTGATACAATCGGTTTATGATAGCTGAAGTAAGAAACAAACAGTTTTGATTCGAATCTATTAAAGTGTCTAATAAAGACATAAACACTGTGTACATAAACACAGACGGACATTCGCGCAAGCGCCCTGTGCCGCCTAAGCGGAGCAGCACACTCAGGCACGGTAGAAAGAGTGGGAGATACTAGTTCCTCTCCCTTCCCCTCGATCTTACGCTTTTTCGATCAGCACCACGTGACCCTGACGCGAGTTTGGAAGTTTTTACCCATCCAACAAAAAGTGCTCAGCGCCGATAAAGAAGTTTTCACTTCAAAACACGCGAACTTTTACAGCTTATAAATAAATATAGTTTAAAAAAACAAAAAAAACACGCTTTTAAAGAATATCGTGTTTTTTAGTTTTTTTAAACTATATTTATTTTTCACTTTTTAGTTTAATATGCTATGAAAGCGTGTTCTTTAGTTTTGTTTCCAATTTTTTATTTACTATAGATTATCAACTATTTGATGGTAGTTTCTTTACCGACCGGTTTTATTCTGGAAAGTGAGCCATAAAAAA
The DNA here is from genome assembly GCA_910589575.2 of Carcina quercana. Taxonomy (NCBI): domain Eukaryota; kingdom Metazoa; phylum Arthropoda; class Insecta; order Lepidoptera; family Depressariidae; genus Carcina; species Carcina quercana. The sequence goes on along the minus strand of OU342429.1, from coordinate 15,836,589 downwards.
TCAGCTACTAGGGCCGAGAAGGCAGCAGGCGCGCGTGTTAAAAACAAAGACACTCGATATAATTTCTATGGACGGTGACGGGTCTTGTTCGTTGGCCGGCTATCGACGATCGTGAGCAATTTCGCTTTCCGTCCAAATAACGAGGATCTCCCTCCAATCGAACACTCAGAACCATGTCTGTCCTATTTGCACCAATTATTAATTATGGGTGGTTGACAAGGAAGGCAGCAGGCGCGCGAAGGAGAATTACAAACTCACAAACCCACAAACTCACAAGCCCACAAACATATAGGTGAAGCTAATAAAAGCGTGTTAAAAAATGCAATATAATCAATTGATGGTTTTGATTTAATTTAAAGTTTATTTTTTCTTTTTATATAATAAAATCTGTTGTTGAGTAATTATGCAAGCACCACTGCAGTTTTTAATCTCGAAAAAAGTTTGTATGTTTTCTAGATATAATAAAAATAATTGTTAAAAAACGGCAAACCCACGTAAACTGGTACCGACAAAGTCGTAGTTTCCCTACCTATCGGAGGTCCTTCCTTCCTTTTTCAAAGTATATATTTCGGCATCAATGAATATGCTACGAATGAGGAATGAGGAAATCCGTAGACGAACGAAGGTCACCGACATAGCTCGACGAGTCAGTGAGCTGAAGTGCCAATAGGCAGGCCACATCGCTCGAAGAACCGATAACCGTTGGGGAGTAAAGGTTCTCGAGTGGCGACCACGTACCGGGAAACGTCTACCAGGCCGTCCCCCTACTAGAAGGACCGACGACCTGGTTAGAGTCGCAGGGAGTCGGTCAGGTGGCTCGGGACCGGTCGATGTGGCGTACCATGAGGGAGGCCTATGTCCAGCAGTGGACGTTTCCCGGCTGATGATGATGATAATACTACGTGAATTATTCTACTACTACTCGTACTTCGGCATAACCAATGCTAAGGCTGGTAATGGCCAACCAAACTTTTCGTAGCTGTGATAATATGCGCCTATGGGCACTCTTCAGGGGACAGCGATTGGAAGAAGTGTGATCTGATCACTAATGCGCATGCTCAGAGTGATTACTGTAGTCAGTTATCTAGAACTATTCGCGGGGAGAGGCTCATGTCCAGCTGTGGACTCATACAGACGATAATGATCGCTACTATCCTTATATTACTGACTGTGAAGTATACACTAAGAAGATGGCATTTATATTGTCTTCTAGCAAAAGACAAGATTTAACAAAAGAGCTTATACATTGTTAAACTGGTGTTTCCTTGTTCTAATTTAACACTTACCAGTACTATTTTTAAGGCTGCTCGTTATAGGTCCCACTGTCTTGTAAATAGCTGTAACACAAATGTATGAACCATATGTGCATAAAACAAAGTCAGGTTGGCTACACAATTTACATATATAATCAAGAGTATCGTGTCTGAACAGATATTTATTATATTTACTTTTTAAATTTGTCTTCGCCCCGAGTAGCATGATAAACATGGGATAAATTGGCAAAAAAATCATCTTCTCATATGTAACAGAAAGTCATAATAACTAGAGTTTTTGTAGAGGGATAGTTAAAAGGCCAAGGAAGGCATGGGATACATCCTGAAATCCACGCAGATGCGGTTTGAATTATTAAATTTTATCGGCCATACTAATTGCATTGCTGTAGTAGCAGTTCCACTGAGTTCCCAAATAAACTGAAGTCATAGTATACTTACTTTGGACAACGAATTCATACATAAAACGGTCTGCGCGTAACCCGTTACTATATTTCGTCTTATCTGCAAAAAGAAACATTATTGATCGAGTGAGCTAAGCGAACGACAGGTCTTCGTTTCAGCTACGAGTATCTGGGCAAAAAGCTACTTTCTGTGTGTTTGTATGTTTTCCTCTACAGGTCGCATTTCTCAACCGATGTGGATGAAACTTGGCATACAGGTTAAACGAATTTTTGAATGTAATTCCTCCAAAAAGTGGTAAAAATAGGGTACTGATATCTCCGTCATATGATATCCGATTTCGATGCTGTTTCTTATTAAGTCCCCCCCAACTAGGGATTGCAATTGCTGGATCCAGCAATGTGTGGGTCGTCAGCTTCCTCATAGAGCTATGAGAATTCTACGCATGTCAAATTTTAAGGCAATTTAGGAGCAATCAAACTTTAGCATTCATAATTTAGCAGCAACCATGACTCAGTTACAGCGAGTTGTTTTTAGTGTGTCAGCTGGAGACATGGGTCTCCAGCTGACACATGCCAGGAAGGCAAACCAGTGAGGTTAGGGCTTTAGACTATAGTCAGGCATTTAAAGCACAATTTCAGCAATGAGAGCCAAAAAAATTAACGATCACATTGATAAACTGTTGGATCTACGAACGAAATACCGTGTGTAAGCTGGCGACCCGTGTCACCAGCTTACACATCTGGATCTTCGTAATTATTCAAGTTACGATTATGTATTGTACCTCATATTTTAGAGCAAAATAGCAGCGCCAGGCTTCAAAATTTTCGAATCTCTAGTGCTAAAACTGTTTGAGCTACGAGCCGATATGTCTGTGTAAGCTGGTGACATGGGTCGCCAGCTGACACATGTTGTATCTCTGAAACTACATAAGTGAGAACTTCGTTTTAAAGATCAGATGAGACCATACAATAGAAGCGTTCACGAGTCAAAATTTCAAATCTCCTGGCTGTCTAGATTCAAAGTTATAAGCAAAAAACTATTTTCCCGCCAAAAAATTCAAAATAATCGCACGGACGCCGCTGAGCGGGCCGTTGCCGTTCCGTGCGCTACGCTATTACAATAGAGTTTCAACTTAGCCGTCATTGTTTTAAAATTCATTTTAACCTGCACTTTCGTATCGATTCAATTGGTATATTGAGCGTGTTAGACCAGGAGCCGACAGAAATAAGCAATGGTATACTACCGATTAACTTCATAGAGAGACTACGAACGACCTTCACCAAATTTGAGGTCAAGTGAGAACCCTTCATCGCAAATCTACTAATTTGACTAATACGGAACCAAGATTTAGTTTAGTAATGAATCAACATATAAGAAATAACAATTTACGGTGTGATATAACATAGTATAAGAGGTATATGTTCAACATATACAGCTTATATCACTATGATCAATAATTGTTGAGCTCGGTATTTAGTATATTTTCAATAGCAATCCATACTAATATTATTTATATATTATGAATGCAAAAGTGATTTTGTTTGTTTGTCCTTTATTATCGTCGTAACGTAGAGTCAGAATGATGATTTTTTGTATAGGGGTAGTTTGGAAAAGGATGGAAAATGACATAGGCTGTATTTCTTAAACTTTTATTCATAGCTATTTTCATGGAAATTGCAAACAATATTGGCACATTTTAATAAAAATTATTGCTTATACTCAGAAATTTAGATTTGCAAATGAATAAAAATCTTATGATTTGATATATTTTTATTATAAAAGTTGACTAACATTGCTTTGTCTGATTTTCATAATATCAAAAACGGGACATGTGCGAGTCAGACTTGCGCACCGAGGGTTCCTATATTTGTCCCATAAGACTTTGTTTTTTGCCAAATTTCAGGATTATAGATCAATCAAAAATATGCGTCATGCACGGCTTTGATATAAGGGATTGCACACCTGAGTATTTGATATCAATTTCAACTTGATGCATTCACGCATTCCTTAAAAAAGGGGTCTTGACAGACCGAAGAACAACAAAGAGATCCAATCTAGGGTTCGCCTAAATATATTATTTAGTCACAAAATTAACCGCTTATGTACATAATTGATCATAACAAAGGTGCTTCTGAAATGCGATAGTTGTATTCTAAAGAAGTAAACAAGTCATAATTTTGTATGGGAACCCATATTTTGTTGAAACTTATACATATATAATAACCAGTAGAATTCAGAATTCCTGCCTTCTAAAGTGTGTGTATATTAGTTAACATCATTAAGATTAATTATTTTTCTAAAAACTAGCGTTCCATTATCACAGGTTGGATACTATAAAGAAATAAACGAGACATAGCTTTGTATGGAATTTAAATGAAAATTAAATGTTTGTGAAATCTATATCATGTTTTATTCAATAATTGCTACTGAAAATATACTAAATACCGAGCTCAACAATTATTGATCATAGTGATGTAAACTGTATATGTTGAACAAAACCTCTTTTTGTTATATCACACCGTAAATTGTTATTTCTTATATGTTGATTCATTACTAAACTAAATCTTGGTTCCGTATTAGTCAAATTAGTAGATTTGCGATGAAGGGTTCTCACTTGACCTCAAATTTGGTGAAGGTCGTTCGTAGTCTCTCTATGAAGTTAATCGGTAGTATACCATTGCTTATTTCTGTCGGCTCCTGGTCTAACACGCTCAATATACCAATTGAATCGATACGAAAGTGCAGGTTAAAATGAATTTTAAAACAATGACGGCTAAGTTGAAACTCTATTGTAATAGCGTAGTGCACGGAACGGCAACGGCCCGCTCAGCGGCGTCCGTGCGATTATTTTGAATTTTTTGGCGGGAAAATAGTTTTTTGCTTATAACTTTGAATCTAGACAGCCAGGAGATTTGAAATTTTGACTCGTGAACGCTGCTATTGTATGGTCTCATCTGATCTTTAAAACGAAGTTCTCACTTATGTAGTTTCAGAGATACAACATGTGTCAGCTGGCGACCCATGTCACCAGCTTACACACACGTATCGGCTCGTAGCTCAAACAGTTTTAGCACTAGAGATTCGAAAATTTTGAAGCCTGGCGCTGCTATTTTGCTCTAAAATATGAGGTACAATACATAATCGTAACTTGAATAATTACGAAGATCCAGATGTGTAAGCTGGTGACACGGGTCGCCAGCTTACACACGGTATTTCGTTCGTAGATCCAACAGTTTATCAATGTGATCGTTAATTTTTTTGGCTCTCACTGCTGTAATTGTGCTTTAAATGCCTGACTATAGTCTAAAGCCCTAACCCCACTGGTTTGCCTTCCTGGCATGTGTCAGCTGGAGACCCATGTCTCCAGCTGACACACTAAAAACAACTCGCTGTAACTGAGTCATGGTTGCTGCTAAATTATGAATGCTAAAGTTTGATTGCTCCTAAATTGCCTTAAAATTTGGCATGCGTAGAATTCTCATAGCTCTATGAGGAAGCTGACGACCCACACATGATCCAGCATACAGCAATCCAGCTGGATCCAGCGCCTTTTTAAACATGCTGGATCCAGCATACATCTTGATCCAGCGATGCGGATCCGCAAACGTATCAATTTCTATTGTTTAGTTTTGAGTTGCCGCCATTTTCGAATCGGCGCGGCAACGTTTAATCGACGTAAAATAATATAAGATATCACCAAATGAGTAGAAGATTTCAAAGATTATCGTAAGAAGTACAAATTAATAATAATTTTTAAAATAAAATAAGCTTAAAACAATAATGAACGAACAATAAATACTAGTATTATTGTGAAAAAGCGTTGGGCGCTCGATATACGAAAAATGTGGCACAAAGCGCCCACGCTTTTTTCACAATAATACTAGTATTTATTGTTCGTTCATTATTGATTTAAGCTTATTTTATTTTAAAAATTATTTTAAACTTTTTAGTTCGATATTCTTTAAAAGCGTGTTTTTTAGTTTTTTTAAACTATATTTATTTTTCACTTTTTAGTTTAATATGCTATCAAAGCGTGTTCTTTAGTTTTGTTTCCAATTTTTTATTTACGAGGGGCATACCGAAAAGATCGGTAATCGAGTACTTTCGATTTAATTAGATTAAAAACTCTTTTTGATGACAGAATTAAAAAAAAATTTTTTTTTAAAGAACAATATCAGTTTGAAATTGATAGGTCGATAAAAAAATGGAGCTTACAAGAGAAAGTTTCCGTGCCATAATTTTTTACAACTTTCGACGAGAATTATCTCAGGGACAATGTCTCGCTGAGCTTATATCTATATTCAAGAGTGAAGCGCCTAGCCAGACGACAATATATCGCTGGTATTCTGAATTCCGGCGTGGACGTGCTTCTCTTGGCACCGTACCTTCCACAGGCCGGCCAAAAACAGCGGTTACACCAGAAAATGTCGCTGTTGTGCGCCGAATGATACAGGATGACCGACATATTACATATGAGCAAATTCGGGCTACTTTAGGGATAGGTATGACTGCGATACAAACTGTTTTACATGGTGAACTGGGAGTGAGAAAGCTAGTTTCCCGCTGGGTGCCCCATAATTTGTCCGAAGAGCAAAAGGCGGCTCGTGTCAATTGGTGCCGGTCTACTCTGCAACGCTTCAACGGAGGAAAGTCAAAAGCAGTTTATAACATTGTCTCTGGTGATGAATCATGGATCTATTCATATGAGCCAGAAAGAAAGCATCAGTCGGCTGTCTGGGTCTTCGCAGGTGAGATCAAGCCAACAAAAGTTGTCCGCTCTCGCAGCGTATCGAAGAAAATGGTCGCTTCGTTTGTCGCGAAAACAGGACATGTAGTCACAGTTCCCTTAGAGGAACGGAGAACGGTTACCGCTGATTGGTATACAACGGTTTGTTTGCCACAGATGATATCCGAACTCCGTAGAGGTAACCCGAAACGACGCATAATCCTCCATCACGATAATGCGAGCTCTCACACCGCTCAGAAAACAAGCGAGTTTTTGAAGCAGGAAAACGTTGAATTAATGGATCATCCTCCATACAGCCCTGATCTGAGTCCCAATGATTACTTTACATTCCCTAGAATCAAAGATTTATTGCGTGGTCAGCGGTTTCAAGGTCCAGAAGAAGCAGTGGAAGCATACAAATCGACGATTTTGACCATGTCAACTTCGGACTGGAATTGCTGCTATAATAATTGGTTCGAACGAATGCAAAAGTGCATTAACTGCAACGGAGAATACTTCGAAAAGCAATAAAAATAAATTTAGTTATTTCCTGTATGTATTGTTTTATATTCCCGATCATTTCGGTATGCCCCTCGTACTATAGATTATCAACTATTTGATGGTAGTTTCTTTACCGACCCGTTTTATTCCGGAAAGTGAGCCATAAAAAATCAGGCGCGCGTGTTACAAACGAAGACACTCGATATAATTTCTATGGACGGTGACGGGTCTTGTTCGTTGGCCGGCTATCGACGATCGTGAGCAATTTCGCTTTCCGTCCAAATAACGAAGATCTCCCTCCAGTCGAACACTCAGAACTATGTCTGTCCTATTTGCACCAATTATTAATTATGGGTGGTTGACAAGGAAGGCAGCAGGCGCGCGAAGGAGAATTACAAACTCCCAAACCCACAAACTCACAAGCCCACAAACATACAGGTGAAGCTAATATAAGCGTGTTAAAAAAACGCATTGTCATCGGAACTGAACCAACGTACAAAATTTCAACTCCCTAGGATAAGAGGAAGTGCTTCTAATTCAGCTTGCAAGATTTGACCCGAACATACATACATACATACAAACATTGCAAGTTAAATAAAAGCTTTTAATTTAAAAAAAGTCTTAAAAATGTCGTCTTTTTATTTTCGTTCCACGTTTTGCTGGATCCGCGCTGGATCCAGCTGGATTCAGGTCAATCCAGCAAAAATTCTGCTGGATTAAAAACGCCGCTGGATTGCAATCCCTACCCCCAACTCTACTTTCGGCACTTTTAGGGTTTGTAATTGGAAGCGAAACGTTTTGTGCGAGCTGTGGTAATCTCTACTGTGTACGGACGACATCGGACAGGATGTATCACGATTAATGGATAATCTTAATACAGTCCATTGTTTATATTGTAGTGATCTTAACGTTCTTTGTAAATGGTAATAAGGAACTAGTTGCTGTACAAGCTGTATAAGTACTGAACAAGTACGACCTCTTTCTATATATTTAATCTTAAATATTCTGTGTAAATACTACTTACCAAATACATTGGTCCTGTCAATGCTGTTTGAAGTACCAAAAAAGACAGAATTTTCGGTACCTTCGAATGCGTTGATTCCTGAGAAATAAAAAGGATTATTAGGGTGCGAAGAATCACCGGAAGAGATTCAGCTACCACCAACGGCGGCTCAACCAGGGACGTATATCGCGCGGACACTGAGGACCGACGAGAAGATCGTGAAGCTGGAGGAAAAGGTAGACAAGTTGCGATGGGACGTTATGGGATCATCAAAAGTCCAAAGAGAGGGAGAGGACACGATAATCCTCAAGTCTGCCCGACTTTTTCTACTACCGGGAAGGCGAAAAAACGTCACAGGGCGGTGTCGGGTTTATTGTCCAGAAGTCTCTGGTCAACAATGTAGTGAAGGTGGAGAGTATCTCGACGAGGGTAGCGTACCTTATACTCAGAATGACCAAACGGTATTCGCTGAAGGTTATACAGGTTTATGCACCCACCTCGTCACATCCAGATGACGAGGTAGAGGTCTAGAGCCATACACTCCTCAAAGACACACTTTAACGCAAAACTAAGCAGGAGGAACGGCGATGAGCTGAGAATGGGAAATTTGGGATCGGGCAACGGAACCCTAGGGGGCAGAGGCTGGCTGACTTTTTGGAGAAGGAAGGACTCTTTGCGATGAACTCCTTCTTTAAAAAGCGGCCACATAGGAAGTGTACCTGGATCAGCCCCGATGGTTCTACGAGAAACGAGATAAACTTCATATTGAGTACCAAGCGGCAGACCTTCAGTGATGTTTCAGTGACAAACCGGTAGTGATCACCGCATGGTTCAAAGCATACTGAAGCTTAATACCACACTGGAAATAGGTCGTCTGATAAAGTCAACGCTCCGGCCTCAAAATTTTATCATCTCTAACCCCGAAAACTTTCAGCTCGAGCTACACAATCGATTCCAATGCTTAGACGCTATCGAAACCGTTGACGATCGGCTAGTGGAAACTGTCCATGCGGTAGGGTCAATAAGGTCAATAAGACGCGAACGAGCGGAACAAAGGCTCCAAGGTATTTGCAAAAGATCTGTCTATAGGGCAGAACCAACTGACGAGGCTGAAGACCAACACGGGCGGCATGTTTGTTTGTTTTGAGAGGAGAAGAGATCCGCTACTAGGTGGACCGACGACCTGGTTAGAGTCGCGGGGAGTCGCAGGATGCAGGGGGCTCGTGACCGACCGATGTGGCGTACCATGAAGGAGGCCTATGTCCTGCAGTGAACGTTTCCCGGCTGATGATAATGATGAAGGGAAAAAGCCCTTCTAAGGCAGGTTTGTTATCTATGTGTCTGTCCAGACCCTGAAAGGTAGGTATAATGCTTTAAATTATATCACATTAAAATATCATTTTAAAACTACAAACTTACATTTGCGATTAACATTGATCGCGATTAAAACGCATGTATGGGATATCTGTTTTTTATTTTTTCAACTCCAAACACAAGTTTGTTTTATATATTTTCATTAAAGCATTTTTCGGTGCTTATTTGATTTTCAGTATGTTCATTACTTATAATCTGTAGGGTAGGGTAGTTCGACTCCCAATCCGCCGTTATATTATTATTTTTACTGTTACAGAATTGTTATTGTTTTATTTTAACAAAATCATTTGATCACGTATGTTTGACCTTCAGCACCTGAGCCAAAATGCTTAGTTTCACTTGATCCCAGTGTCACATAACACGACGACACCGTCTAGGTCAAGGATGGCGAACCTTTACGTAAGTTGTAAATTAATGATATTTATTTCGCGACACTATAATTTCATCTAAAATTTTTTAGGTAATTACTTATCAAAGCCAACTATTCTATTTTTAAAGATTATGGCAACAGTAGTATGGGAGCATTAAGAGAGGGATAGCGTTAATCATATAATACCAGTTAATACCTACTTTTTTTCGTATGGCATAATGAATTTCATGATCAGTGATACGGCACGTGCCAAAAATACAAGTGCCAATATAAGTGCCAATGGTTCGCCATCCCATCCCATAAATAATCAGTTATTCGTAGTTCTAGGCGTTATTAACGGCATTATATATGTATGTTGGATATGTTTACCTGTATTGTTGGTAATGCTATCGACCAGTTCGTCGAAAGCGTCCGATGCGTTTTTCCCCACGTTGCTCTGCGCTCTGAACTCCGTGATGTCAGTGTCTCCGTCAGCCCCTGGGATCCCGTACACCCCATCCGCGCAGAAGGAGCAATCCACTGAAACACAATATTTTGACTATTTAACCCACGCGAGGAGTCATCAAAATAATGATTTTAGGGCTTTGCTGCGGCTGCCTTCTGGGATGTTTGCCGAGGCACATGTAGACTGATTCTACAGCACGATGCGCAAGAGGGCGTCCTCCAGCGCGCGCAGTCTACTCGGACGGACCGATGCTGCGACACTGGCTGTCTTTACATGCACCGGTGTCCCAGTAGCATGTCTAACGCACTAAGTTTACTAACACTATGGATGTATGTCTGATACTAAATAATAAAAGACCAAGGTGTAGTGTACTATCATCACTGGCAACACTGACACGGCGCAGAAAACATTCTAACCATATTGAAGACTTGGCTGACTTGGTTGTTTTGCGTATGCCTTTACCTTTTCCTAGTGGGGAAGAAAACGTACCAAAAACCACTATGAGGCTTGACAAGCAATAAGAATAAGAATACATTTATTCATAAAAGTGTACAAAATATTTTTCTTAAATCTAATTGGGCTAGAATATTTGATCTAGTTAAATACTGCGTCTACAGCTAAACTAAGTTTAAAAACTTGTATTTTAGCATACAGTGCCTCACCCCTTAGAAAAGCAGACGGAACGTCTAGCCGCCATTATAAAATGCATCAATTTACATGCAATATAGTGCTGAACTAAATATCAACCTAATAAATTGAATAAGTATTAACAGACGTGTAACTTGGCCACATAAAGCTATACTCCTCGCGTTTATATCGAATGCCCTTTGTTAAAAGGAGACCACTTTATTTTAGAATAGACAACTGATGCCAAGGTTCCTCTTCCTCCGTGCTCTATGTGTGCGTTACTGTTTGTGGGTTTGCAGCAACTTGTCAAACTTGGACTACATCATCCCCTTCTGAACATAGGCCTTCACATGGCACACCGCAATGACCGGTCCCGAGCCACGTGCAGCCAGCGACTCCCCACAACCTTTACCAGGTCATTGGTCCATCTAGTACATATTCCATCTAATTCATACCCTGTACGGAACCCTCAGTTCGAGATTCCGACTCGCACTTGGACGTTTTCTGCTACAAAATGTAAATAAAACGATTCCACTTACATGTGAGAACCTTGCAGGCCACTATCTTCGTGAGGACAGCATAAGCTGAAAATATAAATGTATGAAATAGTACAGTCGGTATATATCGTGAAGCGTGGTGAACATGGCTCCCTGCATAAGGTAGAGCGCCTTTGTGTAAAGCTGTACTAGTTTCTACGATTAAATAAATGAATAAGCTTCAACTTGCACAGTGGTAGCATGTAAGTTTTACTGTTTTCTAATGTTCAACCATAAGAATAACTAATAATAAGTTAGTATAAAAATTACTTACTAAACTCCCGTTCCGTACGCGTTCAAGGTAATAATATACCTTGAAATTGTGTTATACAAGTGAGAAGAGCTAGCGCGCTCCGCCTCGCGAGTGCTCGGTCACGTTGCGATCGTTCGTTTCCATCGGCGTATACAGAGTGGCCAGTTATAGGAGACAAAAAAAATATAGGTTCCTCATCTCCATGTACGTTCCGCGATTTTTAGCGGTTCGTGTGTTATGAATTTTTTAGTAAAAAAATCCTAGCGGTGTCGGGGGCGTAGCAGGGTGAGAAGGGAAGTATGTGTAGTAGTAGTAGTAGCATGAGGTGACGTGTGAGGTACGCAGTTAGGAGATTCAAGTCTGCTTCAACAGTGTGTTTATCCAGCTGACTACGACGATATGATGAAACAAGGATGATATAGCCAGTTACCCATTCGATTGAGGGTTTGAGGTGAGCGGCTACGGCTTTATCTTCACTTACTTAGTGTGAGAAAAGAAAACGTATGCCAAATAAATATAATATTGAGTCAACATAGTGCGTCGTTTTCCCTACATTGTATGTGGAATTGTGGATCCTAATTCAGTCGGAGACCGAACGTAGACCGTAGCTCACTCAAAGCTATGTCACAATTTTCTCTGCACATTGGCGATCTTAGTATTTAATATATAAACGAAGAACCTTACCAGTGTACAATAGACGTCCAACTGAAAATGAAATAAATTATCAGTATTCGATTGTAATTAATACATATATTTAAAAAAGTAAAGTCAGAGTTAATGTTACATTAACGAAAACTTATTCTATCTCGTTATTACTATGAAGTGATCACTGTGCACTTACTGCCGTCAGCCTCGGTTTTATCCAGGACGCCGCCGACACCGTTACACACTGAAAAAGGACCAAATTTAACAGAATCACTTTTAGTGTTCCCGTTTTACCCTTTGGGTACGGAACCCTTAAAACAGAGAAGTGCGAGCTGGACTCGCGCACCAAGTAAACGTACAGATATTGTTCAGATGCACATTCTCTCGACCGCCTAAGTTTTGACAAAAAAAATTATATCGTTTTTATATAATATATATATATCTATAGATAAAGAGCGAATAATACTTTAACACACATTTTTCATGATAAATCAATACTTTTTACTTTTTATTATACAAATAAACCTTTCATACTCCAATAGACCAGCGACGCCACGTTAAAAATCCAGCTCCTTTTTTTGAATAATAATAAAAAATTCATCAACTATTTCAGTTGCAGACAGACAGACAAATAGACACCTGAGTGAGATTGTTAGAGGGTTCCGGGTGTTTCCCATCAGATGCTGGGAACCCTAAAACAATAATTCCATGTTTTATAAATATGTACCGCATTTCATCGAGAAACTGGCGTACTATACCTTACTTATACCTTACCTTTGACGGTGAAGTCCAAATTATCGCACGCACCAGAAACAACACCTGTCAATAAACAAAATTAATTAATCTCACTTATTTTTCACTGCCAAAACATTATCAACATTGTATCTCAAGAAGGATTCTGTAGAAGTTAAATTTATGGTTAGTGCGAGCTATATTGGGATGTCGACTGCGTACCGGTGGAGCCCTGCGGTTCGTCTGTTAGATCGGTAGTTGAATATCGATGGCGGAATCAACAGGAATATAGAAGAAGCTTTAGCGCCCACTCTCCAAAGTGTTACCTATGGAATACATCGACGCATACCACTTTTGCCTGTTTTCAAGGCTTCAGAGTACGACCTCCACGAGCGAGTATTTAACAATGCCTCTATGCGCGTCATTTCGACGAATACGGAGCAGCAAAATTTTATTTCCGTCCCAAAGATGATAGAAGTACTCGATCGAACTTGAACTCTATAAAGACTCAAGAACTGATCATTCGTAAAGTATCGTCTTCCCCTGGATAGGAGTCCGAGATGTACGGCAGCAGCCTTTGCTGTGGACTCGATGTAACTCCAAACGTTGAGTTCCGATTCGTTAGTTATAGGTCATAGTTAAGACATTTTAGAAAGATAGTGCAAGATAAAATCAACTCTGCTTTGCAGTAAACAGACATGCCTGTGTATTTTTCGAATTGAAACTGAAAAGATTGGCATCGCCCCTTATCGGACAGTATCAGCCCAACTCAGTCCACCATATATTTTCTGAGGGTTCGCGGCAGGTCACTGTCAGCTTACACAGTGGACCCATATCAAGCAGAGACTGTGCTGTCACAAGCGTACCCAGAGATACAGATACATTAGCAGTATTTTAATATAATTAATATGCTGCAAAAATAAAGTAGGGGAGAGAAATGAACCCTGAGGGACACCAGTATTTATACCCAGCAAATCGGACAAGCCGCCGTCGATGACGACTCGGATCGATCTGCCCCTCAGGAAATCTGATGTCCACGAACACAAACCACCAGATATCCCATACGGGGGATGTCTGCTGGCAAGGCTTTCGTGACAGACCTTATTAAAGGCCTTTGAGATATCAAGAGACATGTCGAGGCTCTTGTCGTGTTTCTCGATCGCCTCCATAGAATTATAATGTACTAAAGTACTAGAAGCGATGCCGCGAACAAAGTTTTTGCTTCGAGAGTTGATGTCTGCCGGCCGTCGAAATCGATATATTGCCGATCATAAGTGATCATTGTGTACAACTGGTATAGCTTAGGGAACAATGATTATCATATTCAGAGTATATACTTACTTAACCCTTGAATATCATTGTAAGGTTCCCCATCATCTATTTTGCCATACTCTGAAAGAAAACGTGTTAAATTATGCTGACGTATAAAATACAGATCACGATATAAAATTAATAGAAACTTCAAGCTTAAGTTGGTCTTGAGATGGGTAGGTTTCATAGCAGCACACTTCATTTACGTATAATCGGTTTTGGAAGGAATTGTTTTGTAAAAAGTAAAATTAATTATTATATAGAAAAGTTTGTTGTAAAATATTTTGATAATCGGTGCGAAAAAATCTTAAAGATTTAAATTAATTTATTATAAACAATTTCAAATTAAACATTTTTTAACAATCCATACGAAACACTCCACGATTGGTCGCCATGTTTTAACGTCATAATATCAATAAAATTTAAAAGTATAGAAAATAGTAGGTATATATGACAAAGGGTTTTCTAATTTAAATCCAATGATGTACTTGATCAAACAAAAGTACGCCCAGCGTCAGACACTTGGCCGTCAATATGTAGCGCACGTCAGTGTCGGTGTGTATTTTAATTTACCTCACGCATTATTAAACTAGATTCTTTGATTATATTATTTACAAATCCTCGGCCATCATGGCACCAATTATTGGATGGATATAGGAACAATAATTGGCCTATAAACTTACTTTTAAATGTTGCAAACGTATCTTTCAATTCGGTGATCATTTCTTCCTGAAAAAGAAAGTTATTCACTCATTTCGACTGTCCATCGTTAGGTGTTTCCTTTCTACAACCACGTGACGTGATCTCAAGGGAACAATAATGAAGTGAATAATTGTTGATCATCGTCACGAGAGCTCCGTTAAGCCGCGTACGGACTGGTCTAGTGTAAAAAACAATGTGAACAAAAAAGTAATACGCCCAAAACAAGCGCCTCATTTATTTCTATCGCACGCACACACAACACACCCACCCACACATCCACACACACTCACACAGACACACACGTAATTTTTTTTACATGGCTTGTATATTTAGTCAAGTAAGTACATATAATGAAACCCTATTGAAAATTGAATTATAGGAAGTAAGTACGCACTTTGCCGTAATCAGTGCTTCTACCATGAGTTTACGCAGGCGATAACGTATATCGAATACTATCGGAAATGCTGCTCAGGTGAGATGCGGGTGACAAGGACAGCGATAGTTAACGATACACGTTATCCACTGCGTAAACTCATGGTAGATGCACAGCATGCTTGGCAGATACACTATTGTATTATAAAGTGACCCCAAGGCCGGCCCTACTAGATATTAACAACTGCATGTATAAAATAAGTGTAATACTTACGGGAGGGTAGTCAAAAATTTCTAGATAATCATCGTCACAGGATGCGACCGAAATCTGTTGACGGATAAGACCAATTAAAAACAGTGTAGAAAAAAGCACATCGTCCCATTGCAAAGTGTCTCGCTCTTACACGTATGAGTTTGCAATTAGTCATCTCACCCGTGATACACTTGAGAATCATGTATTGTTCTATATTATGTGCTAATTTCGTGGACAATAATAATGTACATATTACAATGTACACTCGAGTACAAAAATATGTATCCACTTTTGAACCATGTCACATTCGCTTTTAATTGACATTTCCCTCAACTCACTGCGTAGGAAAATGTATTCAGAAAAATCCATAATGTGATTCATGAGGAATAAGAGGGAAGGATTTTGAAAATATTTATTGTAATCTGTTTTTTAGTGTTTGTTGTTATACTCGTAGCGACAACAGAAATATATCATCTGTGAAAATAACAACTGTCTAACTATCACGGTTCATGAGATACAGTCTGGTGTGTTACCGGCAATAACATCCGGTGCAAGAGCTACCAGCGACATCTATATGAAGAGGCATGACAGCATCTCCAGCAGGTGCCCGGAACGACTTCACATCAAATGATGTTACCACAAGTTACTCGGATACGTGACTGAACGATATTTATATTTAGTTATAAATGTTTAAACAATAACTACATTTATAGTTTGATATTGTATAGGTGATTCTATAATTTATTAACGAGAAAGATTAATATTGTATAATATGTCGTCGGCAATACTTCCGGTGAGAAGGCGATGCACGCTGCCTCAACCAGCTCTGTTTATCTAATTTATTGGAACAATCATGTATTTAAATAATGTGAGCCTTTAGTAACAAATTATCCATTCTGGAATTTCAGTATTAATGTAATTGGTTATAGGGATTAATTAATATTGTATAACTGTGCCTGTTTTGATTCACGAAGTTGTAGTTTTCGAAGTAGGAACTGACGATGGTGGTAGCTATGAAGATCGTATTATAAAACTGATGAACACGCATTTTGTAAACCATTCCTGTTGTGAATTCTGTTGAAATAGTACTAGTAAACGTTACTCTGCCCGACTGTGTGTTGAGAATATATTGAAGAATATACAATTATACATGCCTGATGGATTGAATCAACTAAGAGTTTTATTACTGAAAATACTGATGCACACACATTGTTCCTCTATGTAAAATCTCAGAAGTGGGATGAGAGAAGATGTCTGACCTATACGAACTGAGTACTGTGACGACATAAGATGAAACATTACGAAGAGAAATTACGAACAAACGCAATTAACTGCATACAGACAAAGGGGAAACGACTACTTGTTTTTCTAACAATTCTGACGACGAGCTGATACTGTGTACAAGAAAAACTGCCAGTGGTTGTCTAGAAGATGAGGTTTAAGAACAGATTATGTAGAAGAGTACACATGAATGGTGATATCATCGCTCGAAAACTACAGACACGTAAAAACTGCTCGCATGATCTACTGCGTGTGTCGCTGGCACATCTGAGGCACGAGGCGAAGGAGTGTAGGGTGCAGCAGCGCTGCGAGTGCTAGCAGTGCAGCGCTACGGCCATAGCGAGGTGACGCGACGTGGTGGCATTCACCGAGTACATCGCAAATACATTTTGAGGTTGGTCGTGTTATGTTCATTATTTCTGATAGCGTGTGTAGATTCAGGTAGAAAATCGACATTCTTACGTTTGAAGAAAGCGTTCGTGTTACAATCAAATCATTTTGTACTTTTTAACAAGTGTGAATAGAGTTGTTTTTTTACTAGGAATGCCAACATGTGTTATCAAGTCATTGAACGAGTAAATAAGGGTGAATAGAACTGTGTGGCTTATATGATGGCTGCGTGATCAAGTCATTGTATGCAGAAGAAACAAGGGGAATAAAACTAGGTGACTAAAATGACAGCTGAGTGATCAAGTCATTGCACGAGTAAATAAGTGTGAATAGAACTGTGTGGCTTATATGACGGCTGCGTGATCAAGTCATTGTATGCAGAAGAAACAAGGGGAATAAAACTAGGTGACTAAAATGACATCTGAGTGATCAAGTCATTGCACGAGTAAATAAGTGTGAATAGAACTGTGTGGCTTATATGACGGCTGTGTGATCAAGTCTAAAAAAAGGGAGAATGCCAAGCTGTGTGTTCGTCACCTGTGAATGACTACCTGAACCGATTTATGTTGAGAAATTATTCATTTGTGTAACAGTTTTATAAATAAGTGTATCAAATGTTCCTGTAACAGTTTACTTTGCGAAATATGTTTTGTTTCAGGATCATCCTGGTGGTGCTGCAGAGCTCAAGGGTGGTGAGAGCCGTGGGACACGGCTCATGCAGGATGGCCGAGTGTTACCGGCAATAAAATCCGGTGCAAGAGCTACCAGCGACATCTATATGAAGAGGGATGACAGCATCTCCAGCAGGTGCCCGGAACGACTTCACATCAAATTATGTTACCACAAGTTACTCGGATACGTGACTGAACGATATTTATATTTTGTTATAAATGTTTAAACAATAACTACATTTATAGTTTGATATTGTATAGGTGATTCTATAATTTATTAACGAGAAAGATTAATATTGTATAATATGTCGTCGGCAATTCTTCCGGTGAGAAGGCGATGCACGCTGCCTCAACCAGCTCTGTTTATCTAATTTATTGGAACAATCATGTATTTAAATATTGTGAGCCTTTAGTAACAAATCTACTCTAATATTATAAAGAGGAAAGATTTGTACCTATTTTTGTATGTTTGTATGTTTGTAATGAATAGGCTCAAAAAGCACTGGGCCGATTTAAAAAATTCTTTCACCAATAGAATGCTACATTCTTCCGATTTGACATAGGCTACATTTCATTTTGAAAAAAATTAGGGATCATTGGTAAAATTTGAACAATGTAACCGAAGGTGTAGAAAAATGAGTCTTAAAATGTCTTTCGTCGAATGCGCTGCCGAAACTATTAGCGATAGAACAAAATAATGTACAACAATATTGAAGAACATCATAATGTCTACAAAAAACTCCGCGATAGCATATGTCCAACTATTGTAGCTATGTCACTACAACAACTTTTTCATTTTAAACATTAATGAAAATGCTAACCACATTCAAACCATGCTATTTATGTGTTTACATTAATCCTTATCGAAATAAATTATTTTATGGTCAAGACCATTTAACTACCTATAAAATAGTTTTTAAATTATTTAAATTGGACTTTCCATTCAAAAGATATTACGAATTAAAAAATTCAAACAGTAAACAAAACCGCCATAGCGCCGTGGCCGTTGTTTGCGATGCAGTCTGAAAAGCGCGGCGGACGGGGTGGAGGGGGCACTGAAATAATTTTTTTTAATATATAATTAATAAATAATAATTTTTTAATAAATAAAAATATTTATGAAAAAAAGTGTTTTATATCCAAATTTCCAAAAATAAATAATTGTCTACCCCGTGCGAAGACGGGACGGGCTGCTAGTATTGAATATAATTATCCATTCTGGAATTTCAGTATTAATGTAATTGGTTATAGGGATTAATTAATATTGTATAACTGTGCCTGTTTTGATTCACGAAGTTGTAGTTTTCGAAGTAGGAACTGACGATGGTGGTAGCTATGAAGATCGTATTATAAAACTGATGAACACGCATTTTGTAAACCATTCCTGTTGTGAATTCTGTTGAAATATTACTAGTAAACGTTACTCTGCCCGACTGTGTGTTGAGAATATATTGAAGAATATACAATTATACATGCCTGATGGATTGAATCAACTAAGAGTTTCATTACTGAAAATACTAACTGCACACACAATGTCTCTCTATGTAAAAGGTGACAGACGGACAGTAGAGTCTTAGTAATAACTCTTTGGGTACGAAACCCTAACAAGATATAAAACTGAGCTTTAGTCTCCTGGACATATTTATTATATATAATTTTGAGCTATTTCCGTGATTATTTTCAATCGATCTAAATTTTCAAATCGTTTATGGAACTTAATGTTGTTAAAGCTATATATGTATAAGTAATTTTTTAGAATAAATCTTATACCTTTTAACGAGCAATTCTTGTATATATTGTACATATACAAGAATATATATATAATTCGGATCTCGGAAACGGCTCCAGCGATTTCGCTGAAATTTGGTATTTAGGGGGTTTTGGGGGTGAAAAATCGATCTAGATTAGTCTCATGTCTGGGAAAACGCGCGTTTTCGAGTTTTCATGCACTTTTTCTTTCGCAATATTCGACGGTATATATGATGGGAAATTTCACGCTGCCAAACATAATCATTTTAGCCGAGTGGTTCACACGTGTCATTCCGTCAGAGATATCCGCGTTCAAATCCCGGTTGGAAAATTGCTTTGATTTTTGATTTTTGGTGTTTAGGGGCAGAAATAAAGTTTTTGTTTGTTTCTAAAGAACTAAGAGCAAAGCTCGGTCGCCCAGATATTTCTAGTAATGAGAATAAAATTCCTGAAACAGAAACTATTTTATTCTAAAATCTAAGTGGGCTATCATCATCATAATTTATTCATGAACAGTTTTACAGTGTGTCTGAAATAACATATAGTAAGTCAATAGGGGATATGTCAAAATATCTTAAAATTACACAAACAAAAATTAATTCAATTTAAGAATACATTTCAGATAAATCAAACTTAAAACTATTATTTTAGCTTACAATGCCTCACCCTTCAGACTAGGACGGAAAATCGACGGAATTATTATATAGTCTAAGGATAATAAGGATATCAATTATAGTATACTTACCAAAGCAAGAGTAACTATCAGCCAATTAGTAACCGCCATGTTCATTTTTTCTATCAGTACAAAATAAGTTTTAATACGGGTTTTGCCTTTTATACCCGAATTACTGGATTTGTTCAAGTGCTATTTATATAAGTCCAAATGCAACAACTGAATTGAATAAATATACGCATGAAATTAATAGCCATATGTATGACCAACAGTCAGCTACAGTTTGTAATTTAAACTGTTTGTAGTTAAATTTTAGTAAACACATTATAATGTTTTACATGGAGAGAAAAACAATGTGTGTGCAGTATTTTTCAGTAATGAAACTCTTAGTTGATTCAATCTATCAGGCATGTATAATTGTATATTCTTCAATATATTCTCAACACGCAGTCGGGCAGAGTAACGTTTACTAGTACTATTTCAACAGAATTCACAACAAGAATGGTCTACAAAATGCGTGTTCATCAGTTTTATAATACGATCTTCATAGCTCCCACCATCGTCAGTTCCTACTTCGAAAACTACAACTTCCGTGAATCAAAACAGGCACAGTTATACAATATTAATTAATCCCTATAACCAATTACGTTAATACTGAAATTCCAGAATGGATAATTATATTCAATATTTGTTACTAAAGGCTCACATTATTTAAATACATAAATATTCCTATAAATTAGATAAACAGAGCTGGTTGAGGCAGCGTGCATCACTTTCTCACCGGAAGTAATTGACGACGACATATTATACAATATCTTTCTAGTTAATAAATCATAGAATCGCATATAAAATATCAAAATACTAAAGCAGTTATTGTTTAAACATTAAATATATAAATATCGTTCAGTCACGTATCCGAGTAACTTGTGGTAACTTCATTTGATGTGAAGTCGTTGCGAGCTCCTGCTGGAGATGCTTGTCATGCCTCTTCACATAGATGTCGCTGGTAGCCCTTTCACCGGATGTTATTGCCGGTAACAAATGTTACTCCATCATAATTTAGGTTGGCGGTTCTTCGAGCGATGTGGCCTTTCCGTTGCCACTTCAGCTCACTGACTCGTCGAGCTATGTCGGTAACCTTGGTTCGTCTTGGATTTCCTCATTCCGGATTCTATCACGTAGAGAAATTCCGAGCATAGCATTTCATGTGATTTTGAGCTCGTTTATTAGGTTAACAGTAAACAAAGAGTACTAAAAACATAAATGAAAACATTTTTAACTATATCACATTCAGTAGCGATTTTACTTTAGTTTTTACGCCGATTTCAGGAATATATAAATTAAGAGTCCGCAGTAAGCAGCGCTCAACTCCGCACTGAGAACACGCGCCTAACGCTTCAAAATATTGTTGTTTCACCTAGAGTGAAACAGGGCGCTAGAAAGAAAACCAAGGGCAAATACTTTCTCCGCTGTAGAGTGTTCGGCGGCAAATTCGCATCATAATTTTGCAGGGTTTTTAAGTTAATTTTCGTAGTTTCGTTTTCATTTGAAAATCACAAAATCAATTTCGAAAAATCTTTTTTCGTGTGAAACTACATAGTCTTATAAATATCTAGAATAGGGTTTGACTTAAATCTAAACCATATTTTGGCCGTAATATTCAGTCCAACTGTACAGGTTTTTGGTGGTCTAAAATGCAAAACTTATACATGTTCTGTTTTCTTTATACTCGTAATAACATTTCAATAGTCATTACCTAATTGAAGACTAAGATATATCTCATCTTATTATATTTGCCAAATTTTATGATGATGTAACGTGTTATTCAAAAATAAGGACGTAACTGCATTTATATGGAGAATCAAGCTTGCTGCAGACTCTTAACAATTGCTCATATTGTTTGCGCGTATCGACCTGTATTTGTTCTTTTTTACAAAGACAATGTGTGTGCGCCAGTATTTTTCAGTAATAAAACTCTTAGTTGATTCAATCCATCAGGCATGTATAATTGTATATTCTTCATTATATATATTCTCAACACGCAGTCGGGCAGAGTAACATTTACTAGTACTATTTCAAGAGAATTCACAACAGGAATGGTTAACAAAATGCGTGTTCAGTTTTATAATACCATCTTCATAGCTCGCACCGTCGTCAGTTCCTACTTCGAAAACAACAACTTCTTTAATGAATACAGACACAATTATACAATATTAATGAATCCTTATAACCAATTACGTTAATACAGAAATTGGATAATTAAAACTTGAGAGGTGTCAAGGGACACCCGGATGGAACGAAGTTCCTTTCGATTAATTAGTGAAGGAATTGTAATAAAATGTTACAAATTTTCAATAAGGTTTGAACGGATTTTTAACATTATATTTTAAATATGGTTTTGTAGATTATCATGTCATTAGATTTTTTATGTACGTGATACGTTTTGTTTTTAGCGACATCTGTCATTGAGTAGCGGCAACTAATCAGAGCCATCTGTCGTCACATAGCTGTACTGTTGGTATCGTCTTACTACTACGTACGTCGTACTAACAGATGACGCTAACTTACTATAGCAAAAAGTGTCGGTGACAACTTTTCGTAAGAATTTTTTCCGTCTAGCCGCCTTTCACAATTATTCAATATTTGTTACTAAATGAACTTATTGTTTAAATGCATAATTATTCCTAAAACTATATAAACTGCGGTGGCTGAGGCGGCGTGTCGGAAATGAGTGTCGCTTGTGACACCGGCAGTTCTCCTCGACAGAACTAGTTGTTTCTACAATATTAATCATTCTCCTTAATAAATCATAGAATCACATATACTCGTATATATATTCTCAAAACTTAAGAACAATCATTGTTTAAACATTTATAACTAAAATAAATATCGTTCAGTCACGTATCTTGTAGTAACTTAATTTGATGTGATGTTGTCGCGGGCTCCTGCTGGAAATGTTGTTATATCACTGTATATAGATGTCGCTGGTAGCGCCCTTGCACGGAAAGTGATCGTCGGTAACATCGTATAGCAGAAAAGTCTGTAAAAATTTTAACTGTCTTCCTATTGCGATTCAAAAGATTAAGCCATGTGTGACTATGGCTTCGTAATATATTGCCGTTAGGCACTCTATGTGGTTACGGAACTCTAAGAATCATTAGCTAAGATTATCAGTTACAAAATACGTGCTTCCATCTGTCTAAGATTACCACAATGACCGGGCTTTCAATAAGGGATTCGTTATAATCACCACGTTGAAGGCTAACCGACATACTTGTACATAACTTCCAAAATAAGTATTGTCTGTCCGTTTTAACGAGCACGTAAATGATTACAACAAAGGTGCCATTTGTCCAAACACTACTATATTCAGTGATGACACAATCGATATTCGTATAAAAGTATTGTATCAATTTTATATATACTGGTATATGTATGTATATGTAATAGCTTTATTCTTTGAAGTAATGTAATGCATCGAAGTAAGGCCCAAACTGAATTTACTGTGGGTCAGGGAAAATTTTAATTTGACCATTTTAACAAAAGAACAATGTGTGTGCATCAGTATTTTCAGTAATAAAACTCTTAGTTGATTCAATCCATCAGGCATGTATAATTGTATATTCTTCAATATATTCTCAACACGCAGTCGGGCAGATTAACGTTTACTAGTACTATTTCAACAGAATTCACAACAGGAATGGTTTACAAAATGCGTGTTCATCAGTTTTATAATACGATCTTCATAGCTCCCACCATCGTCAGTTCCTACTTCGAATACAACAACTTCGTGAATCAAAACAGGCACAGTTATACAATGTTAATTAATCCCTATAACCAATTACGTTAATACTAAAATCCCAGAATGGATAATTATATTCAATATTTGTTACTAAATGCTCACATTGTTTAAATATATAAGTATTCATATAAATTAGATAAACCGAGCTGGTTGAGGCAGCGTGCATTGCCTTCTCACCGGAAGTAATGTCCGACGACATATTATACAATATTAATCTTTCTAGTTAATAAATCATAGAATCAAGTATACAATATCAAAATACAAACGTAGTTATTGTTTAAAAATTTATGACTAAATTTAAATATCGTTCAGTCACGTATCCGAGTATTTTGTGGTGACTTCATTTGATGTGACGTCGTCGCATGCACCTGCGTGTTGAGAATATAATGAAGAATATACAATTTACATGCCTGATGGATTGAATCAACTGAGTTTTATTACTGAAAAATACTGCACACACATTGTTTTTCCTCTATGTAAAATATTACACGAATTTGGTTATATTTGTATGTTCAGGAAGGTAGACTTATTATTTTGGGACAGCATTGTGAATGTGCAGCGTTGTGTCTTAACAGATTTAGTAAAGGAGACGTTTCATATCCGGCCTGCAGCTTGTTCACTATTTAAAGAATCAAGGGAAAATCTAAAGAGTGCTAGAAAAATACTAGAACTGCATTTTTAGTACTATTTTGTTTGTACAAAAAAAATTACGAAGTGGATAACTTAAAATGTCAATTTATTGTCACCATCTTAATTTTTTTTTGAAGTAGTACATATTTTGGGCTTTTATGTTTTTGATAAACAAAAACTGAAAAAAAAACATTCGAAAGTGACAATTTAAACACTGTCGTTTTAAAATTAGACTCATACAGAAACTAGAAGTGTACAAAACTTTAAGTAAGCTTAAAATAGATCGTAAACCAAAATATACATATGTATGTAGTAGCGCAAAATAAAATTGAACAAGAAAAGCTTAGGTTAAACTCAGCACCCGGAGGTCCCGGGTTGCGTTGGGACTATTACTACTCAGTTTGATTGGTGGTAAGGCATTTAATTTCTCCGCTTCTTCCGCAGGACTTCCTAACGCAATCACCTTGTCCATTTCGTTGATATAACAGCCTTTTTCATCCCCTGCCCAAAAAATCTTTGTCTTATATGTCTACTAACAACTCCTGGCTTCTACGCGTGGAGCTGTCTCCAGCAGAATAGGAAGGCTGGTTGTATTCTAGAGGATGGTGAAGGCTATCCACCTGTGATGGTTATTGTGATTCTGACCAGTTCACAACCCTCATGTAAAGCAGTCGGATGACCAAAGTGTGTGTATACATCCGAAACGCATTGACAATGGGCCACGTCTCCTTTTTCTCTTGTAACAGAGCTTCGTTATATACGTTCTTCGTTCTAGCGTACATAGACAATATCCTACCACCAACCAAAGCGAGTACCGATAGGGAATCACATTTGGGAATCGAACCCAGGACCTACGGATCGTTAATCGAAGCTTGTAGCCATTTTCACATCGTTCACGTAGGCGCACGAAACAACGCCACAACAAATCGCGGTGAAATTTGTAATGGTATATGCCCTAGTCTCTATGGTATAGACAGGGATAAGTTATTTTTATACCTTACTTTCTGGAATCCATGCAGAGAAATCGCGGGCAAAAACCAGTCTCAACTATTCGCCAACAGCACCGGCTTGCAGCATTACCCGATGCAGTATTGACCCCGAGTGTACTTGTCATAAAAACTCAATTACGCATTGTGTACTGTATCTGGCACAGATGCACCAACTTACTGTTTATGTGGTTTTCGTGAACGTGGTACGAAAATAGTACATTGGCATTGTCCCATTTTCAGCATATCCCATTTAGCTTGAATTTATAGTTGAAATTCAAACCTTATTCTTTGTAACTAGTGGCTCTGTCAGCTGAACAAACAGTGAAAATCATTCTTTGCATGGTGTGGCCCACGAATGGAACTGGCCATGTCGTTTAAGCATTCATCGATTCCTTCATCCACGTTTTATTTCATCATCATGAATTGACTGATCTATTCGATCGTGGGCAATTCTAAAATAGAAAAAAAAACACCGGTAGCACTCCGGGAGTGCCGGCAGAAGTGAAAACTTTAGTATTGACGTTGTGTTTAATTATAAGTACAAAAATACTATCATTTATGAGGTAGAATACAACGTTTATTTATTGCGCTATCGTACACAAATATGACAATTTACATAATATTATATCGTTATTAATTTATATATTACATTAATTTTTATCTCTTAGAAAAATCAACTTTCATCCATAATTTCGACGACTTTTTCACCATCGTTATTACCAGAATCATCATCGCAAATTTCTAAAATTGATACAATCGGTTTATGATAGCTGAAGTAAGAAACAAACAGTTTTGATTCGAATCTATTTAAGTGTCTAATAAAGACATAAACACTGTGTACATAAACACAGACGGACATTCGCGCAAGCGCCCTGTGCCGCCTAAGCGGAGCAGCACACTCAGGCACGGTAGAAAGAGTGGGAGATACTAGTTCCTCTCCCTTCCCCTCGATCTTACGCTTTTTCGATCAGCATCACGTGACCCTGACGCGAGTTTGGAAGTTTTTACCCATCCAACAAAAAGTGCTCAGCGCCGCTAAAGAAGTTTTCACTTCAAAAATATTTAGATTATATTTCATTTATTTATACCAAAACTGTCAGTCAGTAACTCTTATCTTGTAAATGCAACAGAAATTAATTTAAGGTATACGGCATTTTGTCATTAAAGCTATACCTACTTACTAGATATTTATTTTTAACACAGAGTTTGAACAAGCAATTCATAAAATTACTTCATTTCCAAAGTATCCATCCGGTCATATTTGTTCTTGTTTAACGATACCACGAGATCTTCGATGAATTCCCTGAAACAAAGTGAAAGTATGTGTTGTGCATTACCAGTCACATGCTCGATTGAAGGATTAATTCCTTAGTGGTAATCTGGGAGGTAATTAATAATCCATTAGTTCAAAAATAATTGAGAACCATCTACAATTGGCCACGAAGTATTTCATAAATGGACAATTTAGAAGTTTTAAAATCGATTTTGAGAAATATACTATCGATTGAAGAATCGTCAACTTTGGTTCTCGATTTTCGGATACATTCAGAAAAACTTGCGTACAGAAAGTAATTGAAAGCCTCCTTTTTTATGAAGTGGGTATTGCGCCTGACCGCAATCTCAGCGCACCCAGAAGCCACAAGGTAATGGAGGCGCTGTCTCTCCTACCTTTCATACCTTTCATATCGAAATTGAATCAGCTGTTTTTGAGAGAATCAACAAAAAACAAATATGTACCCAGATAATTCTAGCTCTAAGAGTGAATATTTTAGGGGATGAACGCTGTAGACTTTTAGGGCAGTTGAAGTCGATTTCTAGTTATTTTTGAACGCGTTAATTATTTTGCAAACTACAATGAACTTCAATTCATACATATAGGAGAGACTGTCTATGTTCTTGCTGAGCAAGTACAGCAGCCACCAGTCTCCGATGTCGAGATCAGCTCGCCGCGCAGCTCTCTTGACGGCGGTGCGAGACTCCACGGTGCGAGCTCGCGAGCGTGTCAGCAGCAGGTGCGTCCGGAATGACGGCATCAGGATAATTGCCAGTCTGACGGTTAAAAAAACATTACAGACAGCCACGATTTTTCGTGCCTTGAGGTCGCATGCGACTTGCAGACAAAGGTTGTTGCTCGCTTAGCACCATACACGGTGCACGTGAAGGGTACTGACGAGGACAGGACAGGGCCAAGAGGGAAACGCCATCCCTAGTGCCGTTGATATATTTAATTGCCGAAACACAGCTTAGATAACATGATGGTAAACTCCAATGCCCTCTCTAGAGGAAGTGGATGGCCCTCTCTAAAAGATTATGTTTTCGAACTCAAAGGAGCCAGCTGTGGTGTACACCAGCTGTTGAATTTGGCATTTCATAGCGAGGCATCGATTTCTACGATTTAAAACAATATTAGAAAAGTTGTTCTGTCACAGACACTACAGCTCCTGACGCATATCTGAGTCTGTTCCTGAGGTATGGGAGCGGTACGGGACTTCAAACGACGCATAACTTCAGTCAGGCGTCACGCGACACGCCATTTGTCATCTTTCCCGTACCGCTCCGATACCTCAGGGACAGACTCAGCTATGCGTTCTGTAAATCCAAGCAGATGACGCATATACCGCAATCTGTATAAAAACCAATCGTGACACATGTATTTACCAACTACGTGTACAATGTCGCAAACGCTCAAATGTGGCTCCCGGTTTATCATAAATTCACGATATGCCGAGCAGCAAAAAATGTTGCAGATTCTTAGAAGTTATTGAATCTTGCGAGATCTTATTGTTCTTCAACGTAAAGCGATTGTTCTTTGACAGTGTTTTTGGTTATTTTTGTACAATTAAGAAGAAACAGCGCTGTCGCTCTAGCGCGCTTCAAACTTGACCTTCAAAAAATTTATTCAAATTATGACGGATGGGCGCGCAATGCGACTTGAATGCGAGTACACTTGTATCATTTCCTCACCGATAAAGTAGCAGAGTTCCTAGTAGCGCGGCGAGTACAATGTACCAGAACCACAGCAGTATGTAGGTCTTCTCGTTGAGGATGTTCTGAGGCAGCAGACACATGTTGTCCAGATTCTGGATGGTGCCCGAGTGTCCGTACTGGTAGTAGGTGCATTTGGTGACGCGAGGGAACACGAAGACCATAGGATCCACTCTGGAGATAATTTTCAATTAAAAGTTGCTGTGGCAATGGCTTCCTGGCCCAGTTGTCTGAGGGTCACAGGTCCCGGGTTCAATTCCCGTTGGGGACATTGTCAAACATCACTTTGTGATACTTTCCCCAGTTTAATTAGTACATTGCAGGCTAAATCACCTGATTGTCTGAAGTTTGTAAGTTAATCCGTTGTTACCGGTTATTATCTACGACAGGTAGTAGCTACATGAACCATGTCTCTGTCATGTCTCACTCTGACACTAGGGTTTGTGAGGTCGGTTATCTACCTCACAGCCTACATAATAAGATGAAGAAAGGTGCTGTGATTATTTAAATGCGATTTGGTCAGATAATGAGACTGAAGAATTACTAAATACCTATAATAAAGCAAAACCTGCTTCTTTAAGAATGATCACAATCATAAAATTAGTTTATACGCACACAATATATCACACGCTCCTCCTCACACACAACTCTCGCCTCAAACATGAATGTTAAGTGGAAGCTGTCACACACACACACACACACACACACACCCTGTAACTCGCACTCACCCTCACCCTACTTAGTAATCCCAACATGTTTTGAAGTTCTATTACGTTACAATATTGTACAAAACAGAATGTCATCCGTATAGAAAGACAGCCTACCCTTGTCGTACAGGGCTCCCCCTATAACAGACTGTATGGCTGCACCATATTATTTCAATTGTTTTAGTCAATAAATATTTGTATTTTGCCGGATATCCTTTTGTGTGGCAATTATTGGACGCTTCTTAACATATTAAGTGTCTTATCGTTTAAAGCAATTCTCTGCTAACATGAAGGGTACGAGATATCGAGGTATCGACATTCTGCATCACAAAATTGAATTCAAGACAAAACTGTTAAAACACATTCAAGAGGGTATGCTGGTGTCAAAGCGCCCATACAAACGTAGTCCAGTCATATTTTGAGTATTACGCTATGAAAAGCTATGAAATTTTCAAGACACAATCTAGAAACAAATATCTGTGTCGGTGGTGAGTCAGATTTTCGTTTAAATATATACTTCCAGAGTTACAGGGCGTCAAAGTATTGCATTTTTCGGTAGTAAAAACTTTGAACCTGATTTACAAGAGTATGAATCGATTTAGAACAATTTGGAATAACCACCGACATCTGAAATTTCATTAGTATACTGTATTAAAAAAATGGTTACATAATATACTGTATCCTTCAAATGATCACTGGACTACGAAACATCCAAATAACGGATGGATAACTTCGCGTAGTGTATGCTGTCTCACCGTACGCGCTCGGGTAGGATAGGGCTCGGATAGGGACAGCTACAAAACAATGCGACCTTGAACGCGGCCACGTGGTCTTACCAACATAGCCTCTTATTAGTTGTTATTTTTTTTAAATATAAATACTTAGTCTATAAAATTTATAAAATCTAAATTTCTGCATGCCTTTTTAGTGTTGGTTTTTACACATTAATTATTATATATATAGTCTTAATTTCTCTATAAGTGAAATGGCAATTTCTTTTGAGAAAATAAATTATTCTTTAAACCGAAAATGGCGTGACAAAATTATCTCGTGGCCTTCATGTTATGCACGGCTAACATGAAGGTTCTTTCGCTAGAAGGTTTCTTACCGCTCCTGGATAGGCACGAGATGCAGCTGCAATAGCTTGGTGCCGTACGACAAAAACTGTCCCTGGAGGAACTTGTCCATCAGCATCATCTGCGCAAGGATGTTGACGAAGCACAGCAGCTCGCAGCCCCAGTAGCTGTACGCGTATCGTTGGTGCATCTGAGGGAGAAAGTACACGTAAAGTTAACTATTATATCCACAGACCAAAGAATGGCCATCACAAATAGGCTGACGTTGTATACTCAATGACATCCAGACCGTTTCAACATCTATTACACCACCAGTAGCAAAACGACAAAGTGCCCCACTTCACCATCAGTGGTGAAACGAAAAAGTGGGTAACTTTGTAGTGCCATTTTACCACATTTGTAGAAAAGGGACTTTACGGTGTCGTTTCACCACAAGTGGAAAAGTTTTTTTTTAAATGAAGATAGACCACCATTTGGCCTCAATCGCACCTGATGGTAAGTGACGATGAGGTCGACGATGTTACGTGTTGGTCTAGAAGGTGCCTATTTACTCTTCTTTTGAAGATTCCCAAGTTATAGTTTTCGGGGAACACGGAAACCGGTAGTGCGTTCCATATTTTTGCTGTACGCACGATAAATGTGGAAGCGAAACGCTTGGTGCGAGCTGTAGGAATATCAACAGTGTACGGGTGAAGGTCTGCCGTTCTTCTGTTTGACCGGCGGCCTTATCGTCTAACTCCAACACCGATCACGATCCCTTTGAATTTGACGTTTGAAGATGATTCACGAACTTCACACCGCTCAAACGCGACTGCTAAATGTCATTGAAAGGTATAGCGACTAATCACGAGTTTAAAAGATTATGAATGAACGAAATCGTAATTTTGACATAAAATTGGTACCGCGTAACTTTTTGACAACTAGAAATCGCTTTCAAAGCGACTCGCAAGTGTCAAATGAAAGATTCAACACTCACCTCGAATCTTTCAAAGATTTCTCGCAAGTTTATCATTGTTTTATAACTTTAATGATTTATTTAGTTTCAATGTCGTTATATCAATTGAATTAGCAGCAAGAACTATATTGATAGCTAGCGTAGAAGAAGAAATTCAGCCTCACAATATAATAAATTGATGTTTTATTTATAACTCAATAATTTCAGATTGTTTTTATTATTTGCCTAAATAAGTAATAAAATCAACAAAATAAAATAATATAAGTTACGTACGTAAATAATTAATTTTTATTAATTTCGAGTATTATGGTATCTCTTCAAAATTAGCTATGATGGGTGACTGTAGGTGACTACTGTTGTGTATAGATAACAAATAATAATTTGTGCTGCGTGTTTACGGTGCTATGTGTGAATGGATGAGAACCCACAAAATAATATTTGTATAGAATTTATATTATATATATTTCGGAAATGAACTTTCTATGCCACTGGTGGTACCAAGGCTATCTTAGTTATTAGATGAAATAAAACCTTAGCAAAAAAAAGATACCAAAACCGGCGATAAAAATATTTTAAGATAACTAAAGAATTGGCTGTAAGATTTAATGACCGTTGCCTGTTAAGGAAACTAAACAACTGGCTGTAAGATTTAAAGACCTTTCCTGCTAAGGTTAGTGAAAAATCACAACGACAACAAGCGCCGATTTCATTCGTTCCGAAAGCGATCGTGATTAAGAATGTTACACGGTACCATTTTAAAGTCGCAATTCCGATCCCGATCACGATACCTTTCAAAGGTATCGCGATAGGTGTTGGAGTTAGACGATAAGGCCCCGGTACTTGAACGGCGAAGGTGGAATCAACAACAACAAAAAATAGTAGTAGTATTCATTGCGGTATCAGTACACCCTAGGTGGAGAATTACACGTAAGAGTAGTTGATTAATGTGACCCAGAAAAGTGACATAAAGTGCGATAATTTGAAAAACACATTAATTACTAAAACACCATACTACACAGTACAGTTTTGTATGCAGGAGGACTATAGGGACACAAGTATGTCTGATTTAAATGTACATGCTTCTAATTTTAATTTATTTATGGATTTTATGCGTTAGTTAGCTTGCCCCATCTTCTGACATTCTATCTATGGTCTCTCGCACATTCTCACACCCGATTTTCTGAACAGTGTCAACTCACCCCCTTGTACTTATTGAAGTACTCCACGATGCAGTTGGTTTTCTTCTTCTTGACATCGCAGGGGCAGAATGGATTGATACCTGAAGCTAGAGTGATGAGCAGCTTGCTCTCTGATGCGTCCCATAGCACTTTGGGCAGATAGCAGAGAAGGCCCTGAGGGATTGGTAAAGTTAGACCGGATCATGCAAAAAATCCGTTATTTTATATAATTTAGTGAGGGTTCTCGAAAAATAAAGAGACTACTTTCAGTTCAGACATTCAGCGAACACGAACTTAGTTGTTGCTATTAGGGTTCCGTAGTCAAACAATGAACCCTTATGGTTTCGCTCTGTCCGTCCGCGGCTTAGCTCAGAGACTCTTACTACTAGAAAGTTGTTATTTTGTACGGGTATACACATTTATCACGCTGACAAATAGGTTGAATAAAATTTTCAAAATATTTTTTAGTGATTGCTCCTCTACACGTAACTGGGGGTTGAAATAATTTTTTTAAGCTGACCTGGAAGAAGAGAACAAAGCAGACCCACTGGTAGTAGACGTACCGGCGAACCTCGCCGTCTTTCGTCCCCGTCATAACCCCCGGAGCAGCCGCTTCGGAACCTATCTGTGAAACAAATCAAGTCATACATAAATATATAGCAAGGAGCATTAAGAAAATTCACGACTAGCCAAACCGAGGTGCCCCTACGAGGAACCTAACCCGGGACTCCGAATTGTTATAAAGTCCAGCGTGTAGACTAGGCCACGTTCCCCCCGTTACGAATAGGCTACTAATTAGTTCCTATAAAATAAAATTAACTTACTTCTTTAGTAAACCCCCCAGGCACGGTGAAAGTCGATTGGATCCAGCAGAAAGTGTTGATGGCTTTCTGTTTCTTCTCCTCAGCGCCCAAACATTCTATTGGAGAGCCAATGTACTGGGTGGCTGTGAGTATTAGAGATGTGGCGATGAGGATTGAAGCAGTAAGGATGCAATGGATCCGGAATACAATCCCGTCCGTGCAGATCTCATTGTGTTTCAGGTACTTGTTGAATTTCTTCAGTGGAGACAGCAGAGCAAACATGTTTTCGTCTTGTTTAAAAGCTTTTATTTTTATCTATTTATTCACTGAATTTAAGACACTAATATCTTCATAAAAAGACTAATTATTCACTGATTGATTGTCACTTTTAATCATAATAAATTGAAGAACAGTAAGAGATTTTCCGATCTGGTGTGATTCAAAAAACTCAAAAAAAGAGAATGTTTATCGCTTTTCTTAGGTTTTTATTGTTATTTAAAGGCGATGGTTTTTATAGATATATTTTTTATTTTTGAAGTTAGAAAAGAAGAAATTTGAATTCAGACGTAAAGCATGATTATCGGAGAAATTCTTTAAACGAAATGAACAAAATTATGTGCATGTATTTTCCTAAGCAGACCAACTTCAATTTATTCATTCAATTCAATTATTTTGCTGTTCAATTAATTATTTACATGTTTCTTCGGTTAAAGAAAAACAACAACTGCAGCTTGACGTAAGTTATTTGTAATATATTAAGGAAAGTGGTTTGGTAACGCCCCATAAACACATTGTGCAGGAAAACACCGCTTAGGGACATCAAACAAATGATTCTTCTAAATAAAAAATTAAATAAAAAATTTTGAAAAAACCCGCGACAAATGTAAACGTTGTAATCGGAAAAGGGTTAAATAATTTTTTGAGAAACCTTCGACTAAATGGAAGTAAGTAACTAGATAAAAAGAAGCTTACATATTATTAGAATAATAAGTCCGAAAAGATCAGTCGGGGGCTGCCATTCCCGTTCCTGAAGGAACTAAAATTTGCAGTTTAATAAGTATGTCACTAGTTGAAATTACGTTGAGTACCTAATTTTTTTAGTATAGTAGTATAGTCTTTATTTGCATGAAATCATGGTTACAAAGATTGTAGTATAGAGCAGTAATTTGGTTTCACATGATTCGCTGCACAGCAGCGTGCAAAATCTAGTATGTACAATCGTCAGGATCAATAAATAAATCTAGTATCAACGTTATACAATATCAAAATGAGATACTAAAATAATTACACGTCATTTTTTTGCTTAAAATCTAGATATTCTTTAAGAGACTATGTTGGTTAGACCACGTGGCCGCGTTCAAGGTTGCATTGTTTTGTAGCTGTCCCTATCCGAGCCCTATCCTACCCGAGCGCGTACGGTGAGACAGCATACACTACGCGAAGTTATCCACCCGTTATTTGGATGTTTCGTAGTCCAGGGATCATTTGAAGGATACAGTATATTATGTACCCATTTTTTTAATACAGTATACTAATGAAATTTCAGATGTCGGTGGTTTTTCCAAATTGTTCTAAATTGATTCATACTCTTGTAAATCAGGTTCAAAGTTGGGGCTTTTTATTACCGTAAAATACAATTCTTTGACGCCCTGTAACTCTGGAAGTATATATTTAAACGAAAATCTAACTCACCACCGACACAGATATTTGTTTCTAGATTGTGTCTTGAAAATTTCATAGATTTTCATAGCTTAATACTCAAAATATGACTGGACTACGTTTGTATGGGCGCTTTGACACCAGCATACCCTCTTAATACTATAGAAACATCTATCAGACAGCCACTTATATAACTCTTTTCGAAAATATTTTTTAGGCATCTCTCTGAATTCTCTGGGCAGGCTATTGTATACCTTGATTGACATGCAGAAACAATTTCTTTCGTACAGAACTCTACGGGATACTGGCACTGATAACAATGTAGGATCTCTAGGTCCCAACCTTAAATTTTGTGAAGCGCTTCTGTAATAGTTTGGGTGAGTCTTTACAAAAATGCAAATGTCTAATATATACATGCAAACAAGTGTCAATAGTTTCAATTTTTTTTAATAAGGGCCTACAAGACTCCATAGGGCCTACGCCACATATGTAGTCTTGAATTGATACCGCCTTATTAACCATCTCCATTTTCTAATGGCTACACACATGGACTTAACGGACTAAACCGGACTTACAATATGTAGGTACTGGATTCGATTCCCAGTATCTGTCGGTACTCGGTTTGCTTGGTGGTATAGGTGGCATTTTCTATGTCTGCCTGGCTAGCTACCACCATGTTACTTAAGTCTGCCGCCCAACAGCAGTGTTAATAGCACTGTTGTGTTCCGGTATGAAAGGTAACATAGCTAGCGCCTCATTACATTGAGGATTCTGGGTGCGCACACTTACCACCCAATGAATGAAATGAAGGACAAGTGCAAACCCATCATACATTTTAAAAATGACTGCATCTATACGAGAAAAAAAAATATTTTCTTACTCCTACATTTTAATTGGAAACGACAACAGATTAGGCAATGGCAGCCCCCGACGGATTTTTTCGGACTTATTATTGTAATAATATGTAAGCTTCTTTTTATCTCGTTACTTACTTCCATTTAGTCGAAGGTTTCTCAAAAAATTATTTAACCCTTTTCCGATTACAACGTTTACATTTGTCGCGGGTTTTTTTTCAAAATTTTTAATTTTATTTTTTATTTTAAGCTTTTTAGAGAATTCATATGTTGTAGTCTAAATATCGTGACGTGTGAAGTGTCATTTCATGACAAACAATATGTACAATTGGATTAAAAATCAAAGGTTTCCGTATACAAGTTTAAAAAAATGTAAAATTTCGACCATCAGGAGTTTATGTACAGATGCTAATCACCAAACACTCTATAAAGAGCTCAGGCATAGTTTATTCGCCATGTTCCTTCACAAAGTTCCCCTCAAAGTTATTCTGCTCAATCATCAGACCCTCAAAAGTTTATGTGCAGGTTCTGCTCATCAAACACTCCCAAAAGAACCCAAACACGGCTTGCTAGGTATTTGCCTTCGCAAGGTTCCCTTCAACATCGTTCTGATCCATCATCAGACCCTCAAAAGTTCATGTGCAGGTTCTGCTTATCAAACACTCTCAAAAGAGCCCAAACACGGCTTACTAGCTATTTGACTTCGCAAGGTTCCCTTCAACGTCGTTCTGATCCATCATCAGACCCCCAAAAGTTCATGTACATGTTCTGCTCACCAGACACTTTCAAAAGAGCCCAAACACGTCCTAGTAGCTATAAGCCTTCGCAAGGTTCCCTTCAACATCGTTCTGATCCATCATCAGACCCTCAAAAGTTCATGTGCAGGTTCTGCTCATCAAACAATCTCAAAAGAGCCCAAACACGGCTTACTAGCTATTTGCCTTCGCAAGGTTCCCTTCAACGTCGTTCTGATCCATCATCAGACCCTCAAAAGTTCATGTGCAGGTTCTGCTCATCAAACACTTTCAAAAGAGCCCAAACACGGCTTACTAGCTATTTGCCTTCGCAAGATTCCCTTCAACGTCGTTCTGATCCATCATCAGACCCTCAAAAATTTATGTGCAGGTTCTGCTCACCAAACACTTTCAAAAGAGCCCAAACACGGCCTAGTAGCTATAAGCCTTCGCAAAGTTCTCTGTCCCTCATTTTAATGAGCATAACCAGCTTGACCAGTTAGCCAGCAGGACCAGGAAGCTTATCTGGGTCTTTAAAACCCTCCGGCATGTCTCATCTGTAGAACTATTAACTAAAATATATGTAGCCTTAGCACAATCCACTCTCATGTACTGCATCCCAGTTTGGGGAGGTGCCAATAAAACCAAATTCCTTGAGCTGGAAAGAGCACAATGAGCTCTGCTCAAGGTTATTTTTCACAAGCCGATAAGGTTCCCAACCGCCGACTTATACCTACTTTGTAAAGTCCTAACCGTTAGACAACTAGCAATCCTCCGCATTGTCCTCAGACGCCACCACTCTCTACGTAACATTTGTTATGAACCCTATACCTAGAAGACGAATTCCCAAAGCAATAGTAACGTCCCTATCCAAAACTCATTTCGCGCGCAACCAATTCAATAGTCTATCATCAATTCTTTACAACAAAATTAATCAAACTCTAAACATTTACCCTAAGACTTCGTATGAAGTTAAAAAACAACTGACAGAATGGCTACTTAACAAAACTTACGTACAAACGGAATCTATCCTCAAACCTAGTGAATAACATATCTGTAATACCTATCATGAGTAGAACTATCCTAAAAGTGTATACTTTCCCAGCAAATTTAAATAAGATCTTAACTAACTCACGACATACATACCCTCACCCACACCCAAACACACACACACACACATACACACACTTTCACATACTCACCACACATTCTCACCACACAAAAACTTTATTGTTCCTGTCCTGTTTCCTTCTTCTATTAATTTAGTAATATAAGTACATGAAACAGTTTAAAAAAATATATATTTATTAACTATAATTTAATATAATTGATTAATATTAACTAGTCATAAGAATTGAATTTAAATGTATTACTAGTATATAAGGTCATGAAAATGTATTTAAAACAACACTAGGAAGAGCAGGGCCTCCTAACACAAGTCATCAGTACATAAGAGGAGGTCCTGAAAGCATTGTATAGTTTCCTGTCCTTTACGAAAATAAACTTTTTTTTAATGAGTGAAAATCTTGATTGCAGCGCCCCCTGGTGAGCTAGCGCCATACCACCTATCTAAGAACCATCGCTGACGTATCAGCAACCCTTTACAAAAAACCGTATGTAAATCGGTCAAACCGTTCTGGAGATAAGTGGCAACATTGGTTTGTATGTACACACAAACAAACAAACACACAAACAAACAAACATCCTCTCACCCTAAACGCATACACTGTCTCCGTTCCGTCGCGGGTAAATAAATACTAATAAATAGAACAATAAAATTAGAAACAAAGAACGGTTTTTAAAGTATGAGCAAAATGAGCTTGCTTTAATTTTTTAAATTTTAATCTCAACTGATGGTGTCGAAAAAGGCTTTAGGATGCTTTAGGATAGCAGCGTGCTTACACAAAAGACTCAAATTAATATATTTTCTTGCCCGTGACTTCGTCTGCGTCGCCTTCACATAATTTCACACAGGAACTACTACTACTACTAAATAAAAAGTATCTATATAATATAATATAAACACAAAAAACGACGTGGTGGAAGGACAAACTCATTTTCGCATTTATAATATTAGTATCGTTATCAGCTGCGTAAGTCCACTGTTGGACGTACGGAGCATCCCTTATATATCGGGTCTCGAGTTCAATTCCCAGTTTGAAAATTGTCAAAGCTTTGTGAGACATTTCCCAGTTTGTTTAGGATGTACAGACATAGGTCTGAAAAGTATGGTATTC
Organism: Carcina quercana; assembly: GCA_910589575.2. Taxonomy (NCBI): domain Eukaryota; kingdom Metazoa; phylum Arthropoda; class Insecta; order Lepidoptera; family Depressariidae; genus Carcina; species Carcina quercana. Next base: position 15,797,690 of record OU342429.1, on the reverse strand, counting down.
CGTGCTGTCTTCTACACCAATGTCTGTATGAGTCATACTTTTCAGACCAGCAAGTGATTTGCGCCTACAGCTGATGCATATCGACAACGGAGCCAAACAAACGAAGCAAAGAAATTAATTTCCAAAATTAATGAATTAATGCTGTTATTATAATTAAATGTAAGGGACAGGGTAAAATTTATACAACAGTTTCTAAAAAAAATCAAAATCATATATTTTTCAACTTAAATGTTAAGTTACATAACTTGAGAAAATATCATCTTCGAATATCAATTCAATATAATGGCTCTTCAATAAATAGTTAAAAAACTTAAAATTTACTAAAAGACATCTTACACAAAAGTCACTGCCGAATCTCAATGTTGTTTTTGCTACCCAAACATTCATAACATCTAATTATGTAGCTCATAATCTTTTATACTCACTCAGAATTATTTACTCTAACTTACTGATATTTTAGACAAAACATTGTCACAATCGGTATAAAAGATTAAGTAGCACAGAACCGACACTCGCAGTCATTGTCAAAATCGCCTCATATCTTTGTCTATGGCTTCCCATGATCATACAATCTAGCTATACAAACAACATATAATAAAAATTACGTGCCTACTTAAAAAACTAAAATAAATGCGAGAAAATATAATTTTAAACACGTACCTAAAATATTGACAATATTTGAATTGATTAAAAAAATTGCTATTGATCGACCCAAAAAACTAATATTTCAGTACATTATTGACCATTTCTTTTGACGTGACAACGTCTTATAAATTGGTTTGCCGGGTGACACTTCGAGAAACTGCGTTACGCTCCGCTCACGTTATGCGCTCACAATGAGAGCGAGTGAGAGGCACGCGTCCCTTCCACTCGGGCATGGTTAGCCCGCCTAAGAGCGAGAGAGACAGACATAAAAAGTGAAAGGCACGCGTCCCTGAATGAATATTCACATTAAAATTATTTTACCACTCAAAGTCGTTGTCACGTAAAACTTTCGCCCGTATGCCGACTTTACAGGCAACCAATTTTTTTTGGGGGGGTGACCAAACAGCAAATCTTAATGATCATTCAAATGAAAGCCCCTGAAATATTATCAAAATTTTAATTACTAAAATACACTTAAGATTCCATACTTCTTTTATATATTTTTTCCTTTTTCTCTCGACATATTTCTGGGCTTTTATAAACAAACGTTGCTAGATCAAACGTTACATACCCTTGGTTGAAGTTCACGCAAGAAACATAGACCCTTTTAAGATTTTCCAATTTCAAATAATGTCCATTGTGTTTTAAATAATATTTTTAAAAAAATTTGCGGTGTACAGTTTTGTTTGATCTAACACAGTGTATTAAGGTTATAAAATCCGTATCCAAATACGATAAGGTATTTCGTTATGAAATATCAACCCAATTTTATAAAATAACCAATGTCAAATTTTGTCAATTTTGAAAAACAATATCCTTGTTTTGAGACAGATTCTCGACATAATTTCGACATTCAAAAACAATGTTAATTACAAGTATTTGTAGTCAATAGGACAGATAATAAATTCACCTGAATCAGTGCAAACTTCATTTAAAATAAGAACATATTTCGGATTTATCGTCCTTTTCTGTATTTCGAAAAAAGACAAGGATAGATAGAAGGCTGTCTTATATAGTTTCAAATTTTACAAAACAAGGAAAGCTTGATTTGAAGAAAAAAATTCTTTTAAAAAATACCATTTCGTAATTACAAGGTATATCAACTATCACAATCGCAATTATTTCAAAAGAAAACTGCATCATATAACTATGAACTAAAATCAACACACATTTTAGGAACATTAGATAAATTAATCAATTAAATTTTAGTTCACAGTTGATGTTTATTAACAATCGAGTTCATTACATCATTTTAGTAGTGCTTAATACACTTTATATGTAAACAAGTCATGCATGACTGACTTCATATAAACCGCAAACCGCGTTTGGCTGAATAAAAAATTCCACCAAATGCGTCAAAGCAACAACAAAATTAAAATTCGAATATTTCAGATTGAACAATGTTTTTTAAGCAATTTTAAAATAAAAACTGTTCTTTTAAATCATAACACTAATTATACTTTTCATATTATTTAATTAGCATTATTTACTAGATTAAAGTGCGGTTAAAATGTTAGCGACATTAGCTTTTGATTTATAAACATATTTGTATTATTGCCGAAAAAAAAACGTATTTGCCTTTTTCTATGCAGTAAATAAAAACTCACTCATTTTTTAACAAAAAATACAAATTGAGCAACCATATAAAATGTGAAACAATTCATAATAATTAAAATGAGGTATTGATTTGTGACGATGTAGCTTTTGTGTTTCGTATTAAAAATGAATTATTTACCGGAAGAAATGTATCATTGCATAAATATAAAACTAGAGCTAAATAACTAGAGAAAATTGACCCGATACAAACATTCAATATGTTAAAAAGAGCTTTTATGTTTATGAATTTAAAATGGTTTTTCACCATATCACCATACTCAAAATATAATCTGTAGCCACAGCTAGAATATATGAAAATCTATAATTTGATATGAATGTGGCTATTTTGCCAGGAAAATGCTGGAAAGTTATTAAAAGGCGCTTTATAAAGCACTGGTTAAATCGGCAATTACAAGTTTAGGCGTAAAGTTCTTACCTAAACTTCCTACCTGTATGGCTGGCTATCAGTGGCGAAGGGTGGAATTTTGGCGAAGGGAAGCCGATCCAAAAAAAAATGCTTGCCGCGTGATTCAAATTCGGCTTCAGAAATTCTCAGTATTTCTTCAAATGGGAAGATGATGAGCAAGTAGTCAGTTAGACAGCATTCCATACGAATTAAAGCCATAATGGCACACAAAACTCACCGTATTGAACGAAATATGCAAGTAAATCACCTTATAAACACAAAAAACAGCACATGAACTTCGAACTAAGTGAAATACTTTCTAATCCGTCACATAAAAAACATCGATACTAACAAGCGCTCACGCAAAAAATGGCGGACAAGTAATGTTTATTTACTTCCAAACTTCCAAATCGATATCCAAACGGAACTAATCACACGCAAATACGCCTAAATAAAACAATGTGACTCGCGATGAAACTTACTATCAAAATACTACTTTTTAAATTTTGCATTGTTATAACACTATTAACTTGCTAGAAAAAATGTCTCATTGGCGCTGTATTTTCTCCTTAAAATTATAGTTTTGAAATTACTAGCATTATAACTCTCTATCTCGCTCCGCATAAGGCGTTCGAAAGATAAGAAATCGAGTAACCCGAAATTCGCCGGCTTATTTCGTGAAATAAAAAGCGACGTTTACTACGAGAGCGTAAGAGACATAGCATTAGTTGACACGGGAACTGTGGTATAGTTTTGGCGGGCTTTGACAATTTATAGATAATATCTGTAACCCGGTGGGAATCGGCTTGTATGGACCCTTCGCCACTGATAGATATTGCTTTTTAATTGCGCGCAGGCGTTTTTTGTAGTAATGTTTTGAGCGTATAAAAGTTAATAGTACATTACATTAATGATATGTGGAAATGATTTTTGAAAGGTAACCCGGTGGGAATCGGCTTGTATGGACCCTTCGCCACTGCTGGCTATATGGATTTGGTATTTTATGATGATTATGATTTATGATATAGAATGTTTATATCGGCCAAAAAACATCGCACAACTCACAGTTACAATGAAAAGGCAACATTTTGTAAAACGCTCCAAAATGATCCCAAAAAGGGATTTTTAATATAAATTTTTAAAATGAACACTGTACAGTCGTGTCGTGGTACAGTTAATTCACAACACTAGGTTTAAAACGAAACCTATTTCGGTATTGTATTTTAGAAAGTCATTACAAATTTAGCCAGTGCACAATTGTCGTGATTTGATGATGTGATGCCTTCTTGGCCTTGGCCTTCATGTCACCTGATGGTAAGTGACGATAAGGCCGTTGGGTGGTAAACGTGCTCACCTTCCACACCGCAACACAGTGATATTAGCGCTTATGTTTGGCGGCAGACTTAGGTATCATGGTGATAGTTTGTCAAAAATACTTACCAACCGAAACGAGCTCCGATGGGTACCACCACTGGGAACTGAACGCAGGACTTACCCGGTTTAAGATAGAAGGCGCATTCTTTATGGAAGTTTGCTTATATGTATAGATGCCAAATTCTCAAACAGTGCAGTGTTTCTGAATGTTGGAAAGCCGTAAAATATACTATGTACATTCTAAAAGATTTTACCTAAATAGGTTTCGCGTTCTGCTAAAAAGTTAGCAAAAATTGTTATCTTAAAAATGGACTGTCCAATCCACACATCAGTACCGGGTCAGTATCCGGGTTTGTGCTTGGCCTTCATCTCATGTAGTTACAGACGATGGAAGTGTACCTATCCTAGCCTTCATTTACCACTGTTGTTTGGGGTCACATTTTGAAAGCAGAAATAAATATATACTCGTATCACCAACCAAAATTTTCATACAAGAGTTTCAGATCCAAAACTGTCATGGCGCTGATGTGTGGGGTGAGTCATTTATACATAAATCAAGCTGCCAAGTAAATTTTCACTCCAAAACTTGATAAACATCACGACCATTAATTTAATACTAAAATGATAATATATCACAATAATCTAACTGTTACAATTTATTGAGAAATACAATTCAGTTAAATAATTTTAAAATTGGCCGTCATTCCATTCCATTCATCCAAAATCTTTGATTGAATTGAATCTCTTGTCCAATATGACATTAATAGATTTGACAGATGCCTTTCTCCTCATGTTTTCGACAAATATTTTGTTTATTATTTGAGAAAATGATACATAGCAATTTTAATGTCACTTGCATAAAATAGAAAAGAAATCATTTATTTGCATAAACACACAGCTTAAAGCAAGCAAGCATTATATAAGATATTATAACTGTATTAATTAACATTTATGCAGGGAAATATCATTCTCAATCAAAAATCTGTGATCGAATAGAATAATTTGTCAGATTTTTCTTTTGATCAAATCCAAACTTCATCAAAGATATTTGACGAATGGTCTGGAGCCCTTACGCACATCAAATTATACAATAAACGAATTTGAACATATTTTCTACAATCACATACTTAAATTGACACATGGAACAAAACTGATATAAAATCTGTCAAAACACGATTTGAAATAAAAAAACTCAAATCACAATAAAATTACAAGAAACCTTCTTAATAATTGCCTTTATATACGCTACATTTCGACACTTGTTGCTAAGTGTGGATAAGGCAGAAATATTGCAGCTTAATTTAATGAACGAACAATAAGGCATTTATCTGACATCAGTTTTCACACAATCGCTATACAAATCATTATCATACGAATACCAAAATGTACTCCAATTTTTTTCATACAATCATACAATCTTACAAATAGTACACGCCACAAGGTATAATGATACAATAAGGCAATCTAGCAGTCAATCAGTTCATATTCAGTGCTTCAAATGTCTTTACTTCGATGTCAATTTGTGCTAGAAATAACATGAGACAAAGTAATGATAAATTTTCTAACAATGATATGTGCAACGGCCCATAAAACGAAGGTTGCACTTGGCCTATATCTCACCTAATGGTAAGTGACGATAAGCCCGTATGGATAACGTGCTCACCCAAAAGCATCAAATTAATGATGCTACAATGAGTTTGTTTGTTTGTCCACGACGTAGCAGATAATCAGAATGACTTATTCTTGTTGGACAAGTGGGTATTTAACAAAACAAAAATATTTTTGTCTCATTCGATAGTCCATGTAAAAAGATGAATAGCTATATAATTATTTTTTTGGCACGACTAATAGTTTTTTATTACAACCCGCCGAAAACTGATTCTAGTCAAGCGGTGCTAAAACGCTCCATATACGAGTAAATCTGGCGTGTTTTGTGACGTCACATTACTATATTGGAGCGTTCAATGTATGAAGCTTGTTCGATATTTAGAGTTATCTCGTAAAGTAATGTTTTTATGTGCTATATGCCCTTATAAAAAAACGTCCCAAATTTAATGAAAAAACGAAATCTAATAAGCATTTTACTATTCGAGGAACTAAATTTTTCGCAATTTTTGAGACTTGAAAAATCCAAATAAAAAATTACAATCTTATGTATTTTTATATTGAGGGGCTTTCTTTTAATATCCGTTATGGTATAGAATACAATTCAACCCCAAACTAATTAGGTGACAAGTACCCAATTGAAAGGCCGAAAAATGACATATGATTTTTTGCCCGATCGAAATTAGTTCGTCTGCGATAAATTATGAAGGCCACGGACGCGGACGAAGTCGCGGGCAAAATGGTAGTTTTTATATTTGTATTTAATTGTTAGAAAACTTATCAAATAAAGATATGTATTGTATAAATAACTGACAATTATAATGATTATGATGATGCAACATATATGAGTACACAAACTGTATGAGAATCATAAAATTTAATGTTACAATTGTAATTTAGATATTTATAACAAAAGTGTACATTTTTAATACAAAAATCAGGTACCACCAATTTCGAGTAGTCAGTTTATAATATTTGATCAACAACTTCCATCATTGCGTTACCATTTAATTCATTTCAAAAAAAATGTATCAACCTTACAGAATGTTTTGTTTGTACACACAGCTATCGAGCTGTACATTTCCAAAATAAGCTGACTAATCATGTTATGAGTAGCCTAAACAATGCGAGGTCAGCTTATACTGGAAACCTTTTTATATCGCGATTAAACTGTAGAAATTTTATGAATGCAAAATATAGCAGCTACTAAGCATAAGGCGAAAAACGTAAGTAAAGGTCCTCTTGCATGTAGAAGTGACGTATTCATCTACCTTTGTTTGTGAACAGTATGGAAAACGATAAATTTCAAAAATGGAACATCTATTCGCCCCAAAGACATTTAATATTAATAGACCGCACAAAGCAAACAAACATTTTGATCCTAAACTTATTACCAATTGGTAATAAGTTACTCAATCTAGTGTCACATCACGTCACGCGGCCGTACAAGGCATTTGACATACCGTTGACTTTTGAGATCAAAATGTTTATATGAAACGTTTCCCAATGACCGTTCTATAACCTATTACTATATTTAAATCTCTCTGATTCGCACCCATTACTCACACTTAGAACGGTTTTTTTACGTTTTTTACGTTATACATATCTAATCTATGCTTATACTTAGTAGCTGCTTTATTTTGCATTATATTCACAAAATATCACTTTAAAACTCTAAATTTATTTTTGAAAACAGAACATGCAAAAGTTCGTTGAGTCTCAAATGACAAGCGTCAAAATCTCCGTAAAATTTGATTTCAACAAATGTAAACGTTAATCAGAGTTACATGCAACCATGTAAAATATACATATACATAAAAACGTCACACAATAACCTACAAGCTAAGTATACAACCATTATTCAGAGTATGCGTAATGCATATTGTCTTTATTCGAGATGCATTTAAAAGCAATTTAGAATTTATATCGTAGAGCTTAGAACAATACCACCTAGAAGGAGTTTCATATCAATCGAATATCTCGAAAGTGAAGCAAAATATCAATAACTATTTACGCTCTAATATTTCATAATTATAGCAGAAACCGTCAATTTAAACAAAAGTAACGGAATAATCGTATTTCTTGTCAATAAAAAATTGGTTGTCGGTGAATTACGAACGAAAATTTTACGTGACGTGAAGTTGTACATGACGTTAGTCATAAGATGCGTCACAAACTGAACGCTTCGGCCAATCGTGCTTCTGTCACTCTCGGCTCAGGCGGAACGTGACATTTTTTCGTGCGTGCAGACGGCGTTCATCGATTTATCACGTCAAAAAATTAAGAAAATTTATGTACCAATCTCCGGCAGAATCCTAGTTCAGGAGCCAGTCTACACAAAGTCACGAAACCATAGAATCCATTGATTTTATAAAAACTTTACGTCTACTTGCTACACTTGTCGTGTGCGGACTCGCCTTCTAGACATTATTATTCCAAGTTATCGAGATTCAGTCATCATATGTATTATAAAATATTCACATTGATCAAGAATGTGATCCGTATAAACTCGGTGCTCGCCCTCGCCCCGTTAGAGCGAGATAGACTTATACAAAGTGGCGCCACCCAGCGGCCACAATTTAGTGTAAAAAAAAGGACAACATGCAAGTTATCCTTTTCGGGGCGGAGCGTAATTTTATTGATAAAGTATTCTCAAAGTCATTACAATAAAATGGCAGTGTAAAAAGTATGGAGATTGCTCAATAATCGACCTTATGGCAACTAGTTTAGGTAAAGACTTTACTGATGTCATGTCCGAAGCTATGTACAAATTTATCTAGTGTAATATCAGACGCTGAGCTGTCAAATTATATCAGTTAGTCTTCAGGGGATATTCCAAAGACAAGGTTATGTCTATCAAGAATGACGTCAGTACCCAGTTTCATACAATCAATATATATCATAAAAGAAAGTGTACAAAGTGCGTGCCGCTAAAACTTAGAAATGAGTCTGGAAGCCCTCTATCTCCCGTACATAAAGAATCCAAATTTTACGTGAAGGGCGTGCTGAAATTTTCGCCCCCTAGAAATTTCTAAAACAGTCCAGAACATTCAAGAGTATTCCGCAACATTCCAGAACTTTCTTGAATATTGTGGAAACTTCGGGAACATCCAAGATCATTGCGGAAGATTCCAGAACGCGCCTTACTCGCTTGTTGGGTAAACAAACGTCAAAGTAGGCTATTAGTGTGACCTTGAACGCGTCCGGAGCGAGAGTTTCATTTCTATAAAGACTTATATTATTAGTTATTCATTTGCCAGCAGCTTCATAGCTAGTATAGTTCGGTAGGCACTTACACGTAGACCATGGGGCGGTTTTACTAGATATAGAGTTATGCGAACGAAAGACAGGATACACAAAATTTTGGTCACAGCGCTGTCTTAGTCAGCGATTTTTCCGCTTGTTCATAATGACGATAACGAGAGCCATCCTTGATTTACTGAATACAAGAATGTATTGTCTTTTAAATAAGTTTCAGTATAAAAAGAAATATCAAACGTGGCGCCATCAACTTATCGTTTTGAGTAATATTGTCATAGCATTATTAAAAAGGGAACACTTTTGTACATTTACATTCGATTCCTTACATAGCCTATCTTCATCGCGTCATACAATGTATAATAATAATAATAAAGAGATGCCTGCCTAAAAACGAAGGCAGTAATAAAACGCAACTACGATTAAAACAATTACAAAAAACTTGGTCTTAATTTATATATGTATCAGTCTGTCATGCTTATAATATAACACTTACAAAGACCAGCCGATTCGAATGAGCGTTGACACAAGTTTGCGGGGGCGCCTATAGCAGGGGGCGGTTGGGGCGCCATGTCAGGCGCCTATAGTGGCGATGGGACGCTGCCGTGAGTCGCTAGGCGCCGGCGGAGCGAGGCGTCACGCTCTTGGCCCTGCTTTCTCACCAAGACGTTTGGCTAGCTCTGATATTAATTCTCTGAAAACATATACCGTAGCGAGTAAATCAAATGTCAATTAATCGCAGTGGTAAAATATGACAAATCACCTCATCCAAGAAATCTTGCACACAATCTTGCACTATCGAAGAATGGATAGTCGATGGGGAGTAAGAATTCTCGAGTGGCCACTTCGTAACGGGAAACGTGTACCGGGCCATCCCCCTACTAGGTGGACCGACGACCTAGTTAAAGTCGCGGGTAGTCGCTGGATGCAGGTGACTTGGGACCGGTCACTGTGGTATACCATGGAGGAAGCCTATTATTTCCAGCAGTGAACGCTTCCCGGCCGATGATGTAACCAACCCAAAAAATTCAAATAAGTAGGCGTGATCAGGTTAGTAATGGGCGTACTGCCATAAGGGGTTTTAGTATAATCACCACGATTGCTAGGCGGGTTGGTGATCGCAGTATTCGATTTAGTTCTGCGGAAGGAGGCTGCTGCCCCTCCCCCCGGTGTAGGTTTCCCTTAGTCGCCTCTTACGACACCCACGGGAAGAGATGGGGTGGTTACATTCTAAGCCGGAACCGCACGGAAGTGGCAATGGACAGGCCACATCGCTCGAAGAACCGATAACCGGTGGGGAGTAAAGGTTCTCGAGTGGCGACCACGTACCGGGAAACGTCTACCAGGCCGTCCCCCTACTAGATGGACCGACGATCTGGTTAGAGTCGCAGGGAGTCGCTGGATGCAGGTGGCTCGGGACCGGTCGATGTGGCGTACCATGAGGGAGGCCTGTGTCCAGCTGATGATGAACAGGTTAGTTGTGTGTGTGGTATAAGGGTGTGTTGAATGTTTATGAGTGTGATGTAGAGTAATGCATGTGTGTGTGGTGTGAGTGTGAGGGGTATGATTTAAAGATTACCCTATTCGTATGGTTTTATTTTTTGTTTTTCGTAGTTTAGTTTGATAGACTTTTTACTATGTTTTTATGTGTATTGTGTTGTGTGTGTTCTTAAATAACGTTGTGTCTATTTTTATGTCTATTCCTGTGTATTTCATTACCTGTATATGAGTGGGTCTATGTTCCTAGCGAGCATGTACAGGAGCCACCAGTCGCCGATGTCGGTGCGCCGCGACACAACCACCGCCGTCTCCATGGCGAGGGTGCGGGACCGAGCGTGAAGCAGTCGAGGACGAACCGACGGCACCAAGATTATCACTAATCTGAAATCATACACACACATCATTCATCACACTAGCGTCAATGGCTGACGCAGGCGCGTCTCGATCATTCAGCTCGAGCAGCACTCTGCATTTAGCTAAACGTAGGCTAGGTGGACCCATGGCGCATAGTTCAATGGCGCACTTTGATAGCCTATGTCCAGCAGTGGACTGACGCAAGACGATGAAAGTTAATTCAACGAAATTCCTCGAAAATACTTCATTCGTGTAAATATAAGTATAGACATTTTACAAAATCCTATTTGATCATTGCACAAGAAAATTCGTTGTTGCTTAGCAGAATGACTCGAACACGCATACTCGACTGAACAGATTTTGATTGAAATGGATTTCGGGCTTTTCGGGCGCACGAAGGGTTCCATACCATTATCTATAAAAACGGTTTAAAAACATGTCTGTTGTATGGGAGCCCCCTTAAATATTTATTTTATTCTGTTTTTTAGTATTTGTTGTTATAGCGGCAACAGAAATATATCATCTGTGAAATTTTTAACTGTCTAACTATCATGGTTCATAGCCTCGTGACGGACGGACGGACAGCGGAGTTTTAGTAACAGGGTCCCGTTTTCACCCTGTACTTTTTTACTGGTATTGTGTGTGGAACTAAAAATCAACAAAAGAAAAATATTATAATTCTACCTCTAAGGGTGTACATTTTAGGGTCTGAATTTAGGCTGAATGTATAATACGTGAGGACAGTTGAAGTCGGTTTCTAGTTCTTCTTGAACGAGTTTATTATGTTTCTCAGTAAAGCTCCTGTGGGATAACTTCTGAAATTTAGAAGAACTAGAAGAGCTAGAAGAACTCACGTTCAAATGCTAATTGTTTTAATTAAATAAATAACATAGATAGATGCAAAGCAAACAGGTATACACATTTCAACCTCTGCATATAACTATCGCTTGTTGTCGGTTCCTCGTTAACTAATTTGGTGATAGAGTAAATTCCTCAGTCGTTAACGAAACGGATTGCCACTACAGTTTGTATGTGTGTATATTGACACCTGCCATAGTTACTGAGTAATAAGTAGTTGACAAACAAACAAACTTACTTTCACGTAATATTAGTAAGGAGGTATAGTTTTCTTTTCTTATAAGCCGTGGTAGCTCTAGCTCAGTTGGGTAGAACGTCAGTCCTGAAACAACCGAGATCTGGGTTCGATCCTGTCTCGTAACGATGAGTTCAAATTTGCCAAAATAAAAATCATTACCATTGGCTTTTCGGTGAAGGAAAACATCATGAGGAAACCTGCACACTCCTGACAAGAAATTCAAAGGTGTGTGTGAAGTCTACCAATCTATGGCCCATACACTCTCTGTAGGTGTTAATGATGGATTTCTTAAACAGTAATCGTATTGCAAGAATCTTTTTAATGGTATTTTTTAAAACATATCTGGCCAAAAACAGTCGTTTTGCTAGTCTCACCTCGATGGGGACGCTGTAACCCCAACTCAAGTTCTGTAACATACCTGTATATGACGAGGAGGGTGAGCACCACTGCGAGGATGATGTACCAGAACCATAGGAAGATGTACGTCTTCTCGTTGACTATGTTGAGCGGCAGAATGCACAGGCTGTCGTGCGTCTGTATGCTCCCGGACGCACCGAACTTGTGGAACGTGCACTTCGTTATGCGGGGGAAGATGTAGATCATTGGGTCGTATCTGGAATTATAGTGAGGATTGCGTTCATATCACCTGATGGTAAATGACGGTAAAGCCGTTGCATGCATATGAAACATTATGATTGTAAAAAAACGCTTTGTGCATGGATTGTAGGACTTAACTATGACGGAAGAGCTGTTGCAATGCATGACATAAGTTCACACACACACTCACCCTCATAGTATCAAAAATAGTAATGTAAATTAGATTTGTATTAATTATATTCAGGTTAAATTTAAATTTAATTTTTCGTTACTCTATTAGAAATAGAGTAATCTTGTTTTAATTTTGTTCAAAGTGTTTCATATGTGTATAAATAACATTAAGATATCTATGGAAGTGCGAGGCCTTCTATCACAGGTATTTTCATACCTAACAGAAGGTCTCAACTTTGTTTCTAGTTATAGTAAAAAAATAAAAGAAAAATGAAATAAACAATTTTTAATAATTTTTAATTTTTTAATGGTAAGTCTGTCTGTCTGTTTGGCGGCAGACTTAGGTAACATGGTGATAGCTACCCAGGCGGACATATAAAACGACCTACCACCAACCAAACCGAGTGCTAGGTACTAGTTTAGTTGATTTTTCTCCAGTAGAAACGGCTACAATCCTGATTGAAGTACCAGGGATACATAAATGTAAAGAGCTGTCCTTACCTCTCTTCCTGGGGCACCTCGCTGTATCCCAACACGCGGGTTCCATACGAGAAAAACTCGCCGTTGAAGAAGCTGTCCATCATCCATAGCTGGACGATGATGTTGATCAGGCAGAGAAGCTCACAGCCCCAGTACCGGAGCGCGTACAGCTTGTGCCTCTGAGAAAAGACAATTGAACGTTAAAATATCTGCAAGCACTTTTTGGCGAAACTTCATTTCAATTTATTTGTTCCGGCAGATTATTGTAACAGGCAAAGAGAGCACCCATGGGACAAGGGTAAGTTATAGGGCAACTCCGGCGGACGTCATTAACATTATGCCTGGGTCTTATAGGTCGTTCGCTGAAATAGTGTAGCAACAACCGAACGAAATATGTGATTTATAGTGTAATAAAAAACGAGTATTAAAGATTTATTACTTTATTATTGATTTGTATCTTTTATTTAGTGTTTCTTTTTCTTTTTAACACACTATGCACGACCCCATAAAATAGTAATATCATACATTAAAAACCTTACATAGTATGAAAAACGCTGTGCCACACAAAATATTTTACAACCTGTTGTATACCGTGTTTTATGCAAATAAATAATTATTTAATTTATAATTTAAATAAATGTATATGTAGAGTTTGTGAAAAAAAAACATATATCTTATCTTAAATAAAAATACAAAAAATGAATTTAGGTAGCAAAAATAATTTTTTGACACGCAGAGGTCACCACAAAGTCACAAAAACGACCTCACTGCGATGCATAGATAATTACATATTACATATAAAATGTTAAATTTACCAGCGTCTGTACGCTACAGTCGGCTCATTTTGTGCTCGTGTCGGCACCGTTTGATGAAGCGGTGTGTGCCGGGGCCAGCATATAACAAAGGCGACACTATCTAAGCGAACTGACTTTACCGCACAAAATGTAGCATTAATATAGCTGTAAAGTAAAGTATACTCATAGCAAACTTACAAGAAGAAGCCTTCACACAAGATGTTTTTCCCGATAACGAGCTCAAAATGGAATTGTCACAATTACATGCTGAAAAGGAACCAGGGACACGGAGTTAAAGCAATTAGAGTCTGCCATCACTGTATCTGATTAGCAATGCGATGACATCCACGGAGTCTTGAGAATTTATTCAAATAGTCATCCATTACGTCATACAGCAATAAAGTACCTGGGCTGGTCCGTAAGATGTTGTCTTTCACATATCACTGGCTCGGCAATGACTACATGCTCGGTACAACTCAACATCCGCACTCGTCCATGGCTGTCGTGAAATGTGAGTCATTGACACTCTGACACTGACGTGTAGCATACCAACCCTTAGACACACGAGACAGTGTTTGCTGTACCGCATACACTACACGAGCATTTAAAAGCATTTTAGCCCAAGCTGAAATGGAGACACTTCGCGCTTGCTTCGTCAATTAAATTTAAAAAAAAATACACGACAACACATATTCAAATAATATCTCAGTATTGAGAGTTAGTTATTTTAGAAATTTAATGTGACAACATTCCTTAAATACAATTTCATTCGGAGTACGTAAAGAAGCATTTGTATTTAATGGTCATGTAATATTATAAACCAGATGTATCGTGAAGCATGACTAGTGGTCGATTGAAGGCCTTTTACCGAAGACTTCGAATCGACTGCGCTTTATCCTACTAATATTATAAGTGTGAAAGTTTGGATGTTTGGATGTTTGTGACGCTTTCACGGAAAAACTACTGAATGGATTTGAATGAAACTTTACAATAATATAGCTTATACATCAGAATAACATATAGGCTATAATTTATAAACACATATTGTAAATTGTACAAAATCACAGTTATAATATTAGTGGGATTACATGGGCAATTTGGGTATAACAAAAACGCGTTGCCTAGCAACCGACCATAGAATATGTAATTCATATATACAAACTTTTGCGTTTATAATATTAGTGTGAAGACTATTTGAATGTACTACGTCAGATATTGAAATTTCTTTTGTTTCTTTAAACTATTAGCCTACGTAACAGAATAATCACTATTTTGTACCTTATGCTGGAAATGGAGATAGATGCCATCTATGCCTATCGAACAAGTAGAATAAATCCTGAAGTACACGCGGACAAAGTCGCGGGCGGAAGCTGGTCTATCATAAAGATAGTCGCACAAATGAGGACATTCATGAGTAGTCCTATTATGAAATTCCTGAGGAGACAACAACCGTTTAATATCCATTGAAAGACGGGTCGTCAGGCACTCTGTGACCCAATTGAGCTCTCGTTAATGCTACGCATTCCATATGATAAAGCATCATTGGGAACTTGTTGGGTCAAGGAGTCAAATAGGCCTTTTAGGTCCACCAGTTCAACATCTAGGTTATATCATAGATATGGTTACTTCGTCACTCTGAAATAATATGTATTCACTCTCCGTTTAGTGTTGATGGCGTTCCACTTGGAATTCTCTGAAGCTCTTTTTAAAATTTAAAACCAAGCCTCAGAAAGCCTAATGTTCTCAGCATTTTACAATGAGTTAGTCTAGTATTCTTATATATATTGTTAGAAAAAGTCAAACTTCAGCTCAGCTTTACATAAAGGCGGCATAGTTCTTATCTACGGCACAGATGGCGCTGATTGTGATTGTTGCTTCGTGCACATACAGCATTTGTGCATGGGGACTTCCGAGTCTCCTGTGCATGGGGGGCGCGCGGCCGACGTCAACACTCCCCGCGCTGCCCCCGCACTTTCCGACGGATTGTGACAGCTCTTAGTAAATGAATGTGTGCTGGTGTTATTATTGTCTGTCTGTAACTCTAAATTTACTAAAATATAGTTGTGTTTATAATATGTATGTATATACTGGGTGGCGCAAAAGTAAAGACCCTATTTGGTTCAGCTATAACATTTTTTCTAAATTAGAAAACTAGATTTAGGTTTTTTTAAATGTATATTTGTGCCATTAAATTTCGTACCATTAGGATTTAAAGATGATGTCTTTTAAATGGTGACCTCCAGAGTTGATACACATTTGAGCCCTATTTATGACATTTTGCATAACTTGCCGTAACACTTCCTGCGATATGTTCGTTATTTCTTGACGAATGTTTTCTTTTAGAGCTGCGAGAGTCTGTGGCTTGTTCACATACACCCGAGATTTCAAAAAACCCCAAAGAAAGAAGTCTGGACTGGTCAGATCGGGTGATCTTGCAGGCCAAGGCAAATCGCCAAAACGAGAGATAACTCGGCCTGGAAAAGCGTCCCTCACTAAGTCCATAGTGTCGCGCGCTGTGTGTGCCGTAGCGCCGTCTTGTTGAAACCAGATGTGCTCCAGCCCCAATTCGTCCAAACTGGGTATCAAAAACTCTCGTAACATGGTTCTGTAGCGTTCTCCAGTGGCAGTTATCGCATTGCCTCCAGCGTCTTCGAAAAAATAGGGTCCGATCACTCTGTCAACACAGATGCCACACCATACAGTAACTTTTAGTGGGTGTGGTGTTTCTTGAATAATGCGCGGATTATCAGTGCCCCAGAACCGAGTATTCTGCTTATTGACATGCCCTGAGAGATGGAAATGCGCTTCGTCACTCATAACCAATTTTGAAGGAAAATCATCCTCTTCAAGGTTGAGGTTTATGACGCGCTGGCAGTAATCTAGACGAGCTCGGTGGTCAGCAGGCAGCAGCTGATGAGTCATTTGAGTTTTATACGGGAACATCTTTAAGTCTTTCACCAAAATACGCTGCAGGGTCCGTCTGGAAATGTCCAATTGCGTGGCACGTCGCCTCGTTGATGTTTCTGGACACTCTTCCACATCTTCGCGCACAGCATCGATATTTTCAGCTGAACGGCCTGTTCTTGGTCTCCCAGACTTAGGTCTATCCAATGTTGAGCCAGTTGCTTCAAGGCGTGTGGCAAAGCGTCGAATTGTGCGACCAATCGGTGCCGGACGGTGGTGAAATCGTCGACGAAATTCACGTTGTGTTCTTATCACTGATGAATTATTCCGTAAGAACATTGACACAATTATTCCACGTTCTTGGGGAGTAAAACGGTCCATGTTTATTTTCAGTGTATTTTACATTTGTTCACTACACAATTTTCAAAAACAGAATGACAGAAAATGTCATATAAAAAAAATAAAAGTATTTTCTTTAGTGCCAGTACTTTTGCGCCACCCAGTATAATTTTTAAATAAATTGTTTTTAAATTTTAATTATTTAAGATGAATAAAGAGTGTTCAAACAAACAAAATAATTTATTCCTGTGCCCGTCTGGCTAGCTACCGCCAAGTTATCTAAGTCTACCGCCAAACAGCAGTGTTATTAGCACTGTTGTGTTCCGGTATGTAGGATAGCAGAGCCAGCATCTACCTCATTAGGTAGATGCTTATGGCTGCACAATTATCACTTACCTCTCATTATTAATCGCTGAAGTCCATTATTGGACACGAGCCTCCCTCAAAGATAGCCACTTGGTATTTCAACGAAGGGATTTACCATAATCAGCACGCTTGGCAGGCTGATAGGTGAATATACAATTCGAAATCCAAAACCACCGAATTCAATCTGAACACAATCTAAACATTGACCAATTTTTTTGAAGTCGGTTGAAAATTATGCGAATAACTGTTTGGCTGGAATGTCATCAACTCACCATCATCAACAGCCTATATACGTCCTCACTGCAGGGGCACAGGCCTACTCTCCTACAGAGAGTGTATGGGACATAGTCCACCACGCGGGCCCGGTGCAGATTGGCGGACTTCACATGTCTGTTCAAGACACGCAAGTTTCCTCACGATGTTTTCCTTCACCGTTAAGCAATCGGATAATGTACTTGATTTGAAAAACAACTCATAGGTACACGGAACCCTCAGATTGAGAGACCGCGCCTTATCCACTGCGCCACCGACGCTTATGGAATGTAACCTCCTTAAAAACCTACATCTTTAAATAGTATGAGATATATTTCGATCGGAAGCGTCGGTGGCGCAAAAAAAAGCGTCGGTGGCGCAATGGATAAGGCGCGGACTCTCAATCTGAGGGTACCGGGTTCGAATCCAGACGTGTACCTATGAGTTGTTTTTCAATTCAAGTACATTATCCGATTGCTTAACGGTGAAGGAAAACATCGTGAGGAAACCTACATGTCTTGAACAGGCATGTGAAGTCCGCCGATCCGCACTGGGCCCGCGTGGTGGACTATGGCCCATACACTCTAAGTACGAGAGTAGGCCTGAGCCCCTCCAGTGGGGACATTTATAGGCTGTTGATGATGATGATATTTCGATCAACGGCATATACATCTCTGGGTGGGCAATGCGTACATGTTTAGATTACCATAAAACCCGACGCACTGTTTGTCTTTGTGCCAGACAACCGAAGCTTGTCACCGGACCGGAGTTACTTGACGTCAATGGTGTTTATTGTAATGGCAGCATCCTTCAATGATAATATTGAGTTCTGTACCGCCTTCATGGATTATTTATGGAACAAAGACTGAGCAGGAAATGATAAGTGTGCGACTGGTCAAGTTACCTGCGATTGGGAGTCTGGTTGAAAAGAATTACGGACTTCTATAACGTACTAATGAAGTTACCTAAACGCTAAGATTTCATGGAGCTTGTAGTTGTAGATATTCTCTTAATTCAATCTATAGTAATATTATAAATACGAAACTGAGTTTGTTTGCGGAAAGTCAGAATGTTTTTTTACATGGACAGTTGAAGGGTCAAAAAAGGACATGACAAAAATGATAAAATTATCATTAAATAATAAAAGGGTCTACGTGATAAGGCCTGGAATGAGGAAATCCGTAGACGTACAAAGGTCACCGACATAGCACGACGACTCAGTGAGCTGAAGTGGCAATGGGCAGGCCACATCGCTTGATCGCTACATAATGAAATTAAAATAGAAGAAGTCAACAACATAAAATTTTTGGGAATTCTAATTGATAGCCATCTAAACTGGAAAATGCACATTGATCTAGTCTGTAAAAAAATTGATAGATTTGTATATGCTCTGTGGAGACTACGACAAACAGTTTCAAAAGATGCAGCTCTTACGGCTTATCATGGTTACGTATCTTCGGTACTAAGTTACGGGCTTATTATATGGGGAAACTCTGTAGACATAGACAGAGCTTTTATTGCTCCAAAAAAATGCGTCCGAGCAATAGATATGGCATATTACCTGGACAGTTGCAAACCAATATTAAAGAAGCACTCCATACTTCCTTTACCCTGTATGTATATAAGGGACTTATGCCTCTTTGTAAAGTATCACCCAGAGTACTTTAACAAATTAAATGAAACTAATACAAGACAACTTCGGCTTCAGTATATAAATCGGTTGCACCAACCAACATGTCACACGTACATCTACGAGTATAAGAAAAATGTATTAAACACATGCATCATTGCTTACAATCATCTCCCAAGGGTTTTACAATTAGAAAACGGCATAGATTTTAAGAAAAAAATTACGGATTGGCTTCTTGGAAACTGCTTTTATAGTTTTCCTGAATATTTAAATCATAAGCATTAATCATTTTAAATATACCTGTAATTATAGTGTGACATAAATAAATAAGATGAGTTGTGAATTATTTAATGACAAAATTATTAACATTTTACTAATTGACATGCGATGTAAATAAATTTTTTTAACAATTAAATTCCTTATTAGATATGTTCATAATATTTGCACACCTGTGGACAGGTTAAGTACATCGAACAAAATAAAAATTACTATCTAAACACCGTGTAAAAAACTATGTACTTGGCAAATAAATTTTTTCTTTCTTTCTTTCTTTCTTTCTTGAAGAACCGATAACCGGTGGGGAGTAAAGAGTCTCGAGTGGCGACCACGTGCCGGGAAACGTCTACCAGGCCGTCCCCCTACTAGATGGACCGACGACCTGGTTAGAGTCGCAGGGAGTCGTTGGATGCAGGTGGCTCGGGACCGGTCGATGTGGCGTACCATGAAGGAGGCCTATGTCCAGCGGACGTTTTCCGGCTGATGATGATGAATAAAAGGGTCTCATGGCTGAGTGATGGACATAAATACGCCCAACTCTAACAGATTGAACAACATTGATACCTTATTTGTTGTTATATTTATATTTTGTATGTTGTGTAAACTGTATATTTGTAAAAAAAAACCTTCGTACGCCTATTACAGGGCAAAACTTAGCCGATCTGTTTATGTATCAATTCCAACTGTACCTCTACCGAAGTTTTACGAATTAATTAAATTGATTGATTGATTGAACGCTAATTTTGGTCCGGGAATATGATAATTCCTGAAGTCCAGAAGGATGCAGACGCTAGCAAAAGTACGAGTATCCAAAAACACACGGCAACAAACGGGAATTTGCGTCAATGTAAAGCTAGTTTTTGTAGTCGATCGCACCCAGAGTGTGACCTAAGAAGCAGATTTATGTTCAAATTATGCTCTCTGCTTATATTTGGACAAGCTCAAGGTAAGGTCAAATACATATTACGGTAGTATGAATCTTATTAGCTATTTGTTTGAAATTCTGTTAATTCATTGTTAAATATAATATACTGTCTGACTAAAACATTCGCTCATCGACGCTTTTCCGTAAAACTTGTAACATTTATTTATTTTCAATTATTAAGGTTCCGTACCTTAAAAGTAAAAAAGGAACCCTTATAGGATAACTTTGTTGTCCGTCTGTCTATCAAGACCCCTTTACTCAAGTAAAGCGTGGCGGTATCAAATTGAAATTAATACCAAATACTCGAGTCTGTAGTCCCTTGGATTTGTTGATTTGGAAAAATCTAACTTTTAGGTCAACGCAAAAAAAATACGGCTGCTTATACATCATTTTTGGCAATTTCCCTTTCCGATGCAAGGGAATCAAAACCTATAGGGCACTTTCCGCTGACCTTGAATCCTGAAATTTGGCAAGAAGGAAGGTCTTACAGCACAAGTATAGGAATTTAGACAGAATGTGTAGCAGCGAAGCAGAAATATATGTACTGATAAAAATGATGCACTCTTGCTAATTCATTCGGCGGTTTCCGTGAGCGTAAGCAAGATGTACAGACTCGGGTTTATTTATGCTAAATTAAATCTTATCAGCTTTCCTTGTTTCTCAAAGACACTACCTATTCCTGTCTGACGCATTTACGACGTGGTAAGTAATGCACTAGTCTTCTAAACATTATTATTAAATGAACGGCAAAAGCAGGGGAGGGGGCGCATCGCCAGATGTCCTGTGCCCTTTATGAGTGAGCACCTGGCGTTTTTTATACCAAACAAGACAAGCTGGGAACGACGTGACGAACGCTGCAGTAGATTACTACAACGACGTGCTGTATTAAAAAGATGTGTATGATGATGTAAAAAGGTTCGTTTCAATATTTTACACCTGTAAAAATATGTGACATGCAAATAAATGATACATGATAGAATTATAAAAGGCGTGCGTGTAATTATTAATCACTTATAATCGTTTAATTTGCTTCAGCTGTGTTTGCAGTGCACAACTAGGTACATATATTAGCCAACTGCACTGAGGCGTACTGAGGCAAAATCTCCGGCCCCAAGTGGCAACTGGCCAGTGTTGCATGCAAAGACATTTAATATTAATAGACCGGACAAATCAAACAAACATTTTGATCCTAAACTTATTACCAATTGGTAATAAGTTACTCAATCTAGTGTCACATCACGTCACGCGGCCGTACAAGACATTTGACATACCATTGACTTTTTAGATCAAAATGTTTATATGAAACGTTTCCCAAATGACCGCTCTATAACCTATCACTATATTTAAATCTATCTGGTTGCATGCCATATATGATATGAGTTTGTATGTAACTCGCGCCTCTTGTATGTAACGTAGTTTGTGTGTAACCGGCCCGCACGTTCTCCGGGGATGCTGGCCGGTTGCTTGCTGACCGGACGTGCTTGACGGTGCGGGTAAACAGGTGTTTCACGATCAGTACATTTTGTATAGAATTCTAGCCTTACAGTTTCAATTCTATGTATGCCTCCACAATTTAAGTTATGATTGTGTTATTGTTGGTCCCTATTCCTTGAGACTTAACCAAAGCGATTAAACACATGTTTAGCGTTTGTAATATTCCCACGTAATTCTAAATCTTACGAGGTAACCATCGAACATTAAAGTTAATGCACGATGGTTACACACAGCGTCGTTGTGTTGTAGCAATGACACAAATGCAGGACGGGGGTAATCATGAGGGAGGGAATCATTATGCGATGCGTGCCCTCCTATGCCAGTTGCATTGCGACGCACGCTTTCACAATATAAAACACAGGTTACTCGTATAACAACAAGAACGTCTACAATTCCGTGGCTATAGTTTGATTTCGTGAACTACAGGTCTAACGTATAACTTCGCCACCGACGCTTCAATAAATTCGTTCGTCCAAAAATAAAAATTAATAAATAACTTTCTGAATCCGAACCCACACAGCTACGTATTTAGTCGATAATTAGTTAAAAAAATACCTTAGCATCCACCTAACTCAATTGCTAAAGCACATTATAACATTAATGTAACCGTTCATTAAAGATCGTAATGATAAAGAACAGTTTCGCTATTCAACTCAGCAACGCAGTGATGCAAAAAATTGAACGCAATCAGAACAACGAACGCCGAAACTGAGTGTCTGCAGAAGCAAGAGCCGCGGTTGAAGATAGGGGTTCTGGTGATATGGAATTTTTCGACCTACAAGGCTAACACGAAGGCCATGGGAAATCTACATTCGGCATAACAAAATGACGTGACAAAATTATCTCGTGCCCTTCATGTTAAGCTTGCTTGACACCTAAAAGATTAATTATTTATCTGGATGGAAATGAGGTCCGGAGAAAACTGCATGTATAGAACTCGCAAACTAAGTTTGCCCTTCTGAAGTTAGCCACAAAAGACCGCGAAGTATCAATTATTAACGTATAAATGGGAGGCAAGGCAAGTTTGCGGGTGGAAAGAAATGTCTTAGTGTTTTATGTCATCCAGGGATAGTTATTATGTGTGTAAGTAAAGTGTAGTTTTCGAGTCATTGCCGAGTGAACCCTAAAAAACAAGAATCGAATCCCAAAAGCTGACCATGTGGCCGAGACGAGAGCAGTCGCCAGATGTTTTTGCCTCCAGCAATGTTTTTGCATACATCGTAATTACTTAACAACGAAACTTTTAAAACGAATGAAGCTTTTTGCGTTTCACAGACGATTTGTTCTTTAAATTGTTTCTCGGATCCGTTGCTCAAAATGGGCTATTCATCCAAAGAAATTCAATTCAATAAAGTCCTGAAGAATTGTAAAGGAAGGTATTGTGGCATAAAATTGGTTGCCTGTAAAGTCGGTATACGGGCGAAAGTTTTACGTGACAACGACTTTGAGTGGTAAAATAATTTTAATGTGAATATTCATTCAGGGACGCATGCCTTTCACTTTTTATGTCTGTCTCTCTCGCTCTTAGGCGGGCTAACCATGCCCGAGTGGAAGGGACGCGTGCCTCTCACTCGCTCTCATTGTGAGCGCATAACGTGAGCGGAGCGTAACGCAGTTTCTTGAAGTGTCACCCGGCAAACCAATTTATAAGACGTTGTCACGTCAAAAACTTGGCGCTATAATGGCTTTACTCAGCGGCGCATTTAAAGAAACCCCCTCGGTGTAGGATATTGCAAGTAAGATTGCCCTAATCTTGCCGTAGGTAATAAAGGAACGCACAATACAACAGCAAAATGCTTTAGTTAAGCTTTGTGATTTAACGAAATCATCTACACAGAGATGACGACAGGAATAAAAGTGTTAATAATTTGACAAGTGTGCCGTGATGATAAACAGAGTCATCAAGAACAGTTTAAAGGTCTTGCCGACCTTCAAGCAGTTCTTATAAAATTGGGGTTGCTTGCAATTTCTTCGAGAAAGTCAAGCCAAAGTAATCATGATGATGACTACTTCAAAATAGCACTATATTAGCCAAAACCTGCTGTAGTCTTGTATCTAATTAACTTAAAATAGAAACCCAACTTAATAGAAAAACATGAGACTTTATTGTTAGCCCCCAGTACTCTTATATTACCACAGACACCCTTTACGGGACCTACGAGAAATTGTCTATGATATTTCGCGTAGGCTAATAAAGCACCAGATCCGAACCATCTTTATCAAATTACGTGAAGTTGAATTGTAAGCATATACATTTCGAGGAAGATGTGTGGATTTAGCGAAACGAATTGCGTGTAAAGTGTAAATCGAGTCGACACATTTGCGGAACTCAAAACTTGAAGCGTTAGCTGTAACGAAATATTAATTTACGCCACTTGCAAGTATCATTATTATATATCAAGCGGACATGCATAACAAATTATCCTTCGGGTAAATAATTAGTTAATCGTAAAACAACAGTCCTGCAATCAATTGCCAACGTTTTACGACTGATCGGCACGGAATCGGCAGCGCAGGACTCGTTTTTGCCGGCAGCAGGCGTGCCGATGCCGGCCGTGGTGCTCGGCAAGTTTTTGTCGTCGACATAACGGTACATGGAGCTGTCACGAAGTCAAGTCACGGCTACCATTCCACGAGGCTCGCCGCTTGAGAGCGAATGGAGCGAATCGATTTGTTATCGGCCCTTTTTGTCTTTTGCCCATTTTTTGGGGTGTTGCAAACTGTTGAATCATTCCATCATGCAAATAAGAATTAGAGTAAAGCTAAAACTAAAGCCATGATTTTGTCACTTTCTACTTCACATCTAATGTGTTGGACTTATCCCTTTACGAGTTCCACTTCCTGCTTCCTGGCTTCACCATCAGACCCTTGTCACAAATTTTACTACTTTAAATGTTGTACTGTCCAACCAAACTAAATGAGCCAAAACTCGAGTTTTTTATGATTTATTATTTGAGAAAAGGGGGGTGGTCCATCGGGCCCAACCACTCACTGCGACCTTGATAGATCTGTTGTGACCCCTATATGGTACTTCCCCGAGGCCCACTCCGATCATATATCGGACGATATCTCTAGGGGTGGAGACCTTAATATCGTCTGGTGTGACGATAAGGCCTCCAAGGTACTTTTCTCTACTGTGATCGCATCGCAGTGACTGAGGGTGTGGATGGGTGTCTCCTCTTCCTCTTTACAGAATCTGCAAATCTTATCGTCTCCTAGACGCATGTAGGTCAGGTGATTGTTAAGTTTGCAGTGCCCTGTGAGGGTCTGTGACAGTATCCTTAAGGATTTACGTCTAAGGAAAGTGCTTCTCTTGCGAAGTCGAGGGGTTTACTAGTACCCATTGTTCATCCACCTCCTGACTCCAGGGTCAGGTCAGCCCGACGGTGCCAAGTTATTGTACAATACGACATCCAAATTAAACGCAATCGCAATGTTCCAAATCGATACGACAGTTAGAAGAACACAGGTTAACATCAACTTGCTAGATTAGTTTACATACATAGCTAGTTTAGTTACATACAAATGAACCTGAAAATTAAAAGGAGTTCCCGTAAAAGAAACTTGTTAATTCCCGCGTTTTTGCTCAATCTTGTTTTAAATATTGTACGGGGTACGGAACCCTTTCCGTTTCTATGGGCTACTTTTATCCCGCCGGTAGGATTTGATCCGTATGACGTTGTATATTATAACTGGCTCGGCAATGCCCACGGGTTCGGTACTCTCAACATCCGCACTCGCCCACAGCTCTGTCACTCCTAACACACTAACACTGCGGTTAGCATACCAATCCATAGACACACGAGACAGTGTGTGTATGCTGTACCGCATACACTACACCGCTAAATTCCGGTAAAATAACCCTTACATACCGTGGGATAATTTTGGAATCACGAAGCTTTAGGCAAAAACTACTGTCCTTAAGTGAAATATAGTCAAATCATGTCACGCTACCGTCCAGTCACTTGAGATTGTAAAACATGTAGAGCATAAAAACAGGCCATTCACAAGGAAACTATACAGTTTAATGAATGGTCTCCACACTTGAGTAAGTTTATTACTTATCAAAACATTTGTTACACGACAAACACTGCTATAACGGTAGGTAACTGTACTTCATTAAAGTTTGGCAGTACTATGAAGTACTATCTATTCTATGGCAGTACTGGTTTATAAACTGAAACGCATTCTCCCAGAACGAAAGGGACATACACACATCATACTGATGTCGGGACAGGAGGCCGAGAATGTTCATGTTCCCACATATTTATCACATTATTAAATAATATAGTTCATAACTACATGGATACTGCAAAACGAGAGACAGTTCCTCGGTACACGCCTACCACGGCACGGGCTTGCTCTCCGTCTGATGTGTTTTGACAGTCCTTCCCCGCCCCCCGCGCCCGCTACACCGAGACTGTTAAGAGTCCCAAATCTAACTACTGGTAACGCTTGCGTTTTGTAACAACCATCCCAATATGACCACTCCGACACGGTATACTACACTGCTTTATATATTACACATATTTTAAATCGATTTCCGAGAGAGCTTATCTGAAAACCGGCGGCCTGGCTACTGACATAGCAGATGCTGAGATAATAAGATATAATACAGGTTGTCCCAGTGTTCAAATATATAAAAAATATGCCTTATGTTACAGAGTATTAGAATTGGATGGATGTTCTGCTATTTTTCATAGTTTATAAGATATAATTTGTGTCATTGTATCATATCCATAATCATAAATAATTAGTTGCCTAGCCAGTGCGTAACTTACCTAAAATTTAATCGAAACTTCAAAACTGCTGACCGTGCTGTCTTCCAGATACTTCTAAGGATCTTCAGCAGTAAAAATCATTCCAAAAACGTTAAATTTCCAGTAATTAGCCTTGATCTCAACAAAGGTCATTCGGGGAGAAATCATTTTATTTTTGCTTTATTTATTGTTTTTCTTCAGGTAATGATAAATTGAGACTTGTCTTACGTAAAGTTTCCGAAACGAACTTATGTCATCTCAGTTGGGTTTGAGACAATTTTCTTCGCTGACTGTACTTTGACATTTAAAGCGGGCGAAGTCGCGGGCGTGTGCTCATTATCTCGTATACACGAGTAATAATTAAAAGCCCATCACATGGTAATGGTCTCAACGAGTGAATACGTAGTGCGGCGTGTACTGCGCAGGCGCACAATGATCGTTAATAGTTTATTCGCACGTTGCCATTGTTTTTTGCACTTCCCATCATCTGGGCGGATGTCGGTCGAGTTCTCAGGCAGGTGATAGATTGTTGGAGGTATCACGTGGGTGATCCGCCTCTATGCTTTAACGTGAAGTTACATGAAGTTATTACGCTACCGTCATCATTTGTTTAATGTTCGGAGCAAATATCGTAGTCAGGGGACGTCCACATCTGGACATAGGTCTCCTCCATGGTAGGCCACATTGACCCGTCCAGAGCCAGTTGTATCTAGTAAGGAGACGGGACGGTACCCGTTTCCCGTTACATGGTCGCCACTCGGTAACTTTTACTCCCCGTCGGGTATCTGTTCTTCGAGCCATGTGGCCTGCCCATTGCCACTTCAGCCCACTGACTCCTCAAGCTACGTCGGTGACCCTAGTTCGTCTACGGATTTCCTCATTCCAGATTGTTTATTCAGCCCACAGTAAAGGCCCATAAGTAAACATACTTTATCTATATCCCCAATGTAAGCCCATATGAATCCTGTAAACCGCATCTAATGGAAAATGTATCAAAACGTCATGATTCCGACAACAGGCACCTCCTAGTTCAACTTTTACCATTGCCAGACTAAAAATTACTTACCATCCGGTGAGAGAGAGAGGCAAGAGCAAACCTATTGTTTATAGAAATGGCAGTCACTATTCATAAATATAATACTCGACTTGTTCTACCGCAACAAGTTTCTTCAACATTCATTCGATGTGTTACAAACAAATACTAATAAGCATTCTCAGAACCGGCGATTACATCTCGATATCCCCTCGTGCAAGAGTAACAGGATAAGTATCAAGTAAAGCCTTACAAGGATCTCATCAAAAATACGGTCATTTCTCGGTAATGATCAGTGAGTCAGGGAAGTCACTTGTCGTGCGTGTTGCGGACGTAACTGTACAATCAATATACCGTGGAAAGGCCCATAAGCGTTGATAGGGAGAAGTAATTACAAAATGTCCTGCACCTTATATAAATTATAAAGTTACTAGCGGCTCGGGGAAGGTCAAGGCGTGGCGTACCATAGCGGAGGGATAAGTTCTAGTAGTAGTAGAATATAGACATCCTATAGAAGGTCAGGCGGTACTGACAGCCATCACAGATATATCGCGCTCAAATGTAATCATGTACGACACGACACCTCTGCCATCTTTGGGATGGTTCAGCTCGCTATCAACTAGCTGCTTTGGACTCGGTGGAGCGTCGAGCTATGAGACTGATAGGCAACGATACGCTATACTTAAAGCGAAGTTCCAAAGCCTCAAACATAGGCGTCGGGTTGCCTGCCTTTCGGTATTTTTGTTGATTCCATCTTCACAATTTAAGTACCGATCAAACAGAAGAACGTGAGACCTTCACCCTTATACTGTGGATATTCCTTCAGCCCTTTAGTTCGCACCAAGCGTTCCGCTTCCACATTTATCATGTGTACAGCTAAAATATACCTATAGAATACAGTTCCGGTTTCCGTGTTCCCTGATCTTCAAACGACGAGTAATTATGCTAGATTCGAAACGTTCTAGATCAATGCATAACATCGTCGAACTCATCGTCACTTAACATCAGATGAGATATAGGTCAAGCGTTGATCTATCTTTTATTTTATAATATCTGTCATTGTGATTAGAAAAATATATTTAAAAATCGCCTTTTCCACACTGTTTCGAATGAAATACAGCAGCGGGCCATAATCGATTGCTCTAGTTTAGTAAAAGTTACATAATTTCCTATTGCTGCGGCATTGTATAACTCTTACGATTATAATAGTACCATCATACTGTGGACACATCACAACTCATACTTGTTCATTAGAAAAGAAGAAATCAGGGATACGAAGAAATCCTGGAAGATAACGAGTGAAAGTTATATAAGAGCATTCACTGCTGTAAGTCACGTTCAAATTCGCAATGCTTTCTTCGTAAGGTTATGTCGATGGACTTTCCCGGTACAAAAGTCTCAAACCTGGTGACATTTCCAGACATGCCTTTCGCGTGAAATTAAAAGGTTGAATATCACCGACCACATTTTATTCATAACTTGCATAACCGTAGTATATATAGCTACTCCAAATGAGTTAAAAAAATATTTTATTATAGAAACCAGCAAGCAGGTGTGAAACTGGTGCCTGAGAAGATTATCCCGTGTTTCAGGTACATCAACAGCCTATATACGTCGCCACTGCAGGGGCTCAGGCAGAGAGATTTAAATATAGTAATAGGTTATAGAGCGGTCATTGGGAAACGTTTCATATAAACATTTTGATCTCAAAAGTCAATGGTATGTCAAATGTCTTGTACGGCCGCGTGACGTGATGTGACATTAGATTGAGTAACTTATTACCAATTGGTAATAAGTTTAGGATCAAAATGTTTGTTTGCTTTGTCCGGTCTATTAATATTAAATGTCTTTGGGCTCAGGCTGCTCTCCAACAGAGAGCGGCCGTGATCGTCTAGTGGTTAGGACCCTACGTTGTTTCAGGTAAAATGTAACAAATTTCTGGCACACAGAATATTTCAAATCAGCGAGTAAATTGGCCTTAATCTCACCTAACGGAAGGTGACGATAGGGCCGTTGGATGATAATCGTGCGCACCCCAAAAGCCTCAAGCCAGAAGAAAACAACAGTGCTATTAACACTGCTATTTGGCGGCAGACTGAGGTAACATGGTGGTAACTAGACAGGCTATCACCCACCAAACAGAGTACCCGGGACCTCCGGAATTTAAGTTGAAAGCGTGTAGACACAGAGGCGGTTTATATGACGTAACTATTCGATCGTTTTTCTTCATGAGTTTTCTATGATCTTCATAGACAATGAGATCATCGTGATTACCATTCCGACAAGGTAATCAATTGATACACTTTACGTGAACATTACGCGTGACAGTCCTTTTAGATGTTGCACAAGGAACGCAGCGAATCACACTACAAACAACAGTGCAGTGTGCTGACGAAACCGGAAAGGCAGTAGGTAGCGAAGTCGCTCACCGCAAAAACATGACCGTGTCCATTGCCCGCGAGACGTGATTATGGTGTTGTTGTATTTATAGCGAACGGGCAATGGACCGGGAAATATGTTGCGCAACGCCGAGCAATGAACGCATAGTTCGTACCTGGGATTCATAGACGTGCTTCGAGGTGGAAGGAAAGACCCTTTTAAGTCTTTTTTTTTTTAGATTTACAGAAACAGAAAAATATTTATTTAACTAAAACACACACAACACAATACAAAATACAATTAATACATACATTGCGTACAATTACAAATAGTACATTATTACATAGGCATTGTGTTGTAATGTGTCGTTAAAAAAAGGACTAATCTCAGCATCTGCTATGGCAATAGCCATAGCCCTGGTTTTCAGATAAGCCTCTAATATAGAAAGCATTAAATATGTATGTGTAAAAGAAGTGTATGTGTAAGTGTATATGGACGTGTTAACATATAGATACGTGTGTTTGTATGTACAGTGAAAGCAGTGAGCAAGTGTGCAGTGTAGGTGACGTGGCGGCAGTTAGAGACCTAGCAGGTATGTTGGAACAACACGGCGACCGGGAGGGAATTGCTTCTGAGAATCAATTAGATATTTTTTTGGTTTCATTTTGAATGTTTTTATTGAGCTTACACTCCATTTACACTCCAAAGCTCGCGATTCGTCGGTAAAATCGTTCGCCTCGTCACAGCAACTTTTACAAAAGATTGGATGTAACGTTTTCCCTCTAGTTCTAGGTCTAAACCTTGATCAACAATAACTGTTGATCGAAGGTCTAAACACAGCGTAACTGTACGCACCCTATCACTTTCATTCAGGAATATGTATGTACAATGACATTTAGATTATTAGGTTTTTGAAATATATTGGGACATAACATAATTATACCTCTACTTTATCTAGTGTAATATTAAAACTTGACACTTTCTTACTCCATTTTATTATGCGCTAACTATAACCTAAAAAATCTGTCGAAACTTTAAAATGCTGCATTGTCGAATTGGATGAACACCAGTAATGGCGATGTATTTGTTTGTATTAGATTGAATAAATGCAGTAAATACATGGATTTAATGATGAATTACAAATCATTACAAACAAATTTCTTAATTAAACTGTACTATTTTAGTTTTTCTTTATTTGACGGAGGAAACGGATCGCCGAGGTTTTTTTTGCACGAAATATAATATTTGCTACCGATTGATAAATGAGAAGTTGCTTTGGACCCTATTACTAAGCCTCTGCTGTCACAGAGCTGTATTTTTGGACCGTACTCGTAATACGTAGACACTAACAATTTTTAAGAAAGTGTAAACTATAAACAACAAATAAAAAGCCTAATATTAAAGGACCGGACTGAACCCTTCATGTGCGACAGGAAGTGCGAAATCGACTCACACGAAAAGGTGTTTATCTCAGTGCCTGTGAACGATGCTTCATCTTAAACTATCCGTTCCATCCAGCAACAAACAACCATTGCAATGGCCAATGACCGCCGACAAAAAATCAGTCTGTGTCGGTGTCGCTCTTCTAGATTCATTTGATCTAGTGTCACGATCTCACGATTTTTTTATTGACGCGGTCCATTGGCGGAGGAAAGTGTCGAAACTGACAACTCCGCGCTGCTTACAGACAGAGACAGAATCATTTCAAATTATCAATTTTTATGCCTGATTGGCTGCCGTGTGGTTTCGTCTTTACCGCGTCATCATCTTCCTGCCTTATCCCACTTGTAGCTGCGTCGGAACATGTCTTCCTCTTCCACTTGTCTCTATCAACCGTCATCTTAGTACTCACATAATATATGCTAGGTTTGCACTTGGCCTTCATCTCACCTGATGTTACGTGACGATAAGGCCGTTGGATGATAAGCGTGCGCGCCCAGAAGCCTCAAGCTCATGAAACGCTGGCTCTGCTACCATTCATATTGGAACACAACAGTGCTATTAACACTGCTGTTTGGCGGCATACTTAGGTAACATATTGATGGCTAGCCTTGACAAACCGTATACCGATAGGTACCCCCACTGCGAATCGAACCCGGTACCTCCAGAATGTCAGACCACCTTTTACGCACACATTATTCACGTCAATCCATCCATTCTGCAATCATTGCAGTCGCGGACAAAACCTAGTAAAGAAGTAAAGTCAGTCAAACACATTTCTACGTCAAACGCATTACCCTCGTTCTTTCGCGGCTTTCGTGTAATTAGAAACATTGTAAGCTACACGATTGCAACTCGCGCGCAGTTTCAGACCGCGCCTGCGCCTGCGCCGAAGCTGACCGAAGCGTTGAACCCACGCGTTACTGACGCAACGCACGTCTTGACGCGGCTGTTTCCCAGACACAACGAGAATCCTACTCGGGGAATACCAATTGGCTATTTAGGGTCGCAGTTTTAGGCGCCTCGTTTTGTATTCTTTTGAATTGTAATGTGGGAACTGTTTAATGCTATAAAAACCATGTTTTAAGGTTCCTACCCGAACGGTCACTGACGCGACCCTATTACTAAGCCTCCGCTGTCCGTCCGTCTGTATGTCAGCGGGCTATCTCATGATCGTAAACGGTAGACAGTTGCAATTTTCACAGAATTGCTGTTGTAATAAAAATAAATTCTCTTTTTTTTATTGAAGATAGACCGACACTTGACCTCAATCTCACCTCGACGATGTTACGTGTTGATCTAGAAGGTGCCTATTTACTCTTCTTTTGAAGATTCCCAAGTTGTAGCTTTCGGGGAACACGGAAACCGGTAGTGCATTCCATATTTTTGCTGTACGCACGATAAATGTGGAAGCGAAACGTTTGGTGCGAGCTGCAGGAATATCTACAGTGTACGGGTGAAGGTCTGCCGTTCTTCTGTTTGACCGGTACTTGAACGGCGAAGGTGGAATCAACAAAAATAGCTCTTGCGCACAATCTCCAAAATGTATCCTATAAAATACCGAAAGGCTCTCTAATTATATCACATTCACATGTTCCTTTTGTATATATTTTTTTCTGTTTTTGTGTTATGTAATGTTTCCGTGTATAATAAACTGTTTAAATTTAAAAAAAAATTAACATCGCTACTTCACGATTACAAACGTTAGCGTCTACTTTTAGAAATATTTTCAATTTATGATTCTCATTATATTAATTATTTATATTCTGTACGGAACCCGCGGTGAGCGAGTCTGACTCGAACTTAGCCGGTTTTTCTTTTAAAGAAAGAATAATTATACGCTGATTGGTAACATCCAAATAGACCGACCAAGACCAATCAATTTTATTAAAAGACTGACCTTCTCATGCCTGATGAGGTATCCGATGATGACGTCTTTCTTCTTCTCCTTCTCTTCTGGATGGCAGATACCGATGTTGAGGCCCATCGTGATGGTCCGAAGAAGGCCGCCCTCGAAGGCGTCCCAAAGGAACTTGGGTGTGTAGCACATTATCGCCTGAAAAGATCGAATGTAATTACTTTCACATCAGAAATAATAAGTAATAATATAATAATAGTAAGAGAAGAATTAGAAGAATTCTCTACAGAACACAATACTGCTGCTTTACGTGGCAGCTTTCGTTATGCTGTCACAAAGTGCTGGAATAATTTACCGCCTCCAATACGTAAGTCACAATCCGTTTACGCTTAGAAAGTACGTACTCGAGGTACAAAAAGTTCATCCACAAGCAGTCGTGCTTGGCCAGACATTGCCACACTAATTTAAATAATTAGTACATAATAGGTTTATTTGTGTGTTTTAAGCTATTGCATAGCTTCTATCGCGGGCCTTGAGCGCGGGGACCGAATCGAGAAATTCCGTAACGAAAAAACCTCACGCTCCCCACTCCGACGGGCACGGAGGTGTGGCTTGAAGGCCGTGCATCGTCTAACGTCGTTTCAGTTCGGCAGTCTTCGACACGGCGTTGTGTGCGTGCGATTAGACGTATTACTGTTTTATAATTTATTAAGTATGTAACTTGATATAGCAAAGCAAATCCGTTATGTTAGCTAAATATTGATTTAATTTTGTTTTCCTGTTTGTAATTTTTTATATTATTATTATTTTATGGTTGTGTTTGTCGTAAAATGTGTACTTGTTGATTTTAATTTTCTTAAAAGTGTGTGTACTATTATTTATTTTTGTTTTTAGTACCATAGGAATTGTCAGGCCAAACGGAAGACCAGCGTCGCAGCAGGCTATCTGCTGCGGCAATAAGCTGAGTTGAACCTTTTTTGGGCACGTTATAAAATTGCTTTTTAATCTAGAGTATAAGTTAGTTTTAGTATATCGTGTCGAAATAAAGTTTTTTCTTTCTTTCTTTCAATAATTACATGGTTAGAACAAATATAAACATTTTAATTCACACATGTGTGAAAATGAATTGAATTATAAATCAAACATATTTATGCAAGGCGTGCCGTGGCCGTGTGATCAGAACCTTTATGTACATAACAATTCATATTACAAATATTTGTTTAGTAAATTGAATAGCTGTGGCTATAGAAAAGGATACAAAACAATGGTGAGTATATCCATCCATACTATACAGCTAATATTATGAATTCGAAAGAGAATTTGTTTATTAACCGACTTCAAAAAAGGTGGAGGTTATCCATTGGACGAGTATGATTTTTTTAATGTTTGTTACCTTAGAACTTTTGACTATGACATGGTTCAAACGTGGATACATATTTTTGAACTCGAGTGTACAAAGGTCTTAGGTGTGATAACATAGGATATCCATTTCTTACCCGAAGGCGCACTAAAATACCGCCAGTTTTACATGTTACATATATTTGTCAATGAACTATTTTGAGATAGAAACCTCTAAACAATACACATAATCCAATCTGTTTGTGATACCAAAATACACACAAAACTCATAAATATTCATGCACTAATTACTCCGAGACAGTAGGTCAACCACATTGGGATTGTGAGTGAATAACCAATAAGTTTCGGGGAACGCGTCACCTGTTAGCGGCGGCCGTCATACCGTTACTTGCGCACGCGTCGATATGACAATATATTGAGAAATTAGCAGAGAATTGGCGAAATTTCTGACTGGCTTGCCCTAAAAATGGCTTTAGCGTTTATAAGATCATCCCATACCTTCTTTTTCGTTTTTTCCGACGATGTGGGGCAGTGGTGGCACTGCGAGGCTTGTTTAGCCTACTAAAGTCTATTTAAAAAGTCAGAAACGAAAAGAAGTTAAAATTATAATGTGACAGAGACATACTGTTGTCGCATATGTCAAGCGACAATCCTACAATTTGTGAGCAACGACCTGTAGAAAAAACGTGATTGTACAGTTATTACTCGGTTGTTACCGCGTGGTCGACACGACACCCAAGGTTCCTGCTACGAGTATATTTAGGTTATTCACTATCTGAAACACGTGGTGGTGGTCAATTCATAACTGTCACTCAAAGTGCTAAGTGGCTGTTCGATTTCATTCATCACGATTTTTAGCGATAGGAAGTTTGGATGGAAAATAGAGATAACAACTGAAATGTAACTGTGAATGACAACATTAGAAGGATGTCTATCCAAACTAAAATGTATGTTTAGCCTACCGATACTGTTCTGATCTAGATAGATTTGAAACCGGAAGGCTAGAATGCAATGAAAAATGTAGCGATCTTCACACACCTACAGCCCCGGAGCAAGAATCGGTTGGGACCGTTCTAGGTACGAGTAGATCAAAATAGGCAGGTGTGTGACGGGCATTACAGAGGCAGGCATTGTAAAAGCAGCTTAGAAGATGTCTAGAACCATGTACAGCAGAAGTTGAACTCATCTAACTAATGCTTGAATAAACTTTTCTTTTGTCAGATAAATAACAAATAAATAAATAAAGTAGTAAAAACTTTTTTAAATTTTTTTATAAAAATGAATCGTCTCTAAACTCGAATAGACAACTTATAGTAAAAACTAAAGTTCCTGTGCCTCCTGTTAGATGAACCGATGCCAGTTCAATCATGACGACGGTCCTATAAAGGTGACGAAAAATAGAAAGCAATTGAAATCGATTCTTGTGTCGTTTCTTGGGCTCAGCTCGTAAATAAAGATTATTTCAGGAGAATTCAATTCCAAACATTTCCGGCAATATAATTCTCAAGTCTATAAACTTAAAGGTGAAGCTATCCACTTTGACCAGATTGAATTGAAACTCTAAGAATCATCAGGAATACAGCAAAG
This sequence comes from Carcina quercana, assembly GCA_910589575.2. Taxonomy (NCBI): domain Eukaryota; kingdom Metazoa; phylum Arthropoda; class Insecta; order Lepidoptera; family Depressariidae; genus Carcina; species Carcina quercana. The sequence continues at coordinate 15,761,212 of OU342429.1, read as the reverse complement.
CTTTATTGAACATTTTGAGGTGTATACTCTACACGCGCATAAAGCTAGGCTATTTCTGAATACTACTTGAGACGAGACACTAAAACGCAAGTAATGTTTCTAAGAAATCATTACGAAAAGGCATTATTTTATGAGTTGAGCCTTCTGAAATCCGATAGCTTTTTGTGGGTGTTGCCTGATTGTTTATACAAGATAGATCAACGCTTGACCTTAATCTCATGTCGACGATGTTACGGGTTGATCTAGAAGGTGACTATTTTTTTATTCGAGCAATTTTTATTTTATTTTTATTCCGTATCCTACATACGAGGATTCGTACTTAGCCTTTAGCTTACAAACTTACAGTAATTTTAATAGAAGAAGCACAACATAATAAATTGTTTTCGGCAACGCTAATTATATCATTAAATTCGTAATCGCGTATTACATTACGTAACTTGTCTAGTACCCTGTACGACCTTGGCTTTTAATGTGTACGATTTGAACCGCAAAAACAGTCATTCATATATCATTCTTCTTAAACCTATAATTTTGTGTGCGTCAGGGGGAAATCTGATGCAAGATCAAGCATTTGGTTGATATGGTAACACAACGGTTATTAGATAGTAAATCAATGTGTCTTCGAGCCCTGGAAGAGGAAGAATATCGTGTATTCGCAGTTTTCACACCGCGGCAATATTCACGCTACACTGGGGTTCTGTAATGTCCTGCAGAATAACTCTCTGATAGATTTGGTTCTGGTGTCTGTTCTTGGGTCTGGTGGATTTAGGGCACAATTTGCACATACTTTCCCAGTTGCCACGCCACACCTTACAAGTTTTCTGCCAATTAATCTGCAGTAAGCGCTTTTGCAACATCATCATAGCATTTGAATATGGTCGGGCAACGAACTGTTGATTTGGAGATGGCAGTGCGATTTCCTTTACGGTACTTATCGGCACTCGCTTTGACAAAAAGCACTATCCCACGGTCTAATCACAGCTCACAATCGAGTGAGATCAAAACCCCAAAAATAAGGATTACAGGAAAATGATTTCTTACCTGGAAGAATAGTACGAAGCACACCCATTGATAGTAAGTATAGTATTTCTTCTCCTGATGACTATCGTATTCGTTCGCCACGCCTGGATGCGCAACCTCTTTGCCAACCTGACAAAAAAGAAAAACATAAGAATATAAAACTTATTGTACCAATAAAGTTGTAGTTGTATAAGTTTGTTATTGTATAATTGTAAATAAGTGACTTTCTATTTGTTACATATATCTAACCACAGTCTGTAATTACTAATTAATATTATTCTTAGGTTAATTTGTTTATCTAATTAGTGCAATTGAATTTGTAGTATTATTTTACCTACAAATGATTCAAGTTTGTTTGGCAAAATTTAAGACGGAAAGTTTAACCAATAAAGAATAAAAATAACTAAATTAATCTTGTACCTATGTCCCTACATCTAATTTCCTCAAAAAGATTACTAGATTCAGAAAACATTTCATCGTGATCCATTATAAACTAACAAGCTATCATCATATAATAGAAATATGCCAAGCAATTTACACAACCTAAATCAATTATCCACTTCACAACCATCATAAAGTTATAAATCTTTTTTATACTATTACTAAATATTCCGCTTTCGGAAACTGGCTCAGATGGAACACAAACGGTTATATACATGCGGTCTCGTGATACTCGTATATGGTCTTTTGATAGCTGTTTGATCAGTACAGAAAACTTGCTAGGTTTTTGTTTAATGTGTAAAAGGTTTGCCACGTTAGGCAGACCGCAAGAGATGGTGGAATGAACTGGAGTCGTATCTGATCGACTGACCAGAGAAAGCTCTATAGAGAGAGAGAACTGAGGAAATATGAAGAAGGACTTTGCTCAGCAGTGGGACAGTACTTGATAATAATTTACTAAATCATCCGATGGTAAGCGACGATAAGGCAGCTGCATGAAAAACGTACTCACCCTGAAGAGTCAATCTAAAGTTCCTACTGAACCACTGTGCTAAAAAATTGCTGTTTGGCGGCAGACTAACACAACATGGTGGTAGCTAGCCAGAGGAACATATAAAATCCCTAGCCTAGCCCTATCACCCACTAAACCGAGTACCGACAAGTAATTCCACTGAGAATTGAATTCAGGACTTCCGTATTATAAGTCCAAGCATCCATTAGGCGAAGCGGGTGGTTTAACTACGGGAGTTTATATATATATATCTCTTAATAATCGAAGAAATTGTCATTCGATGATCACTTTACCATACCAGGTTCCACTGTATCATCATCTATGTCTTCTACCAACCAAATAAGATTGTTCTCATGGCTGGTGCTACCAACATATAAAAATAGTATAGCTGACACATGTTTAACACTTTGGCGGTATAGTATGATTTCCATGCTTGGGTACATAGTGTTCCAGAAATTAAAAAGAAATTAAAAAGTAAGAGCGTCTCATTAAATCCGTCCGATTCCTTCCCACGGACTATCATAACTTACTCTCACGTGAAATGTAAAACGAGTTGAATCTCATCCTGATTACGTATAAGATCAGTAATGTGCAGGTGACATGATCTAGGGAATTAAAATAAGCTATTGAGGATAAGGCCAAGTTATTGCAACTTGAATTATTCATAAGTTCAAAGTACCAGCACGCGGAACTACGTGAATCAGAAGAAATAAAATATAACGTATAACTTGGATTGGACATGTGACATTCAATAGCATAGTAAAACTGCTGCAAAATAAACTTTTTTCATCGACTTGTACGAAATATCATTAGTACGCGATAACTGCTCTTACATTGAAGTTGCATCATCAACAAATATAAACTTCTCATCAGAAAAACGAAACACTTTGCAAGTTTATGTTTTGTAAGGGTTATCAGAAAAACCTATGAAAATTTAATTTGAATTTAGAAAATTAACATTAGGATTTCTAAACCTCATATTATTCACTATTAAACGATATTTGTCATACAGGGTGGTCCAAAATGTGACGTCCAAAAATTTTTTTTAGATTCCTTACACCTGGGTGTATCCGAAAATACCCCATGTATGTTCCGCGATTTTTTGTAGTTTAGAAGTTATGATTTTTTAAATGTATATTTCGAATTTTCTGCCGGAGCGACTTAAAATAATCGTAACTTGTTTAATAGTAAGGTTTTTTTATTTATTTTTTCTCGAAAGTGATCGTCTTGAATCACCCTTTCTACTTTATTATCAACTACACAACGTTATTCATTACAAGTTACCGAAAAAAGGGACGAAAGTAAAAATTTTAGGTTTGAGTTGAACGGAGCCAAATTTTCAAAAATTTCTTAATAATACAAAATTAATGTTTCATTGGTTCAAACTAATTTTAAAAACTCCAGCAGTTTGTCAGCTTACCAAATAATAAAAAAAAAGTTGTTCTTAATAGGCGATTTTACGACGAAATTGGCTTCAGAACTTAGTTAGGTGAGAATTCATAAAGAAAAAATTTTGTCAAAAAAAAATATTAAGCTTATTTTGTTTTCATTTTTATGGCCTACATTAGCAAGGCATCATCAAAAGCATTCAAATAATTTCAAATTGAACGATCAGTGACACATTAGAAAACATTTTATTTTAAAAAAGCTTAGTTTAGTTTTTATTAATACGGTTATTTTGGTTTATTTTTAGCATCAATAAAAGAAAACACAAATTAAGTTCAACTACTTTATTAAAGAAGATTTTCAAAATGACGCCCTTCAACTTCGATACACAATCGGCAACGTCTTAAAAAGTTATCTTTTAGTCTGCGGAAAGCGCTTGAATTTTGTCTGACTTTCGTCGCTGCTTCTCTCAATTTTCGTCTCAGTTCTTCTTCGGAGTTAGTTTGCTGAGCATAGACAACTTCTTTGTAGTAACCCCAAATAAAAAAATCTATTGGGTTCAAGTCCGGTGAACGTGCAGGCCATTCGATTGGGCCGCCACGCCCAATCCATCTGCCCGGGTATGTTTCATTAAGGTGCCCCCTCACTTGGCGTGCGTAATGGCAAGGAGCACCATCATTTTGGAATATCATGTGCCTTCTTGTTTCCAAGTTTACATCTTCCAGCAATTCAAAAAGGTTGTTCTGCAAAAAGTTTAGATATGTGTCTCCATCCAACCTAGACGGCAGCTCGAAAGGCCCAATCAGTTCTCCATTTACAATTCCCGACCACATGTTTACGCTGTATCGATGTTGAAAATTTGATGCTCTTGCAAGGTGTGGGTTTTCAATTTCCCAGCTGTGATAGTTATGGATATTAAATACTCCAGTGTTTTCAAAACGGGATTCATCGGTCCATAAGATCTTATTAAAAAAATCTGGGTCTTCCTGACACCTTTGTATCATTGTTTCGCAGAAAGCAACTCTTCTAGGGTAATCTGAAGCTTGTAGCTCCTGAACGCGCTGAATGTGGTAAGCGTGGTAGCCTTCTGAAAAAAGAAAAGGACTATTACTCACCACCTAGGCAGGAAGAAGTCTAATACCTGGCATTGTATCTGTGATTTATGTTTTGTGTAAATAAAAAACAAAACGACATACCATTTTTCAATATCCTTAGAACTGAGGTCCGTGGTATTCCAGTCCTTCTGGTTATTGCTCTGGAACTCGTAGAAGAGTCTCTTTCTACAGCTGCGATGACTTCATCTCTTCTGTCCGGATCTACTCTGGGTACTCCTTCGTGCCTTCGTGCCTTTGGCTACGACCGGGGATACGCCCGGCCATCAGCGTATTATGAGTATTAATAAATACCCTATGGTCCGGGTAATGGTCCAGTATTTCTCCTCGCCGGTCCAGTTGTTGACGATATAGCCTTGCGGCTAAATGACCGTTTCCTTTGGCCATACCATAGTAAAAGTGCATTTCTGCGTACTGGCTTAGACTAAAATTACTCATGTTGCCGTCAGTAACACAAGCACAAGTCAGTCGTAAGGCAAATCGGAGTCCGTAACACAAGCACAAGTCAGTCGTAAGGCAAATCGGAGTCCGTAACACAAGCACAAGTTAGTCGTAAGGCAAATCGGAGTCCAGTAACAAAGCGAAAGTAGGTTCAAAATATCGGTATCGGAAAGAAGCAACGTCAAGTAGTATCACACGCGATGGAAGTGAGTGAACGACTAGCGGACGGACGATACAGTGAGATGCTACGGAGAATGTATGGGGAGAGGGGGGAGAGGGAAGTGCAGGTAAAAAACCCCTAGCGCGCACGGCTGACTTTTGTGGCCAAGACAGTAGGTCTTTCTCTTTCGTACTTCTACGCA